>BMAW01091430.1:859311-911930 GCA_019974015.1 Nephila pilipes | reverse complement strand
AGTAAAACACAATCGTAACCATAGATAATGAATAGATCATAGTTTGATCAGGAAGTTAAGCCAAAGTTAAAACCAAAATGGTTTACAATGAATGTATCAGAGCAGCTTCAACAATAAAACATCAGAACATAGTGGTCGTGAATACATCCCACATTGGGTTTGAAAGTACCAGCCTGAGAATGAAATTTATTTAACATCTCATTAAACTTCATCATGCTAACAGGCTCATAGGAGAAAGCCAGCAAAGAAACACCCATGCAAGATCATGGTTAAGTAGATTGGAAGAGCAAAATGAAATTAGAGAAAGTGATTATCATGATTAACACTGCATTATAAGCAATAAAGGTCACAGATGACCCTTGTAATTTGAGCTAGGTCAGTGATGAAAACACTCTGAGCCGCATCCTCCTTCGTGCCCCACCACGACACAGGAGGATTTGGACTCAGATGATACTACACGAACCTCTGCACAGTGGATCTTTACTAGCATCATAACGACACCCCTGATTTGAAATAGAATACGAACCGACCTCAATATTTTGCACTGCCAAAGAGGTTCAGAAAATCTGAAACATATTTTATAAAACAACTGTACTGAAAACCAAATGTGTAGGACACCAAATTTTAATGATGGATCTGCATAATGCGCACCACAAAACGTTAAGTTTACAAGCACATTTGCAATTCAAGAAAATGCTCAAACAACAGCAGAAGCAAGCAAACAAATTAGAAATGAATTCGATAAAAAGGGAAAAAACCGAAGACACATCATCGAGGTAACAAAGACTGGACAAAAAGATATAGATAGATTTGGTAACAGACGTGTTGCCAAACGAACCACAGAGCACACACCAGAGAAGTGAAAGGAAAATCATAAAGGTATTAACAGCAAGTGAGCAACTAAAGTTTAGAGAAATGCTCAGCCTTTGAATGATCCATAGACAAGACCTCCACGATGATACAAGAGATTCACAGAACGATAAGAATCATCGATCAGGCAGAGTCCTGGGAGTAACGAAGGGACTATTTGATGAGAATATGAGGTCTTTCCTAAACTTATCCAAGAACTGAGTGAGAATTTGTGTCAAAAATTTGAACTTGCACCCAAGGATTTTATATAGTAATTGGTATGAGATAATTAGTTTTTCTGTTGTATTCTCACACTTCTCAATATGCCTATTTGGTTACCAGTTCCTTTGCTGCCTGCAAGTTTCTCCCATTCAATGAGTACCACATTATTAGTTAATTGTCTGCTCTGAAATTATCAGGTAAAACTTTTATGCATAGAGTAATCATCTACAACGATGACTGTTATTTCAAAGCGCCTGGAAAGAATCAAATGGAAAGGCGCAAGCGAGAACGTAAATCTAGGTGTTTTCCCTAATCAGAAGAAAAGAGGGATCGAAACGAGTGGTTGTTACTAGTTTCCGTGGATATGAACCCAAATATTTTAATGTTCTATTGTTAAAGTCTCGCATATTTGCAAAAGTTGTGAATATTATTTGTAAAGCCATTCAGTAATAAAACAGATAATAAACAAACGGATCAAATATTCAGCGAGTAGAATAAATCAGAACACAAAGTCACAAAAGAACTGTAGTCACAAAATAAGTAGCACCTCTTAGTCTCAGTCAAAATCCAAATTTAAAATAAATATAAAGATATATTTGGAGAATATAACCTATATTGACAAATTGCATTTCAAGAAAATAGAAAAGAACTTCTCTAATTCCTATTAATTTTAAAGATCATTATCTTACCAGTAAAAGCTTCATCAAAAGGTATATGTGTCTTATAATTTAAAGGTAAAGTCATTTGAAGTTTCAGGTAACTCTTTTTATGATTGTGTTAGCATTAGTTCAAGTTGTTCATGATTTTCATGTTAGACGAAAATTATATGTCTAATTGTTCCATAAGGAATTTCACAAGATCTGAAAGATTTAATTGTAAGTTACATCATTTTAAAACTAAATCTGACCGATAAGTATAATGCCAAGATGCGTCATTTATATTACAAATCCATTCATAAACAATTTTCGTGAGACATTTTTAGTCCATAGGAGTATCATTTTCAGATATTGATACATAAATGTCGGAGAGTAAAATATCGAAGAAAATTCTCTTCTGAGAAACTTGGGACCTCAATCTGTGAGTCGCTCAACTGTATGCTCATGGTTGATAAACATTTTGAAAGATGTGGTGAATATGTTTTCCTTTAAATTTTGAGAACATCTCTTGTTTCCTAGCAAAAACTTTCACTGACGCCCATATTAAATATGTTTTATCTCGCTATTAATATATTTATGCAGCATTCATACACTTAGAGAAACTATCATTTATGTTATTGTTAAAATGATATAAAATGTGACAGATCATATTTCCTACAATTTTATTCTTTTACAATGTATATTTCAAAAGAAAATATCCATGTGAAAGAGAACCCTTAGCAAGGTGGGAGTCTTCTAAGGGGCTTCAGAACTGTGAAGTAGCCAACAATGGGTCAAAAATGACCTGCCAAAGAATTTTTGCCGTTAACATCAAAAATCCGGTTCTGATGAGGTTTCCTTCCTGCGTGCAATCCTTCAAAGCAAAATGGATCACAAGGAGCAGGGAAGGCAATTTTATTATTTCCTTTATTAGGAAAACAGAAAGTGCCGGAAAATTTCTGCGGCAGAGACACGTAGAGTTTGAGACGACGTCAGAGCATTGTTGTTAAATGTGATATTTGCAGTTTTGCTGTTTCAATCTCAATGAGAAGCCACACGAGGGCTGGTCGACATACCTTCATTTTAGCGCCTGTTCATGATGCGACGAAACCTGTGCCGCACCTCCATCCTAATCCACATATTAATGGGAGGACTTGAGACTGCGAGAATTAATGCAGTCATGCCCCGAACACGGCGAGTCTTTTCAGGCATCATACAAATCCATAACTGACAAACCTCCAGCCGAGATTCGCGGACCAGGACCACTGACTAATGTGGGCACCTTCCAGTTACAAAGTGAATGGATCAAAAGTGTTAAATATAATGCAAAACAACAACATTCTTAAAGCCACTATATAAGTACAAACAGATTGGGAAATCCTTTGAATTGAGTATGATTAGCACTGTAACATTGACATAGGTTACATCATAAGCAGTACAAACATAGCAAAAACTATTTCTTTCAGTTTTCGATTGTCAACAAAGGCATTTTATGATTGTCAATGCCCACATTTCCAAATCGACTCTTCTGTTTCCTAGGAAGTTTACAAATTTTACTAGTGTGCTAATTTATCTATAGTTTCTCTGCATTGAGTGTTAGTATTTGAAACTTTTCATCTACAATGCGAGAAAATTACAACCACAATACATCTACTTTCTTACAAATTGCATTAGCATGTTTTTACTGACTTCTGCCATCCGAACTACTCCATGAAAATAACAACCTGTACAACAGTTTCTATGAATTGTCATTCAGCTAAACATTTTCACAATCTCGTTTATTCTTCACTGAAGCTTGGGTAGTTTCACTGGTCTGTGCTGAAGTGAGAGAATAAATGTAAATGGGAGAATACAGTGCTTAGGATTATCAAAGTTCAGACTGGCAGAGATTGTTTTGTGACACCAGCTGGAGAGAAGGAAGGAGGAGATCTCAAGAGAATGAATATCTGTTGAATGAGACACAAACGTCCTATGGCGATGTGTAATGGAGCACATTTTATGAACGATTTACTTATTGTAATTGAGAATCTTCATTCTGAGAGAGAATGTCACGTGGCTAAGAAAAAGGTAAGGGAGGATTGTCTTGAAAGTGAGGTATGCATACGGAAAGTATTTAGTTTGTTTTAGAGAGAAGAATCATAGACATCATAGTAACTAAGGGAGAAAGCATTGGGGTCTTTCTTCTGAAATGGATGGCATGCTTGTATCCCTGTGAAAAGAAAAACTACTCTTTCTGTTCTTAGTATATGAAAACTTCATTTCTAAAAACTTTTATTTGCTTCAAAATGAGACAAATCACTTGAAGAAGGCACCAAGCAAAAGTAAAAATAAAAGCCCTTCAACCATAACAAGAATTAGTAAGAAAAGATTTCATTATACTTTTAATGAACATCTCAAAATGCTTGAATACTTCTACAATTAAATCTTTCAGATCTTGTGAAAAGTCCTTTCCTTATGGAGCAATTAGTAAAACATATAATTATTTAACGTCTAACATAGAAAATCGTAGAGAAACCTTCAGAACTATCCGTAACATACAACATAATCATAAAAAAGTATACCTAGACTTTTAAATGACTTGCAACCTTTAAATTATAAGACTACATACATACCTTTGTGATGTAAGCTTTTACTGGTAGATAAGAAAATGATCTTTAAAATTGTAAAGGAAATTAAGGCAAAGTTCGTTTTCTATTTTCTTGAAATGCAATTTGCAATCAATAAGTTATATTCTCCAAATATATATATATATCTTGTATTTATTTTAAAAATTTGGATTTTTTGACTGGAGCTAAGAGGTGCATACTTATTTTTGTGACTACAGTTCTTTTGTGACTTTTGTGTTCTACAGTTTATTCTGTTTCTCACTTCGTGAATGTTTGATCCGTTTGTTTTTATTATCTGTTTATTGTAGAAAGGAAGGCTTTTTACAAATAATGACATTCCACAACTGTGCGTACAAATATATATGCAAAGACTTTATAACAATAGAACATTAAATAAATATTTGGGTTCATATATCCCACGGGAAACTAGTAACAAGCCACTCGTCTTCGATCCCTCTTTTTTCCTTCTGATGTATGTGGAAAAAACACCCCTGCGAATTTACGTTCACACGCTTACAAAGCGCCTTTTACATTTGGACTATAATTCTAGGCGCTTTCCGAAATAACGATCGAATCGATTGTAGATGCAGTCTTACTCAAACATAATCAATAAAAGTTTTACCTGTATTATTTCAAACAAAACGTGACAATTAACTAACTAATGGGTACACATTGAAAATTAGGAAAAGAAACACGCAAAACGCAGCAACAAAAGGAACTAAGTAATACAAATAAGAAAGACAATATTGAAAGTGTTTAAGAAATCCTAAACAGAAAAAAAAAACATAATTATCGTATACATAAATTCTAATATATTAAAAAAAAAAAATCCTGTATGGTGCTAAGTTCAAATTTTCGGCCCCTCAATTAATTTCAGTCTCTCAGTTCTTGGATAAAAAGTATTAATATAAGGAAAGATCTCATCATTCGTCATCAAATAGTCCCTTCGCGTTGCTCCCCGAGGATTTCTCCTAAGACCCATGATCGATGATTCATTATCGTTCTGTGAATCCTCGTTATCGTCGTGGGAGGTCTTGTCTGGATCATCATCAAAACTAGGAGCATTTCTCTAAAACTTTAGTTGACTCACGCTTTGCTGTATATACCTTTAGTATTTTCCTTTCTACTTTCCTCTTAGTTGTGTCGCTCTGATGGTGTCGTTTGGCAACACGTCTGTTACCGTAAAAATATCTATATATCTTTTTTGTCCAATAGTCTTTGGTACACACCTCATGATGACATTGTCTTCGGGTTTGTTTCAACCCTTTTTTTATCGAATATTTCCATTTAATTTTATTTGCCGCTATTCTGCTGTTGTTTGAGCATTTTCTTGAACTGTGCAAATATTTGTAAACTTTAAACGTTTTTGTCAGACAACAGCTGTATGAATCCATCATTAAAATTTGGATATTAGCTACGCAGCATTTCAAAGACAGTTTTATCAGTTGTTTTATAAACAAAATTGTTCAGATTTCTCTCAATCTCTTTGAAGCTACGTTAGACAAATGTTTGAGGTCACAAGTTCGTATTATTTCCGTCGAGTCATGGTTTCGAGTTATGATGCTAGTAAAGACCCGCTGTGCAGAGGTTCTGATGTAGTGATATCTATCGATGCTCGAAATCCTCCTGTTGTCGTGGTGTGGGAGTACGAAGAGTAGGATGCCAGCTCAAGTGTTTTCTCGTCACCTGACCTAAGCTCAAAATTACGAGGTCCGTCACCAATAGACCTTGTATTGCTATTCAATGCGATGTTAATAAACAATCAATCACTCTCAATTTCTTTCATTTTGCTCTTCCAATATCTATAACCATGATCTTGCTTATTGGTGTTTCAGCGGCTGGCTTTCTCGACCATACCGTTAGCTCGATGAAGTTTAATAGAGGAGTGTTTAAAATATTTCGAATACCATTCTCAGTACAGTACTTTTCAAACTAATGGGATGTAAATGCACGAGCCACTATCATTGATAATTTCGTCTGGTAAGCCATACTCATTGACTAAAGTGTAAAAACATTTTGGTTTTAACTGCTTAACTGCTATAAGTCAAACAAATCTCGTTAAATTATCTATGATTACGATTAACTGTTTGTTTCCCCTGAAACTCTTACCAAATGGACCCATGTGGTCGATATGAATTATTTAAAACATTCTCCTTCTAGATCTTATGGATGCAAAAGTCCCTATTGCTTACCTCCTTACTTTAATTACGAGATATACAAAACACATAGATGTGATTTTGCACATATCATTTTATAGTTGAAAACCAAAATTGTTTTTTAGTTTTATTTACAGTTCTTTCAACTGAAAAATATCCCGTTTCACAATTAGCCTTTTTCGCACACTTTTCAGAATAATTATACTTTTTAGTTGCCTTTCTTTTGCGGATCATTGATCTCTATTTGAAAAAAATGTAAGCCACTTTCCTTGACTCAGAATTAGAACGTTTAATAACTAAAACTAACACCTTTTCTGTTAAAGTAGAACAAATTTACAACTTTTTCTCGATTTGATTTGTTAGAGTATTTCTGCCTCAAATATGGGTGTTCTACTCTATGCATCGACATAGGCTTTTTTCTTTTCCGGTCAATGTTAAAGGGGGAAGTCAAATTTTGGCATAAGAAATCATACCATCTTGCCATCCGCGGAATTGTTGTTTTCTTAGAATTCATACAAACGGGAAAATGGCAATAAGTAATTATGGCGAATGTCCCAATTTAAGATCCCAAGCAAAAATGTCTTAGTCGAACTGAATTCCATACTATTGCCGTAAGTTCTTACTTGAATGATACTTATTTTCTACTTCTGACGTCTTTTAACTAACTCAATATTCCAAATGCCGTTTTTTGTTTTACATTAGTATATCGTGGCCGCGGTAGCTTGAAGGTTATGGTCGCGAACTTGCGGTCGGCGGTCTTCGTTGAGTCGTGGGTAAGAGCCTTGATATCACTAAAGGCCTGCGATAGACCTAGCCATCGTGTTGCTTCTAGTGCGATGTTAATAAATTTAATCTAATCCATTAGTGTATCACTCAAATCTTTGGCACTAGCACCGCAATGAATTTCAGTATTATGAAAATGGTTATAATGCATTAGGATAGGGTTTTCCTATCAACTAATCTCTTCGGAGATAAAAGATTTATCTTGATAATTTTTCCAGTCAAATTCTTTTCTTTTTCTGAACCAATCTACTCAAATGCTCCGCCTTTTGAGCACAATTTGGAACAAACGTCTGAAAAATTCACTAAGACCTAGATATCTACGAACCTCATGAATATTCCTTTGTCCTGTGAATTCTCTAATGGCCTTAATTTTTCAAACCTGGTTTAATTCCTTCATCAGTAATTACAAGATCCAATCATTCTACCTCCCGTTTTCCGAATTTACATTTCATTAATTTTAACATAAACACCGTGTGTTTCTTATTCGTTCTAATACTTCTCTTGAGTTAATAATAATGTCTACCCAATATTTTGCTAGAACTATTATGTCATCCAAATAACTTATAGATATTGTATTCAATAATGGTCCTAAAACATGCTATATTAGACATTGAGACTTAGTTGAAGCATTAGTCAATACAAAAACAATCCTCTCAAACAGCCTTGTTTCATACGGGGTTTTAATTTACTTCTGTTTTTAATTTAGTTTTCTCACTTGACGGAATCTGCAAGTATCCACGCGCCAGGTCTAGAATACAAAATACCTTACAAGTACCTTAGTATTCTAAAATATCGTCAAAGTGAGGCAATAGATATTTATCCTTGACAGTTAGGGCATTCAGTTTTCTGTAATTGATAACTAGTCGTCGTTCTCCAGTTTTCTTCTCAACTAATTACACAAGGCGTACATCTGGGGATCGTGTCTTAGAAACTATTCCATGACATTCATTCATTCTTTAACATTATCAAATAGCATTCATTCTTATTTTTTTTCTCTCTCGAACAATATTTGATTCTGTTTCATTAGTTTATAAGGACAAGCACATACTGGTTTACTTCCTTCAATCTCTTTAATTTTTATTTGCGTTAATTGAATTTTGTTATATATATATATATATATATAATTACGTACAACCTAATTTACTCAAATCGAAAGGAAACAAACTCTGAAATCATTTCACAAATTTAAAATCTCAGTATTCATATCATAAGTTGTTGACTCGTCAAACTTTATTCGTAAGTGGTATATTTTTTCTATTTGAAACAGTACTCATGTTATTATTCATTCTAAAAGTTTCATTTAATTCTGGATCATCTACATCTCTTAATTTCCACAATTGTGTCTCGTTTACATCAATAGCTCTCCAGCACATTAATTTTTCTTTTAAGACTGATATCAACTTTTTCTACATTTATGATTGGTACTACTGTTTTGCCATTACTACTTCTAATATTGAATTCAAATTCTCGTTTAAATTTTCAAAAATAACTAATTTGTTACCTGTTTCATAAGTACTTACATGAAAAAAAATAATTGTATTACTCTTTAACTCAACCTCGTTATTAATTTTTGACTCATATTGTTTACTTTTATATTTTACTTTCCAGTTTCTCGATTGGAATTTCATTTAAATATCACATCTTAATGATTTCACCAACTTCTCATCTCAAAATATATATTTTTTGTTTTCTAAAATATCTCTTCCTCATTTGCATGAACTGAATAATCTGTTATAAACGCATTTCTGTAATTTTCAATTTTGTCTATTTTCAAAGCAATTGGTTTTTGATCAAAGTTTTGATTTAGGTAACGTCACTGCAGAGGGGCTAATGGAGTTTCCTTATCCAAATAGTTTTTACGTTCTGGCTTAAACATCAAATTTATTTCTACAATTATAGAACGTTTCAAACCAGTTATACAACATCAATTATCAATCAAACTTCTAATACGCCGATCGTAGTTATTTATGACTGTTTCTTTTGAAAATGCTAAAGGTTGGGTTAGTGGCATCTGATGATTGAAAGCTTGATGTTAAGCTTCTTTGGCTTCTTTCCTCAATTGTTTTGCAGTGTTTGCTTGTATGAACGTTAATCTTATATTTGGGAATGGTTTTTGTATTAGGGCAATCACATACGCGCGAGATAAGAACCGAATTCTAAATAATTATAACAACTGAATTTTCTTTTTGCATTTAAGTTTTTTTTTATTTTGGTTTCTTCAATAACTATTAATAGAATCTGAATGATTTATAGGAAATCTATTAACACGGTTATCTAGATTGTACTGTCCGTTTGTGTTTGATGCAAATTCACAATTGGAGGAATTTTGAGAACCAACTTTTGTTGTTGCTTTACCGTGTGTAGGAGATGGTAACATTTTTGTTCCATTCCTTACATTCTCATAACCATCTAACCCATCAGAAAATTCTTCCGGAGCGACAAAATTAGACCACTCATCTACATAGTGTTCATGAGTGGATACGTAGATATCTTTCTTTACTTCTTCCGTGATGCAATTAGGTCTTTTGATTTTTCAAAATCCTTTATTTCGATATCTCTTTAATATTTTTCAAAATATGAGCACAGTTAGTAAATAAAACCCTTCCAAGTATTCTGCTTTGAATGATAGTGATTGAAGAATTTTTATCGAAAAGATTCAGGGCTTAGTTTGAATCTTTTAAGTGACTATTTCTTTCTGCGATAGTAATGATTGGCGGTTTTTTTTTTTTTGGCTCAAGAACGAATAATTTTGTTATTTCATAAGGCTGTACAACCTAAAAATTTAGTTTTCCATTTATCTTCATCTAATTAAATTAATCTAACTTGTCTTTTGCAAAATGAATTAAAAAGAAAAATTATGTACCAAACTTCGATTTCATATTTTTACATTACATTACGTATGTCTAATGAATAGCTTTTATTTAAACGATGGGATTCATTTCTGGTAATTGAACTTCGCAAAAGCACTTTTTGTAATTCAGATTCAGCTTTTACCTTTTCTGAATTTTCCTTACGGTCTTCAATAACTATACCTAATAATTATTTTAGAAAACCTTTTTGGTTGCGGAATTTATTGTAGTTAATTTAAATACTAAAAATGGGAATTTACAATCAAATAAATGATAAGTGACTGTCACACTTACAATTGCTATTCAATTATAGCATTCTTAGTGCTAGTCGTATACTAGAAAAAATAATTCAATGCCCTCAGACATGACGTTCTTGTAGAGCGTTTAATAGTTTTTGATGTCTCTTCTCTTCGAAAATGTTGCGCGGAATGAATTTAGCCACGCCTCTTCCAAACCCACGGGTCATAATCTTTTATTTTGGTTGGATAGTTGAATTAATAAACACAGCTATTGGTCACTGAGCACCACAACAGGGAAAGGAAATTACACCTGCAAAATTGTTGCAGGTGTAATTGCTTTAGGTTTCTAAGATATTTGACCCTATTCTGTCAAAGTTCATGAGAAACAGAAATATTGCCAAGCCTTTCCTACGGGTCCAACAGTCTTTAATGAGGATCTTTCCCGGAGATAAGGAAGACCACAAATGAACTTGGTTAACGGTATCCCCTACCTTCTACTTAATTTTCCGATTTCGTTATGATATTCCTTAAATGTGGATTACTTTAGAATCGGACTGAAAAGTTTAGTTCATTTCGAGACCTAAATTGACGAAGATTATTTTTTTTTTCTTTATTTTTCTTAAAATAATATTCGCTCACATTTTCATTTCTTAGTTCATAAGTTTCAAATTCATATAAAACCTAATAGATCTTTTTAGTTCCTTAAAATATTAATATTCATTTACATTCTTAAAACCAAAGCATTCGATTTCACTTTTGAATCCCTATTCTGAAATGGTAGATCATCACTTCTCGAATGATAAGTTTGTTTTAATTTTCTATTTAAATTAGACAGGATGGTGTGTCCATAACTACAGAGACTTTATTACTGTTGCTTTATATATATATATATATATATATAATGTAGAAATTTCTGTAATATTGCGAATATACCACACATTTCCTTAACTTCAAAATATCTACTACGTTTATTTTAAATTTATTACAAATTAAGGAAATTTTAATTAAAGGGAAGAAGGAAAAAACTAAATAGGAAAAAAAATGAAATTAATATTTGGCTTACGAGTGCTTTTATTAAAATGAAAGATATTTTGTATATTGCGTGTATATATCTAATGAAATGCAAAAACGTTTTTATGGAACTCTGTTTTATCTCAGTGTATGCAACAATAATTAATAAGGAGCACCAAAGAAAATAAAGCAATTTACTGATAGAAAATAATTTACAATTCACGGTACATGGCATATAAAAACAAAGGTGATTAACCATTAAGTAATGTAAGAATACTAAATAATAAGTAAATAAACTGTAATGTTTTGCATTGTTTTGAAAGAATGCAATATATCGGCTATTAAATATTTGCAATTTAAATTAAAGAAACAATTGTTTTTGATTATTCTTGAATACTTTAAATTGCTGTTTGTTATATTATACGACGAGAAATTCCATTAACGTTGCTCAAGTTTGTAATGATTCCAAACATAGAACCAAACGGAGAAAGGAAAAATAAGAATTTAAATGAACGTTTTTCGTTTCATACATTAAGAAATGAAATTGCTTCGGTAAACAAATATACACTTATGGATCAACCAGGTACTTAAAAATATTTTGAAGATATTATATTTTTTAATAATTAAAATACTAGTTTTCAATGCATAGTTTTAAAATATTTATTTTTGCTGATTTAATTTTTTTCCTTCTTTATCATATCAAGAAGTTTAATATCAAAAATGTATAAAATATTTAAATTATATAATTGCAAACTGTATCAAAGATTGTAATCATTTGCGATTCAAATTTATTGAAGAAAACACAACTAAATTCTGATTACATTACATGTGGAAAATTTATTTTATATAAATTGCTTAAATTTTGTGAAGAAATATTTAATATTTTTTTTAAACCAATTGAAAAGATAAATATGTTTTTTAAAGTCTATTTTCCTTATTTCGTTGCATTAAGTAATAGAGATTGAAAATCAAATAATAGCTAAAATTATTTGAATATGTATTTCAATATTAATAAAAAGTTCTGTAACGTCGCATACGTGAGTGAAATGCATTTTAAACATTTGAATGAAGATACTCTCATCTAGGTTAATTAAAACCTTTTTATTTTTGAGTTCATAGTGCATAGATACATCACATCACAGGAATACTTATAAGAAATACATAAAAGACATTTTCAAACAAAACACGCATACACACGCTCAGTAACAACTAGAGGTTGGGAAGAAGTCTCTCTTTCTCACAGTGGCGTTGGCAGTCCCATTAAATTTAAAGTTATGGGGACTGTTACAGTACTAATTTTTTTTTCTTAAAGTTCAGAATTTCTTTTTGTTCCATTACGGATACTTTTGCTTTCTATTTTGTTTCTCTTTATGCATTTTCATCGTACATTTGATACTTTATTTATATTTTATTTCTTTATAATGCTTTAAAATTTTTTTCAATGTTTGAAACGTAAATATAAAAGAACACTAGTGAAAATGGTAGTACAAATCATATTGAATTCAGGAAATATATATTACTCTATTTCGTCAAGTCAATTAAAAAACAAGATGCAAAAAATTACACCCATAATGTCAATAAAAGAAATCAAGTATGTATAATATATTGACAAAGAGATAACATATTTGTAACCAATGAAAACATAAAAAGAACAATACAAAAATTAATCAGTGAAATGAAAAAGATTTTAAAAAATTATCAGCCAACACACAACAATAACAACTCACTCTTGTAAAACATGATTTTCCTGTGGAAGCTAATCCTGAGAATGTAGAAATGCCCTGTATCAGAGAAAAAGAAAACCAATGTTGAAGAATTTTAAAGACATTACAATCATCAAATTTTAAATTACTCTTTATTAAAATCGAAGAAAATTTTGCTTGCAGACAATTTTTTTAACTTATCCAGGTTAAAGTAAATATCCTGTATTTTAGTTGCAAGTTTAATAATATGAAAGACTTGATTACAAATTACGTCAACAAAGCTATTCAGATTGAATAATCTCTCAAATAAAGGAGATTCCGAATATGTGATCAGGTCAAGCCTTCATCGATAAAAAAGTCGATGAACTGAAGAGGTTTGAAGCTCACTGAAGAGGGTTTGTACTTAACTCTTTCACTACCGGAGGAAGAAAAAAAAGTAGTGCTTCTCTAACTTACCGCGGCGTCTTACCGCGGAGTGCTACGCTGTACCCAGACGATTTTAGATATTAAGCCTAATTCGAGAAAAAAATTCCTCTAAAATCAGTTATTCATTAGAATATTTGGGTTTTACATATATTATTTAAAATGCAATAAACTTAACTTATACGAAAGAAAAATAGATTTAATCGAAAATTGTATGTTTTATACATGAAATTATTACATAAAAATCATATCTTTTACAAATACAAAATATACTTACATTTGTTACATAAATTTCATGGTGTAATGATGTACCATTACATGGAATATTAAGAAATAAAAATTGAATCTTATTTCGCTGTATGGTATTTTTATAAAAAAAAAAAACCTTCAATGCATAGTCTAACATCACATGTCTTACACACATATTTTGTCAACTTTTGACGCTTCTCGTAAGATTTTGAGAAAAGGGCACATCTTTTTCTTCCTTTTTTCCCCTTTAATGGCTATGTGTAGAGTTGGATTATTTTCGCTAACATCTCTCTCATATTCATTCATTAATTTGAAAATCTCAGTATCAGATAAATACTTTCTTTTCATCATGAATGTCACTACAAATAAAATCCGACCAAATGAAACGAACAGCTGAGAGTATTTGCTACCAAAAACCTAACCCCCATAAACATCCATAAATTCTCCTTCGAACTCCTAAGAAGCAAGCAAGAAAGAAAAAAAGTAAACCGAAAGCTTTCACCCTTTAAATCTTGTCATTACATTTAAGGAGCCGAGTCGCAACACGTGCTTTTAACAATTACCCCCCTCCTGAAAGCCAGAAGTGAAATCCAATCCCATATCACCAAGGTCAACACTTCAAATAAGCTATCTATATAGATTTCGCGGTATTGTAACGCCTTATAGTATCATTAAAAATCAAATAAAACTTTCTTCTCAAGCGTATCACTATTGATACGCTGGGCACAGGAGAGCAAACGCGAGCGTATCACATTTGATACGTGGGGATAGAACGAGTTAATAATATAGAAGATGATTTCTTGATATTATAATATATGATTTTGTCACATATCAAATGTTGGAAAGCAACAATTGGCTGATGCATCTTTAAAATAAATTCTTTTATTAAATTTTTATTGTTTTAAAAGTTCATTGCACGCGTTTAGGTTTAAAATAAATTTCATCTATATAAATAACTTTTATTGGTCTGCTTTGTAACTTATTTAACGGATTATTTAATGAACAGCGAATGAGAATCCTTTCTTATTGAACATTTGAAACTGTAATGATACTTTTTCAATAAATGAAAAAAAGGGTAACGCTGGTTAGCTGATCTATAAATTGTTGCTTTCGCAATAATAATCTAGATGACTTTCATCTATTCTTGAAATGTTATCAAAAGTGACGCGGTCATTTTTAAACTTTAAGATATCGAGCTCTTACACTTCCAAATACTATTTGTTTATGAAATGAATTTCCTTTTTCTTGTATGTCTTTTTACAATTTATTTAAATCCCGAATTCATGCAAGTCAATTTGTATTTTATTTTTTCTTCCTCTATTCAGTAGTCCTGTGAGTTGTACAACTAATTTTTGACAAAATTTGAATTTTCATTAATCCAATGTAAATTTATTATTTTATTATCTAACAATTGTTTTCGAAATGCTGTTTTCACATTTGATACTTGCTGAATGTATATTAAGTATTTTGCAATTAAATAAACTCGAGACAGAAAATTCCTCTTTTACAAGTATATTTAATGTTTCTAAAGCAACAGCAGCGATCCAAAGTCTTCTGAAGAAGTTAATTTTAGTCATAACAATTTACTAGTTAAATAATTTTTTTTTCTCATCATATAATTGATGCTAAGAATTTTAAAAAGTAACATAAAATTAATAAAATAATAATAAAACATTTATTATTATTTTATTAATAATTAAGAAAAAAAAATAAATATATAACGATCAAATGTCTTCTGGCAAAACATTTTCACTATATACAAATATTATATGAAATACAATGAATTATTGTTTGAGTTTTCTCTAATACATATTAGAAAAACTTTTACTTTCAAAACTGCTATGCAGCTATGACTTTCCATTCACGGTAAATTGTGTATGCGGGATAGAAATCATTGAGAATTTTGTGGTTGAGTCACTTTACTGCTTTTTATTTAATTCTTCCCACAAGTGTTCCATTGGATTAAAGTCATTGCTTTTATGAATATTGAACTTTTTCTCTGCGTAAGAGTCGTTGAGCAATGCTTGAAGTATGTTTACTATCATTTTCATATAGGAAACCCAAATTTTTCGACAAACTTATTTTATCATGTACCATGTTTTTTTGCATAGTTTGTACAAATCCACGGTTCCATTTATTCGACAATATAAGAGTCTAACAGCGAAAAAAAGTCCCCAAATCATAAAAAGTGTTCTACCATACCTTGTTTTATGTTGGAAACATAATAGCATGGATTTTTCTTTTTCCTTTTCGGACTACATTTGTACCTGATACCACCTGTTAAAAATAAGTGTTCTACTTTCATCACTGAAAAGTACTTAACTTAACTTCTTTATTGTTCGTTTTAAAAAAATTTTAGGGAATTCTATTTGAACCTTACCTTTTTTTAAGCTACTTTTGGTTTTTTCTTCGAGGACGACTAGGTAATCCAACATCTCTTAAATGACGTCTTACAAGAGAAATACTTATATTTAAATTTCTTCGATTTAACACATCAATCAATAACTCCCAAGACTAACCCAGAGATGGCGCTCGTAGTAAACCAGTAACCAGGTCTTTCTAGAGTACTAACCTTTGCTTGAAACGTGTCAAAATTTTAAGTCGATCGGACCAGAAACAGCTGAGTTATCGAGGTTGGAGTAAAGTCGTTTTGTAGTTTGTTTAAAAAATGGAAAAAACCGAGTTTCGTGTTCTGATAAAACATTTTTTAATGGGTAAAAACACCGTGCAAGCAAAACAATGGATTGAAAAATGTTACCCAGACTCTTGTCCATCAAAAGCAACGATTTGTCGGTGGTTTGCCGAGTTTAAACGTGGTCGTACCGACACAAATGACGCGGAACGCTCGGGTAGACCTGTGGAAGCCGTTACACCGGAAAATGTGAGTGAAGTGACAAAAATTATAATGAAAGATCGTAAAGTGAAGCTCCGTGAGATTGCTGAGATGACACAGATATCATATGGAAGTGTATTTACTGAAAAAGGTTTTTTGAAGTGAAGTGAAAAAGGTTTTTTCCAAGTGGGTGCCGCGATTGCTTTCGATGGAACAAAAACAGCAACGAGTCGATGATTCAGAAAGCTGTTTATCGCTATTTACTCGCAACAAAAAAGATTTCTTGCGAAAAATTAGAAAAAGTGATTTGTGGAAAAGGTCTGAATCAGGATCACCCTAAAAGGTGATTAACAAAAGGTGTTATGTTGATGAATAAAAATCATTTTGCAAAAAAAAAATGTTGTTTTCTATGTTAGTCTCGGGAGTTATTGATTGATGTGTTATTTCATTAATTATCTGAGTTGTGGTTGTAGGAAAATCCAAAAAGGAACTATTTTTTTATCATTGTATCTACACGATTTGAAGTTTGTTTAGGTATGCTACTTCTAAGCATGTTAGTATTATTATCTTGTTGCTCAAAATAATGATTCTAAACAATTACTATTTGACATGATGGAACAACGTCTTTATGAAAGACTCCATTTTTCAAATAATAAAAAATAACTTCAAATACTAATGGGATAGTCTATACGTTTTCTCACCTTCATTTTAAAACTAAATAATAATAAAAAAATGATTATAAAGAGAGAAAAACTAATTTTCTTGAAAATTAATTAATCTTGTCAATTCACTTTTGAAAAGCACAAATGTGAAATAATGGATATAAATGATAAATATATAAAATTCATAGACGTTTCATAACAAGCCAAAATATAATTTTGCAGGCGATGAAATTATGCAAAATTTGTAATCGAAAATAATTATGGCACTTAGTACCTTTGCACCTTCAAAAATTCAATTTTTCAAATTTGTTTTCAAAAAGTAAGTGTTGAATGTTAGGAACATTTTAAAGCAAACCACATCAAAATCCGACAATTATTACGCCTTGTACAACAAAAAATGTAAATGTCTATAGTGGTTTGTTCTATGTAATGCAATGTAAACAAACCTCTTTTTCTCAGTTTGTTATTTTCACACTTTCCCACAGGATTAAAAAAAAATGTTTTGAGAGCAGAGCTTTAAAATTTTACATGAGTGTTGTACTTGTAGATCCTTATTCTGTGAACCTCAATTTTGTTAATAGGATGATTAGATTTTATTTTATAACATGATACATGAAAAAAAAGTTACTAAATACAAACTTGATAAATTTTTTAATTTTTCGATTTTTTTAAATGTAAGATAAATTTAAAATTTGAGATTTACAGAATAAGGACATTATTTAGCTTTAATTTGGTACAAGAATTATGGCTCTACTGTACATCTTTTAAATGTTATCTTGTGGGTAACGTAAGGTAAGCTAATTTATTTTTTAAATTTTTGTAAGCATATTTCATGCTGTATAAGAAAATATATTAATTTAATAGCAAAAAATGACCCAGTAATGTAAACTATACACTTTATTACACAAACTGGCAAAGTTTCATATTGAAATGAGCAAAAATTGTTGATTTATGAAGAATCGAAAAAAGAGAGAGAGAGAGAGTTTGTCAAAATGTTCTACTTTTGATTTCGAAAGGTACTAAGTCCCCTTAAGTTGCAGACATTATTTGCATCGTCAAATGCTTATACTCGTATTGCATTACTTTGTCATTTTGTTAGTCAATTCCTTGTTCCGAATGACCTCTTCAACAAAGTGATTGAAAAGTCTTGTGTTCAAAATTTACTTTAAACGATGTCTCTAAATAAAATATCGCTTACGACTTTACCTTTCGTAATATTGTCGAAAAACAAAGTAACTGTACATTTTCTGCAAAACTCAGGATATTTCTAACATTATCAACGGCGAAAATTATCTGTGGCAGATATTAGCAATCAAAATACCACTATATATTCGTCTTACAATTAAGTACAAAGGCCCCGACTCGATTCAACAAGTTTCAGAAATTAAAAAAGATAATATCTTATAAACAAAACTGTGATATTCGCATCTCCTCCGCATCAATAACTCAGAATTCTCCTCTACGTGATGATAGGAGAGCCTCCTGTAGGAAGAAAGAAAGAGAATCAGTTTTGAGAGTCAGTTAAAATATCTGTAGCAAGGGAGCAGTAACAATAGATTTCCCAGATAGCGCTATAATTCTTTTGATATTAAAAAAAATTCTTTGCTATTTTTTAAAAGTCATAATTCATTTCACTAAGCCCATAAAGGACATCACACTGGAGCAGTATGTCAGGATGTAGAGAATTTTGACGCTTGTGCGCCCCATCTACTGGCAATCCGTAAAACTTGGCAGAAACGAGAGAACTGTCAGCAACAACGGACATGGGTAAACACTGTATACGCAGAAACCCACAATCATTTTTATTTGAAATTGATTCAAACCAGTTTGAAAAATGAATAATTATTTAATTGTTACGTTGAAGGCTTAATAA
Organism: Nephila pilipes; assembly: GCA_019974015.1. Lineage (NCBI taxonomy): Eukaryota > Metazoa > Arthropoda > Arachnida > Araneae > Nephilidae > Nephila > Nephila pilipes. The sequence continues at coordinate 892,837 of BMAW01091430.1, read as the reverse complement.
AAGTAGGGGAAACGAATTGGTTCGTCATTATCTGCACCTCGTGTTCCAAGCACGAACATTTCTGGTCTAGTCGTGCCGAGAACATTCACTAAATCGGAATGGATACTATTGAAAAACAAAGCACTTTCTTGTGTATGTATGGGAAGGGAAGTATTAGTAGAATACAAACACTTCTTTAGAAAATGTCCGAAGACATAGATAATACACACAAAGAGAAATGAAATTAAAGAAAATAGATCAACTTCAGATCAGGATTGGTGAAGATAAGACAAATTTCATTTGAACTTGAGAAAGGCTGTAAAAACTAAAGAGGTCACATTGGCAAAAAAAATTGGAAAATTCCTCGAAATACTCCTCGAAAATTTAGAGGCAAAAATGGATTTACTCTAATAATGAATCAATTTCTATGGCTGGAGTAGAAAAAAAAAGACAAATATAAAAATGGAACTTTTCTTGATCCATAAAAATTTTACCTATAATACCTCCCACGTCTTACAAACTTTAGTAACTAGTAATCTCAATTTGATGATTTAATTACATGGAGTGATCAAACGACTCAGTCATTGAAATTACATTATTTGAATTTATATCTTTCAACTGAAGTTATAGAATTCGCATCTACATTTGATTCATTTTCTTCATTAGATGAAGTCTTGAAGTTTAAAACTAATAGACTTTGAAAATACTAAAGTGTTAACAAAACGATTTAATTGATGTGTTCTTATTAAATATCCCACTGAAGAGATTTGATAAAGAACCCACCCCGAAAAAGTTTTGAATTCAATTTAAAGTAAAAAAAAATGTTTCTGCATTTAAATAGTTTTTTTTAACATTTTTAGGGCAGAACGGAAAAGATTTTTTTTCCCGTTGATAGAAACTGTGAAATTGAAAAGAGAGAGAGAGAGAAAAACTCTATTTTTTTTTCTTTTAAAACCAAAACTTTTTAAACAAATCAAACTAAAACAAAACCTTCATAATTTGTAATGAAAAAATCCAGATATTTAAAATAAAAAAAAATCAGATCATGATATTCAGAAATAAACAATTTTTTGAATTAACCCTAATAAAAGATTTCATCTTGTCAGATTGCATGAACTATGTGAGTTATGGTCATGAAAAAAAAAAAAAAAAAAAAAAAAACATAAAAAATCAGTGTTTTTCAACTTAAGTGTGCCTGTGGGGTTTAAAACATTCAAAAAATATTTGTCGTAAATAAACAGGAGAGACAGGAACGGTGCATACTCTGGTGGATCGAAAACCGTCACTTCCTTTCTGTTGATAATTCAGAAACAAATAAAATGAACACGTTCTACTGTTAATAAATTTTCAATTGTTAACATTGCTATCATGAGAAACTAAAGAAAATAATGTTTTAATTTCAGCTGGGAATATCCTTTTGCTTAATAGAGAAGGAAGTTTAATTAAGTGCTCAATGATTTTTGATTTTGCTTCAAATATAAATATTTCATCTATAAAGATTTGTAGAATCAATTCAATGAAAGAAACATATATGGGAAAATGAATACATTTGTTTTTAAAATGCAGTATTTTTAGTGACAGAAAATTTACCTGATTGATACCAAATATTATTTTAGCTGTTTCAAAAATAAAAACTCTCGAATTTTTAAAATGATCAGATCCCTATTTTTTCGGAACTAATTAAATAACGCAGGTATTTCCTTTACAATAACATCTACAAAAACAAAGAGGAATTATTCAGAGAAACTGAATTTGGTAGACAACTCCAGGAAACCCAAACTAGTATCATGCTATTTCCTTAAAGATGATTCTATTTTCTATAAAGATGATGCGATTTCCTTAAAGAGTTTTGTATATTTGGATCAGTTATTATTGTTATTATTTTTATCTGTATTTCACTTATATATATGATTAAGTGCAATTTCATTTATTTTTATTGATATGGTATTTTGCATAAAATAATGATATTGTTATGTCACAAACCAGCTTTATCTATCTAGTATTTATCTTATATTTAGATCAATTGTATTTTCACTAACTGTCTTTATTATGTTTCATTTATGTATTTGATCATTTTATATTTCATTTTTATTAATACTTATTCTGTGTAAAATAATTCTTTCTTCTTATGTTACTCCCACGCCATCTACCTAGTATGTATCTTTAACGCGTTGGCAACGTCTTTGTTTTGTTTTGAACGAAAACGTGTTTTGTCTGGAGGCGTTCACTTGTGCACTATTTTCGCCGCATTAAGCTTCTGGCTTTTGTTAAGCAAATTCATTTCTTTATTTCTGTTTCAAAGTTCGTTTAGTCCTCTTCCGACTACCATAAACATTGGAAAGAATATTAAATCCTAGCCTTTTATATGTGTTAAAATTTTTTTTGGTTAAACCGAATTGCAATATTACATGATATTGGTCAGGCGTTTCTTCAAATTTTCTAGGTGATTAAGCATTAAGATATTTTATGGACAGTATGATTTTTATGGACAGACAGAATATTTTTTCTAGCCTGTTTCTACTAGTGGCTACAGTTTTCAGTTGAAAAATGTAGAGAAAGTCATCCCATAACTGTGAAACATTTAGGTTCTTTTTTGATAAGACATTCGATAAAAAGAACTTCTAGTATATAGTCATACTAAAATCATCATGAAGAATGTAAGAATGGAGATGAGAAAATGGATCAGAAATGATTCACCTTAATGCATCAGTGGGCAGCAGAAGTTTTCTATACGTATCCAGTTGATACATCCATCAGCTTGGAAACAAATAAAACAAAAGCATTGGTTGTGGTTTGGGCAAACCTTAGATGATTGTCAGACATTAGATACTAAAGAATTTCTAGAATTAAATTTGATTAACTAAAATACTAAGAGATTCCTTTTATAAGTTATTGGAAAATTGTTTGATTCCCTTGGGTTGCTTTCCCATTTCACTATAAAAATAATAAACCATATAAGAACTTAGTATAACAAAACAACTTAAGATGAAGGTTTACCCCCAAACATAGTGGAGAAGCGTTTGAAGTGGTGTAAAGACAGAACTAATATACTTATGTATAAAGATTTTCTACTGTTGATAAGTGACATAATAGAAATCTGCACATTTGATGATACTTCTAAATTCCCCTATGAAGCATCAGCTTAGGTGAAAGTGAAAAAGAAAAATAATTATAAATCTCATCATTTCAAGATAAAGAGTGGCACCACTGAAAGACGATTGTATTGCCTCAACTTAAGCTCCTAGGAGATTTAATGGTGGCTCGTTTGAGTTCTAAAGTGAAGACAATCATCAACCAGACAAAGGAGTGCAAAGTGTGCTATGAGACAGATTTCAAAACATTTCTGTTCCGGATTAAAGTTTCTTCAGAAAGATGGAAATAATTCGTGGTTACTAGAGTACAGGAGGTCACCAAATTAATGGATACTGATTTTTGGTTATACTGCTCAAAAAAGGGGCAAACCCTCAGATTTCTTGTTCGGGCAACATTGTTTCGACTCACTTCTATATAACGAAAAATATGTATTGCCCGTCTTTTCAGGGTGCATCGTAAACTATTTTAGTCTCAACATGAAGAGCTTGTATCTGAATCGGGGGAAAATGAGAAAAACCAAGAATTGTGAAAAAATCAAAAAGAAAATGATATTAACTCAAATCAAGCGGGGACAAGATGTCATTATCTGAGAAAAAAGAAGAATCATTATCAGTACTATAAAGGTAAGTTAATTACAAGATAAGGGAAAATTCTAATCTTCTAAGACCGGTGAACGAGTGGTCTTTATCGCAAGCTCATGACCTCACTTACTTTCGTAAAAAAAAATTATCTTTTTCATCACTTACTTTCATTAAAAAAAAAAATAAAATAATAATAATATTTTTTCCTTCGTTTACATACCTTATAGCAAAGGATGATTGTGACTTCCAATTCCTTTCATTCGCAAAGAATTGCATTTGTGCAACACAGCCGGGGAAACCTTGCAATTTACATGCATTTCGAGCTTTACTTACAGATAAAAATATTCTTTTCTTTTTTTTTAAAAAATTCTATTGAGTTGTACCCTTAGGAGTACTTATATTTAGAACTGTTTTCGACGGATGAGTTAGCGATACCTGTCGACAGAGGTAAGTAGCGATGGTCGCCCTGGACTAAGATCGTTATGTAGTATTTTAAAAGCCATAAATCTCCGAATAATAGCCTGCAATGTAGAATGTGGTCTACCAAATAATTTGAAATTTTACTACATGTTTCACTATATCTGCGTAGTGATGTAATCAATCTTCTTTCAGATTAATGACACATATCGAAATTTTACTTATGACACATATCAAAAATTTCGAGCAGTCAATCAGACTTAAGCGACCGTGATAGCTTAGTGATTATGGTCGCGGATTCGTGGCTTGCGGGTTTCGTCGATTTGTGGGTTCGAGCCCTGATGCTGCTAAGGGTAGACGGGGCTGCCGCTCGTTAAATATTTTGAGGCCCTAAAGGTGGTGTGGAAGTTAGGTGATAGGGTTTCAGCTCAGCTGTCGTCCTCGTCTCTTGACCGAGGCTTAAAATTGCGAGATCCGTCTCCAATAGTCCTCGTGATGCTTTCGCTCGACGTTACTAAAACCAACCAAACAATAAAACTTTAATGTCTTAATATCAGCGAATATATGCCTCAAGAAGAGAGTGTTGTCACTTATCGACAAAGAACTACCTAATCCTATCACAAAATACAAAATTTGTATTATTTGTTTCAGAGTATGAATATCTTTTACACGTTTCGAAATCCCTATAGTTTTCTGTATATTTGAAAAAAACAATCTAATGTGTTTATTTAATTTTTACACCACATTCATATTAAGTGTTTATTGGATGATATCTTTTTTTTTATTAATTTTTAAGTAGCATTTTAAAATTACATAGTTTATTCCGCAAAAACACACTTGCACAAATACTTTCAACATTCAATGTACTAGGGTTTCAAAACTATTTAATAAATGTGTGAGGAGGCGACTTGTCACTTTAGCAAACAAAATGAAAATAAAATAGCCAGAAACACAGGGAAAGTAGTTTATAATGGACTGATTTAAGTAGAGAAGAGTTTCGTAATGAAATAAGACAGTTTGCACATATGCCAGAGAAATAATATAGAATATATAATAAAAGGCATTTTTAATCTGCGGAAACGTTACTCGGTTTCCGTTTTAGAACGATTGAGGTATACAACCTAATCGTGAAATCGTACGTAAATGGGTGTTTGTGACACAAATAGATGCGTCACGCCCATAAATATGAAATCCCACGTTAAGGACTATCTCGAATTTCAATTACTATCCGTCTAGTTTCGGTTGATTGGCCGAAGCTTTCCAGACAGTGAAATCAAAACGCTGCCGGCTAGAAGTCTTATAGCAGTGAATATTGATCTCGCAAATATCGCGGGTGCATCGAAACGCTTTGAAGATAGATCAGTGGATTGAACGAGCTGCAATGGGAAGAGGGTGCATTCATTCCATCGTTGCCATTGAATCAGCTCTCTTATTGTAGCACCAGAAAGGCTTACATGTTTCCATTTTCGCTCCAAATAATATGCTATTTTGCATGAATTGCTGTCTGATTATAATAGGTGGGTAAGATAATTTTTTTCTATTTTTTTTGTAAATTAAGTTTAACCCATTACATAAAAACATTTAGTTAACTCAATACATTTACCTTTAAAATTATTCCTTTAGAGCTTCTCAAATAGGAACATATTAAAAGACAATTTATATTCAAAACTTTACAACCTAATTAATTTTATCCCCAATATCACGTACTGGGTATTGTTTGATTTGTATTAACGTCACACTAGGAACAACACGGGCGATTGGCGACGGACTCGTAATTCTGATCCTTGGGTAAGGGACCAGGACGACACCTGAGCTGATACACCTCTCTCCTAATTTCCACACCACGCCAATGGGAGGACTTTGGACCCCGACAGATTTATCGTGCATCAACCTCGGATACACGGCGGGTCTTTAGTGGCATCAAGTCTCGAATCTACGACTTGACGAAACCACCAGCCACGAGTCCGTTGCCTTATCTACTAGGCTACCTAGGCCCGTATAGGGTATATTCTTCATATTTCATAAATTTGTACTATGGGAAAACTGATTATATTTTTTCATTTTTGGGAATTATCGTAATTTCGCTAGATATTTTTACAATTTTCGGAATAATTCTTTTGAACACGTATTATTACTCTTTTCAACGAATGAAACACTGATGGAAAAAATATTATTATAAGACAATTGTGACGTGAATTTTGCTTCTTTTGTTGCACAAAATAATTAAAATCCTTTAATGAATTAAATTTTAGTTCTATTTCAAAAGAACCACTCAAAAAGTAAGATTTATTTTATTGAATTTGAATCATTTTTATTTCGGCTTAAGGCTATTTGTTTTCGTGAATGTTATTTTCTTTGTGTATACGGTTTAAAACTAATATTGATAATTAATTTGTGCATCGTTGCGTGTAAATTGCTAATGAGTTAGTTTGATTACCGTTGATGGCAAGATCTTACTTTGCATAAAGAGTTTTACAATAATGTCTGCTTCTCTTTTTAGAATACGATGTCTTGACGGAACTTGGATATATTGAACAGTCTTTCGCTGCTGTTTTTCGTTCCCTGTATCATCAGTTTTTCTTGTTCTTTGGTATGGAATATTCTGGATATGCACCTTCTGAAATAAAAATGTCAGGCCTGTCTTTCTGAATACAGAAACAGAACAATACGCTTTTAAACTACTTTTGCGAAAGGTAATCAGTTACAAACGCAACGAGATTCGAAACACGCGATCTTGAAACAGTGAAATTTAAATTAAACATTATTTTAGACACATTTAAGAAACCTACTAATTATTCTTCAAAGGAGATATTTATATCAGAAAGGTGTTGAATTGTATCTTTGTAACATTGAATAATTGTCAGGAAATGGTATTGCAATTAATCTGGCATTAATGATGGGAAATTATTGTCATTGTCCTTTACAAAAAGATGCTGGTAATCTTTGTAAAATTTTTAGCATCAGAATAATTCGTTTTTGCTTGTTACTTATCTGTATTGTATACAAGACCACCTTCGCCTGCTTGTTATATTTTTTGTATGCAGCCAACCAAGTATAAATACCAAGGTATGAAGTTATTCGCATTTAAAACTATAGTGTCTTCTTACTTTTATAACTGATATTTTAAAGTGGACTAAATTCTTATTTGGAATATAATTCTAAATAATTTGTGAGAATACCATTACTGTAGTGGCCGCTGTAGGCTAGTGGTCATAGTAGGCTCGTGGCTGGAGGTTTTCCATTGAGTCATGGGTTCGAACCTTTGTGCCACAAAAGACCCATCGTGTAGACGGGGCTGATGCACGTTATAACTGTTGAGACTCAAAGTCCCTCCTTTGGCGTGGTGTGGAAGTTAGGAGAGAGAGGTGTCAGCTCAAATGTCGTCCTCGTCACTAGACCAAGGTTCAAAATTAGGAGGTCCGTCGCTAAAAGCTATCGTATTACTTCTAGCGCGACGTAAATAAAACCAACCAACCACAACTGTAACGTTTTGAAAATGCAAGTATAATGGATTTTTATTATTATTTAATTAAAATTTATAATTTATTGTGTACTTCTTGAAAAAATCTCTATCACAATTAAGATCTAAATTGATGAATAAATCAAATGAAATACTTTGGCTTGTAATATTCTATCTTAAGTATTGCAAAGTCGTAAGTCGAAGCTCAATGTTCGGGCACAAGAGTTGAGACAGTGGAAACAAAAATTTCGAACTTTTATCGAAAGTCTGTAGTTCTTCAAAACCTGATGAGGTGACCGATTCTTTATTAGTCAAAAGACAAGCAGAAAATTAACTGAAAAAGTTTAACTTACGAGTTCAAAGCGCAAGCAACAGCTTTTCATAATTTGTCATTTAAATGCAGAAGGGAAAATGACTTTATAACGATTTGATAATCCAGGGAAAATAATCGTTAATCTAGGGAATCTTCAGTTAATTACGACGCTCCTGCCGTATCGTTTGGCAAAAGGAAGCCTCGAGTTTCATCTTTTAATTGGACAGCGGAGAAGGAATCACATTTGTGACCACCCTTCTGTTTGCTAAGCTCAATCAATTAATATTTGCATGCATAAAGGGATAAAAATAGGGTCAGAGCTGGGTTCTTCTCCACGGTTAATGAATCTCACACGATCCAGACTTCCTTCATTTGAAAATTCTATTCGTCTCTTTTATTTACATTTTATAAATGAAAGTCAATCAGAAACACAGTGAGTAGATTCTTCAACATCGTTCATTTAGAAGAAGGCAACTGTAACACGAATCTTATTTACATACATATAATTAAATACCTTTAAATTATACGAAAATAATTAAATACTAAGCATATATATATATATATATATATATATATATATGTGTGTGTGTGTGTGTGTGTGTGTATATAAATAAATATATATAATATAAGAAAATGACTACAACCTTAGGATGATAAATGATTTATTGAACACAATGAAGGATGAAATATTAAAAGATATATGTTAAACACCAAGGAGAACGTCTTTCTCCTGCGTCTAATGGTTATCTTCGGTTGGCTTGCGTCCAAGTGATTTTCCCGTTCATGGCACTATTGACGGGGTGTGACGTCATTTTTAGTTGCTCCACTCGACGTATAAGGAAGAGGAGGATGCTACAGTGCACATATCCAACCCCCATATATATATATATATATATATATATATATATATATATATATATATATATATATATATATACATTATTTCGTACTCTTGATCTCTTAAATAGTTTCTTTCCTTAAGTTACGATTTTGAAACTATCATAGCTATTTCTCGACTTCCAATTGAAAAGGAGTAATGTTTGATAAGACTGGCCTAAAGTAATTCTTATAAAGTCTTTCACAAACACCCACACACATAGTGCATTGAAATATACAGATATATTGAAATGATATTAAGCTGATGTTGCTTACAATCAAACTTTACTGGTTTCCCCTCCCAGTCATAAATATATGAACAAGTATAACAAAAATATCTTATCTTCAAAATGTATGTGAAAGCTTATTAGATTCAGTTATTTCTGCTTATCTAAAGAGATAAATATCTTTTGGATAGATAGATTTAAAAAATAAATGATAGTTTGTAGCAAATTAATTAGAAAATTAATAAAAACCTTAAAGGCAAAACTATCATAATCTACGTTGTTTCTTGTGTATACATGTAATACTATTTTTAATTTCTGCGAATTTTGGATTTAAAATTTAATTTTTTTAATGTTCTGTTAATAATATTCATATTTCCATAATTAACTCCTTTAGTGCTTAAAGATGCAAATTCAGGTAGCCAAAGTTTTCGGTCCAAAGCAACAAGGCATTCCAGCATCGTTTGGAACACCTTGCGTCCAAACCGTTTTCTCTTTCCTTCAGAGGTCAGGTCAGTGTAATATTAGGAATCCTATCCATGTTCATTTTCTTACAAAATAAGCTTCGATTCTCACACACGCACACACACAATGTCTAAATTTCATTCAATTTCTTATTTCATTAAATTATATTTTATTCAAATATTCTTTTGAAACACATAATACGTCCCTAAAATTCTTATGCTAACTCTTAAACATTTATTTCAAAAAAAAAAAAAAAAAAAAAAAAAAAATGCAGTTTTCATACCTTATATTTTGATAATTTTTCGAGTTTATTAAGATATAATTTCGAGTTTAATAATTTTAACTTTTATTGAAAGTTTCACTACTTTTACAGAATAATCCCTTTTAATATGAAGATCTATACTCATTTTCTAAAGCTCTGTCGAACCAATAATAAGGTTTCTTGCATTTAACATAAGAATTTGAGTGAAGGAGGAAATTGATCAAACATTTTGTTTATATTTATTGAAAATTAAAATCTTACTTAATTTAAAGAAGAATAACTGCAATAAATAGAAAAAAAACTGAAGTTTATTTTGAAATCCTATTTCTTATTCAAAACGTGTGACTTTGGGAAATTGGACAACATAATGAGTAAAAAATGCAATAAAATGTAAAATTTATTTTATGTGCACTACAAAATCACATATTTTACCATAATAATATTCCCGCTTTTAGAACCTCTATTTATTTATGACAATGTCATATAATTTGAACAGCATTTAAATTTCGGACACAAAATAAGGAAAAATTTCTTTATTCCCTTGTTCTACATGTACCTCAAGAAAAGATGTGTCTTAAGCTAAAGTTAATGGATAAAAAAGTCAGTGCATTTCATGTGTGTACTTAGTACAAAACTGAAGAAATAAGTTTCATTCATTCTTAAGGATTTCCTTTGTAAAGATTCGATGATAAATGGTTCGATAATTAAATATCGAAGATTTTACCATTAAATTCTGATCAATAAAAAATTTTTAAAAAGAAAAATTGGCAAGATATAAATTTCAAGCTGCTTGTGATCTAGAAAATGAGAAGCTGACAGAAAACCATTTCGGAATATTCGATTACGAGAAGTAAAATATGTTTGAAATGCTCAAGATGTGTGTGTTGGGAATTAGAAACACATCCAACCATTCGAATAATGTTTTACGTAAAAAAAAGTTTAAAAAAGTGTATTTAAAACACACATGTTGCTTTAGTTATACAAACCATGCGATAGAATATTTTCTGTTGACTGGCTATATGTGAAATAATTATTTCAACTATCGGTCCCTAGCATTTCGGCTGGAAAGGAAATAGCACCTGTCGTGATGAGAGTGGTGGAAGGGTCTCTGAAGCTCCGACTTATGTCATGTCAGGTTTTAACTTTATCCTCAAAGTTTATGAGCCGCAAAATTTTCGCCTGGCCTTTCTCAGGAAACCCAGCAGCATTTTAACTGGCCTCTTTGTCAGAATGTGAGAAGTACCACAAACGAAGCTGGTTGTTCACTTGTTGTCGCCGCCAGGTTTTTAAAACAAATCATGGTCATTTTAAAATCTCGCAATCGTAAAATTATGTAACGCTTTCAAAACTCATGTTTATTACCTGGTACAATGACTATACACAAAAATCAAAGCGATAAACTTTATTTCGCTTCACATTTATTTCACGAGGATCGTCTAAATTGCGAGTATAACAGAGGAATAGTTTTTTTAAAAAATGCAATTGATTTTGATGGACAGAGAGGCTAGGGCATATTATTTACAATCCCAATACAATTATTCGATACCCCTTCATTACAAATAAAATCCTTTGAATTCATTAGAGAAATTCTTAAAAGAAAACAATCTATTTTACTTTGTTATCCACAATGGACTCGTTCGCCCTTAAAATAAACAAAAATCGATAATTCGAATGAATGTTTTTTTCTCCCGCATATCTTGAAGAGCGAAAATATCATTCTTCCTGCGGTCACGACTCCATCAGGGAAGGGGTACTAACAGAGGGTGCAGGGGGACGACAAAAATCGGTGGAATGAAGCTGCCTGGAAGACATTATATTCTGAATTCGATCTTTCGATAGGCTAATAAAGGAAATGATTGTATGATGATGATAATATAAATAAGAGGAAATGATGGTTATTTAAAAAAAACGAATAAAAATTTCCTTTTTGTTACAAAAAAGCATCTATTTACTATTACATAATACATATTTTACTTGTAATGAAAATATGTAAATGTGTGATGTAACAAGATTTTCATGATTGAGAAGGGCTGAAGCAAATTGATTGGTTGTTTGATTTAATGGGACATACAGCTAAAAAAGCTATAATCCCATCGGCTGAAGTAAATATCAGTTCATGCGTTCGTACGTACTCGAATACTTTTCTGCAAAACGTTTTCTTCCAAGCAGAGTTACGACGTTTTCCCACTATTTCGTTGTTCGAGGACAAATCGATACAATAATAAGATAGAGAACTCATTGTTAATAATTAATTAATCCACCCTTACACGAAATACAGATATGGAGAATTAGATATAAATTCTAAATGTTATATTGCGTTTATTAATATTTAGAATTTATATCTAATTTACAGTGCTCTTTGTTTTTTATTTTGTTTGGTTCCTATCTGTAAAAATTAATGTTGATTCTGATTTAACTTGCAGCGACTCACTTCTAAAACAACTCCAGAAGTTAAAATGTCTTACTAACTAATCTGAATGAGACATTTTTTTTCAGTCTGCTTGGTATGGGTGCAGCAAAAAAGTGACTGATAAACTCTTCTTTGGACCCACTGAACTGGGATTCGAAACAATCACCTACATTCAAGGCAACTACTCTCTCCCCCTCCACGGGGTAGAAAAACATTCCCCGATTTTTGGAGAAAATGTCCAACGCCGAAAATTCCTTGTGTGATTATGTACGCATTTTTAGTAGAATTAATTGCTATCAAATATTTACAAAAGCAACTTCGATGTTTTTCGCTAAATAAAATGAGTACAAAAATTATTTTAAATTTTGATTTTTATTCATCAAAGAATATAAAACACATCTTCTATCAAATTAAGTTGAAAGAAAAATAAAATACGTTTTACTTTTAAAGTAAACAGCTCTATATCATCCGCCTATATAAAACGCTACAATATGGAAGCTCATACAATATACAGGGGAACAAATGGGTAACAAAAATGTAATGTCTAGCTACTGTTGGCGATGGGTTGGCGCCGTTCTTTGATTTCACGGATAATTACGAGCTCAATAATGTGTTGACCCACCTCTAGTCTGGATGCAAGCTATCACACGACGTGGCATAGAGTGATAAAACTCACTGATGGTCTTTTGCGGTATTTCTTGCCAATTTGCTCCAATTGTCGGGCTAGCTCATCGATATTCCCTGATACATGCAGTCGCCTTCTCATCATATCCCAGACATGTCCGATTGGAGAGAGATCTGGCTGGCCAAGGAAGTGTTTGACAAGCTGTAAGACAGTTCATAGCAACACGTGCCGTATGTGGTCTGGTATTATCTTGCTGAAAAATAAGTTCAGGGTACTACAAACGGTAAGGTATCAAAGCAGGTCTCAGAATGTCGTCGACGTACCTCTGTACTGTAAGTGTGCCGCTAATGACAATTAAAGGGGTCTGGCTATCAAGGGAAATGGCACCTCAGACCATGACTTCTTGTTGAGGGCCTTTGGGGCAGTCAATAGTGAAAACAGGATTGGCACGCTGCCCTGGGCGTCTCCAGACACGTCTTTGACGATCGTTAGGACACAGTTGGAAGCGGGATTCGTCGCTAAACACTATACGTCCCCATTCAACATCATTCCAACCTGATCGAGCCAAGCACCACTGAAATCTGGCTAGACAGTGTGCAGGCGTGAGTGGAAGGTGGCGTAACGGTCGGTACGAGCGTAGATTTCGCTCTACCAGTCGTCTGTGAATGGTCATGGTGGACACTCGTGTGCGGGGTGCATGTCTGAAGGTTGACAACGATGAATGAGGCACTGTGACAGCTGATTTGACAATCACTATGTCATTCCAATCAGCTGTGGCTCTAGGTCGACCGCTACCATCATGATGTTGAAATTTGCCATTGTCTACTCTTTCAATCCAAAGATACGACTTCTTTCAGACAGATGCTCGTAATGAGCTCGAATCCTGTGGCCAGGCATTTTTTCAGTCGTTGAAAGGTATCCTAAATCGCAGTGCAACAGAAAATTTGACCATCATGTTGAGAATCGTTTCTTATATACTGAGTGCGCAGTTCCATTGCGCTGTAGCTCCCGCTATTCATTCATTAGAACAACAAAATTTAATCATTTGCATGTTCGGTCCAAATGTCTTTGCATATGAAATTTCATTACAATCGGGCAACTCCTTCTTGGTGCGACGTTTTTTTTTTGTTTTTTTTTGTTGTAGAGTGTATTTTACTTTCCATATTTTTGAAGCTCAAATGTCATAATAATGTTGAGAAAATATTCAATTTTGTCATTTTACTTTTACATCTAAGATGCAATATATTTAATATTTTAAAATGAACAAATGTCAAAGCAAACAAATAATCCAATAATTATAAAAGTTTTTAATTACACTAATAATTAAAGTATTTTTTCTTTTAGATAAAGAAATTTTTTTCAAAATCATAAAATACATTTTTATTAAATTAGGAATTCATAAAATATCTTTTATGGTATTTTGTTTGATTATAGAAATAAATTAATTTTCAATGTATTTATAATTCAAACATGAATAAAGATGTCAGTAGATTTATCTGAGCCTCTTAATTATAGATGCCGCTTGACACATTCTTACAACAGGGGAAAATCTAGCATTTTTATAACTTATTTTTCACTTGCAAAATATTCTTTCGCAAGTAAACATTTTGACGAGTGAAGAAAAAAAAATCCAACGTTAAAAGAAATACCGAGACTCGTAAAATATTGATCAATCTTTTTTATTCCTCGTCTCATTAAAAGTATCGACTTTCTTCTTTTTCTAGGATTCATACATATTGATGTTCGAGCAACTTCATTTTTTTCTCTATTACTAAAACCACGAAATATTTTTTTACCAAGAAGTTTAAGCAATTCTTACCACTGAAGACGTGCATTCTATTTTTTTTAACCCAGAAATTTGTCCATTTAAACCTGATGTAAAATCTTCTTAATATTGGATATTAAAGCCTATGTATTCCTATAATCGATCCAAAATAAACGAGCATATATTTTAGCTGAGAAGGAGAGATGTGAGTAAAGGTAACTCACATTAAAAGTAATAATAAGCTTTCACTAAGTGTAAATCATTTACGAGATGTCAATTTGCGTATGAACCATTTTCTTATATGGCTTAATGATCAAAGCTTTGAAACAATCTATAATGTTGATTCGCCCAATATTATTTTAATTTCTAATTTTAAGTATGAAGCTAAATTTATTTTTTAACATTGTGAGGAAATAATTAGGTGTTCTTTTCGGGGGAAGATAAGTGGAGCCCACTTCACCTTTGCTTTGTTGGAGATTGTATCGAATCCAATTAATATTAGAGAATTAGTACAGGTAATTATACGGAAAGCACTGGACGGAAAGGAAAGTTTAACAGTTTAAAATACGCTTTTAAACTAAATATATTAACTTGTACGTTTTATATATGAGATTTTAATTCGGAGAAAGTGTCGTACACACTGTGAATATATTAATGGTAAGAAATAAAATAAATATAGATTATCCTTTGCAGGTTGCTGCCTCAAAGCTAAGCAAGTGACATTCACGAACTCCCATAACAATATAATTGAAATGAAAATGTAGATCTTTTTTAAATATATTTTTCGAATAACAATTTAGGATGAGTGTGAGTGTGTGATTAAATGAATGAATTGTATTTTGTATAAAAGAGATTTAATGAGGGAAATGATAAAGTGAAGAACGCGCAAAATGCATTAATCATTATTTTTAAAAGGTCTTTTATTTCAAAAGATCTATCGTTTGAAAGATTTTAATTACAAGTATTTATCACAGAAACTGTATTCATCTCTTCCTTACCTCATTTCTAAAAATTGGTTGTGAAATCAAAACAATTACCAATGATGGTCGGGAAATCATTATTTACAACTTTTCCAGCTCCGGAAATAATCTTTTAGAAGTGTAATGGAAAAGTATTATGTATGAATCTTTAAGGAAATGTCCACTCTGTAAAATGAAACAAGCTCTGTATTATAGAATTTAGTGTATTAGGAAATGTACGTGTGTATGCTCACACGTACAGAAATTGTCAGAGTTCACGAAGTAATCATTTACGAGTGATGAAAGACCACATTTTGTAGAAATTTCTAAAAGTAAATAATTTTTTTTTCATGCGATAGGAAGGTTTTCTCAATTCATAGGAATGTTTTATCACCTGCTTTAAGAAGAATTTTAACTGAGAAAAGATCATAAAAATATATTTTGTAAAAATAATGGGACTTCAATATTCTTCGTACAGATATCATAACGGGTGATTCCAAACAAATCTGATGAAGAAACTGATTTGTATTTTTTTTACTTTAAGATCTAAATCGTTTTATAGCTATTTAAATTCTCTGGTTGGCTTTATTGTTACAATAGCCACATTTCGACAAAATGTGCCATCCATGCGTTAATTCGACATAATTTATTAATGTCGTACGTACAAGCTACACGATAGCTATTGGGGACGCATCTCGTCATTTTAAAATTTGGTCTAGTAACAAAGACTACAAATGAATTAGTACTCCACTCTCCAAACTTCCATACCATACCATACCAATGTCAAGGTATTGAGGCTCGACAGATTCAACTTGCATCAGCCCAACTACATGAAGGGTCTTTAGCGGTTATCAAGACTTGAACCCAAGAATGGACGGAAACAACTGTTAATAAATACGAAAATACTAGTATATGTGACGTCGTGGTTGTCGAATGGTCTTTGCATCAAACTCGTGGCCATCTAAGGCTTAGTTGTGCTGCGTGATCGAACCCTGTTTCTTCTAAAGATCCTACGTGTAGAAGGTCTGCTGCATGATAAATCCGTTGAAGGTTTATACTTCAAGCTGTCGAGACGTAAATGTGGAGAACGGGATGGGAACACAAGTATTAACCTCGAAATCTGAGCGGGTATCAAAACTACAAAAAATGTTCAAGAAGCGTATATCTGGGGTATAGACAATTTCTAAATGTAAGAAAAGGGTGTGTATAGGTGTCTGACCAAGTATTTTGTAACACTAGGTTATATGACAAAATTTGGCATTTCTGTCTTTTAATTTCATACAACGTTACGTTAATTTTTTGAAGCTTGGTCAAATTTAACACGCATAGTAAATTTTCAACTTCCAGTTACGAATATTCGGCTCATACAATTCCCATATTGTTCTCTCTAAATCTAAATTGTGGTGTGTGTAACCCAATAATTTTTCATATGTTAAATCTTGAAAATTTGGAGCTATTTTTTATGACTCGAATGTTTTTCGGACCACGGAGGTCCATCACAGCAACTCCCTATGTAATTAAAAGCAATGCCTTGAATGAAAAACGTGACAGACAAATTGATTCTTCTTAAGATTTAATGACGTTAAAGTTAATCTTAAAGGGATACAGTTCCACTTGATGGATGTGTTTACACATATATATTTACTGTATTTCACTCTTTAGAAAAAGAGAAAAAAAGATTCAATTAAAGGTCTCTTGTGGCCATTGTATTTAAGACGAAAGATTAATGAACAAGATTTATGCATTTAAGTTTCAGCGAAACAAGTTACTCTTAATTCATCTTTCAAAACCCTGCAGAACTTCTTTTACTCTCTTTCTGATGCCGTTTTAATCGTTAACACTCCCTTGATAAATGTTGATTTTTAAATGAAAGGAGCGTTTGGGTTGGAGCCAGACGAAGCATTTATTCACTACCGAAGAAAAGTACCCTGGCTTAGGATTTTCGGCTTGCAAATTAATTTTCATTAGGCTTTTTAACGAGACTGTAATATTTATCACTTTCTAATGAGAAACTTAAAATTTCTGATAAAGAAAGTGTCGCAATTAAGGAATTTTAGAAAAACAAATTTTTAGGGCCTCTAACAAACGAAGGAAAGAGAAATTTTTCTTTTCAAAAGATAAAAATCCCAATATGGTGATGTTGTGTATGAATAGTTTATTATCGTCCCTTTTTGGCAAATCGATAACCATTGGAGACGGACCTCATGAATTTGAACCATGGTCAAGTGACGAGGACAAGATATGAGCTGGTAACCTTCTTTCCTAATTCAAACTCTACGTTAACTTGAGAGCTTTGAGCCTCAACAGATTGAACGTATGGAAGTTCTGCTACTTGACGGTGGAATCGGGGCTCGAACTCATGGTACATCGCCAACCACGCGTTCGCAACCATAATCATTTGGTTACTGCGACTACAGCACAATTTGTGTAATATTTAAATAAACTACTTTAATGAATTATTTGCCTAATACGTAATTAGACATGATTATACACACTTTAATTACAATTTTAAATGTTTTTGCAAACAGGTATATCATCAAAGTTTAAGTGTAAAATGATTTTTTTTACAAACTCGTTTTAAAAATAATAATAATAATAAAAAAAAAATAAATAAAAAAAAATAGTTTTTTTTTAATTCCCACATATAATAAGCTTTGATCAACCTTCTGGGCCATATAGGACCTAAAAATATTCTTTCGAACAACTATTAGATTACAGGATCGTTTTCCAACATATTAAACGCATGCTTTTGCATGTATTAAAAACAATTCTAATGCTTTAAAAATCCCTCGCCAAAATAAGACTTAAATTCCAATTGGTAGACACGTATAGAATAAACTGTCGCTGTAAGTTTTCATTCACGGCTCATAACGTTTTTTCTCTCATATGATTCTAGAAAATAAATAAAGTACTTGTTTACACTTTCATTCTTAGATCAATTCTAAGCGGAAGAAAACTTAGAGTGAGGTTATGTAGACAAAAATATTTTAGAATACTAAAAACTTCACAATAAAGAATGCTGAGAACCATCTGTAGAGCTATATCGTTTATGAGAAACACAGAGAAATGAAATCAAAAGAGTTTTTTGATTGAAAATTTTGAAATGATTGCAAAGATGAAAGTGCCCCTTGAAGTAAAAATGCAATGAATTACAAGAATAAATTATATGAGCCACAACTTATTATTAATAGGTGATAAAATACCCTTTCTTGCCTTTTAAATGTTCAATTTTTTCTAAAATTAACGCTAACTTCAACAAGCCAATTCATTGGCAACATAAAGATAATTGTCGATCTGATAAAAAGTTTGTTGTTTTCTTGAATCATCTTTAGTAATCACATCGTTATAAAGATAAAATTAAAGAAGGAGCAGCTGTTACTGAAGAGGGTTTAACTAAATACGTAAAATTGATTAGAGTGTGTAGTTTTGACCTTTGAAACAGTCTAAGAATGTATCCAAATTCCATGTAATATTTAGTTTATTTTTTTTGAATTTGGCAAATTTTAGATCACGATAAAATAAACGAAAATAGTCATGGTAATTGAGTGCTTTTTATATCTACCTCTATCTGGCAATAATTTCCCGACGTTAAAGAGGCAATAGTGCCAGAGAACTGTATGCAGCATTCAAAGCCGCCACAGAAATACGAGTTTCCTCACAAACTGTGTGCATGCGATTCAGTCATCTTGGTATATATATCAAATAACCAACAGTTTACATTCACCTCGTATCTGTGTACAAACGTATTCGGTTATATTGGAGTTTTGAACATCAGTACTGGAATCTGGAGTAATGGATCAAAGTGACTTTCAGTGATAAACTTCATTTTAATCTGAACACCAGAGTTTCTTCAATTAACGAAATGGAGAGAACGCGGAACTAAATTTCAACTAGAAGCATCTCGGAAAGAATAATTTTCCTTCAAGGGGAGTCATGGCGTGGGTAAGTATCATGTTGATATGCCAAACAAGCCTTCATACCTTTGAGAAGTGTTTGTGACTGCTAAAGATATGGAAATGAAGTTCTGGAGCCTTATGTTTGTCTGTTTTGAGCTGTTGTTGGTTCTGCATTCACAATTATGGATGATAACGGGCCTTGTAACCTGGCGAACCTGATTGACGACTTCCTTGAAATGGAAAATATCCAACGCTTGCAGTGCTCCTCTCCCTAACCTGATTCCATCGAGCATGTGTGGGATATACTTGGAGGAAACTTGTAGTCCTTCTGCAACCTCCCCCCCCAAGCTCAATTCTAGAATTGAAAAGAGTTCTTCGTGATATTTAGAACTCTTTGAGAGCACAATTCATCTACAATGTCACATCAAGTATGTAAATCATTGAGCGACATACCTGGGTGACAGAGGAGACCACATACTTTATTAAACTGTTGCATCACGATTCTATTTTATTTCTTTAAAGCTAGAACACCTCTTATGCTCAGTTTTCTTTCAGACTGGATAATAAAAGTGATTATTACTGCTTTTTCGAACTGTTTTCTTATTTTATAACCGTTTTACATTCATATATCATGTTTCTCTCCATTCCAACTCAAATTTCCTTTATCATTCACATAATAACCGATTATGTTTAACTTTTAAATACCAGTGAAACTGCGAAAGTAGTCGAAATTGTTATTCAACAATTCCCACAGATTCACCCCCCTCCCAACATCCAAAGATGCGAGGGAGCTTTACAAATAGAAACGTAGCAAGAGCACTTACGGATGCATAAATTTTCCATGCCATTTAAATTCTCTGTCTAGACAGCTGATAGAATCACAGATTTCGAACGCTGTCGTAGGTAGAACTAGTTGTGCGGTAACTCTCTTGTGTTTCAGTTAGAAAATATAGGTGTTGACGGACATGTTTGGCAGGCGATTCAAGCCATAAGTAAGAAAGTCTTTTTGTATCTGTAGAAATCTTCCCATTTCTGAAATTCATCTGCATCAGGTGGAAGTGTACTAAGTCAATTTAATATCACGAAATCAAGGGTGACAATTTGATAAGAACAGAACAGATATACGAAAAAAGCCAAGATAAGTTACTGGAGCAGCCAATCAATGGACCAGACCTCACATTACGAGAGTTTTATCCATTTGGACCTTTAAAAAGCACTTGGGCAATTGGTATTTCATAATCGATACCTTTGTTAAGCCATCTTAATGTGGCTCCATAACCTTGATACTGATTTCTTCTATACCGGTTTCGATACAGTAGTACATCAGTGGAACAAATGCTTTGAAAATCATAGAGACTGTGTATAAATTTAAGGTATTTATTACTTCTCCATACAGTCACTATGCTGTTCCTAAGTAAATAATGTGAACCTATTTCAATCCGTGAATAAAAGTTTTTCTCTTAGAGGGCTTGTCTTTCTTACTTCTCTCATATATAGAAAGAGAAACCCCCCCAAAAATTGCTTCCAACAGGTCAATGTAGTAATTTGCAGAATGTCTGCGGACTAAAGATTCAATCTCTCAAATCCTGTGAAGTATTATTAATTCTCAGGATTTTTTCATAATTAGAAATTCTGCTCCCGAAATGGGAAATCTTCCTCAAGTCAGAAGCACATAGAACAATCGAAAAGTTTTTCCTGGGATGTCCCGCAAATCCCTTCAACAAGCTAGTTCACTCAACTCTAAGTTAACTTCTGTGAGGAAAAGGCATAATGAAACTTTTAAATGAAATTCTGGTTATTAATACACCTTCCCCCAGGTCGGTAGAGATTGCTTTTAACACTTCCAGCAATTTCAGTCAGTCTTTCCAGATTAACAGAAACCAGCCTCAAGTTATAAAAACCTTTCAAACCCTTCAGTGAAATATCAAATTTCAGAAAATCCCGCATTCAGAAATTCCAAGGGACCCTAGTCACTGTAGTCTTTTAATGTGCATCATGTTGCATTACGTTCAGAAATCTGTTACATAAATGTTTATGTAGACGGTTTTGAGCCATCTTTAAACTTCTTATCCTTTTATATTGTAGTAAAATGTTATCATCATCACATTTTCTATCATGTAAAAATAAAAGTTTGCATTTTAGAAAAGCTATATTGTGCCAAAAAAAATCACTAATTATTTCATTTAAAAGAAGAGAGAACTTAACAGCTAAGGAAAGTCAAACACTCAAGTGGTGAAAACAGGTGAACTTAGTATTTTACTAAATTGTGCACTTCTGAAAACATTTTTAAGCAATTTTTAGTGACTTCAAAAAACATTTCTCATTTTATTCGTTTACATTGATGATTCTAAGCCAATGAATAATGATGGCGGCTCACATTTAACGAATAAACCACTAAACACTTTTCAACTTTGTCCTGCGCACGATCTGGTTTATTGTTGAAATATCTTTCACTAATAAGGATGTCAGAATGATTTTCAAATCAAAAGAATGAAAATTTCATTGTATTCATATATGTCCAATACTGTTTTGAAGTGGTCTTGTAGTCATGGTAGCAGACGGTTTTGTTTTCGTCGAGTCATGGTCTCAAACCCCACTAAAGGCCCACTGTGTAGCTTGAGTGATGCATGTTGAATCTGGTTGTGGTCCCAAGTCCTATCGTTACTGTTGTGTGCAAGTTTGGAGAGGGAGGGTCTAATTCAGGTGTCGTCCTCATCACTTGACCGAGGTTCAAAATTACGAGATCAGTCACAATAGCCCTTTTGTTGATTTTCAATGCGACGTTAATAAATAATCAAATCAATAGTGTTTTAAATGCTAATTAAAGATATTGATAAAAACTTGAACAAAATATGTTAAATTTCAATTACTATTTAGTTACATTAACTTTACAGCTATGTACAACTCAGAATTTAGGGACAGGAGGATTGGAGAGACCAACTCGTCTGATATCTGCTCAGAGACCGCTGCTTGATTGTATGTCGTTGGCGATTATCTCATCAAAGTAAAGTCGAAATATTTCAAAATTCAGGGCTTAAAGAGGCTGAAAAGTTATGAAACTTAGGATGTCGAAATAGTGTGATCTGAACAGAGCACTTAACTATTTATGGATTCTGTCAAGTCAAAAATGCAATATTTATGAGGAGAGGAACGCTTGAAAAGGTTTTTAAGGTCAATGTCAGTATGTTGGAGATTATGAAACTGACTTATAAGAGAGAATGTTCGAATGGGAATGGTAAATTCTCACGAGAACTGTGCCATTCCGAAAATCCGCAGTTGGGCAGTTTAAATCTGCCTAAATGCAAACAGCTATTATCGAATGCTTATATTGTTATGTGAATTCGAATGGACATTCTTAATTGCTAAGTCTTAACTCTGTTAATAAATGTAAATTTTTTGCTAATGTTCGTTGACATTAATATCTATAATGCTTCTATTTTTAACAAAGACTTTAGCTATTTTAATTTTTCAGAAATTCAAGGATACAATAATCTATGATATCGATTTTACATTCATGCTCATTTCTTAAAATTCAATTGTAAATGACGAATATTGTTTAAGTTTCTTTAAGGAGAAACTCATAAAATCATTGAAGATAAAGAGGGGGAGAAACAACAAAAAGGATGCGTTAAATTTTAATTTATTTTAAAGAGTGAAAAAATACTCATGTCATACCGCAATATATTATGAAATACATGTGTACAATAGTGTGTGTGGGGGAGATATAAATAATAAAGACTCAAAACTGTATCCAGATAAAAGAAATGACTAGTATTATATGGAAGAGGAGAAACATCAGGAAAGATAAATTTCGAAACGTTTCCAAAGATTTTAGAATTTATCACCATAAATTTTTCCAACCAGGTCATAGGCATAAATACTGTGGAATGGAGGTGGTGAAGGAATTTCCATGCAATTTTAAAATAAATATGCTATTCTCCACTGATGACTATTATTACAGAGAGATATGGGTAAGAAGGCTTTGGCGTATTATTTGACTCGAATAAATCTGCTGTGGTTCCAGAAAGTCAGAAAGGGAGTTTACTACGGCAAAAAGATTTAATGACTTTTATTGCATCTGTTAAAAAATAAAGTATATTTGAGGCAATCTGCAGATAAGTTTGGAATGAAAAAGTGAAACTATTTCAAATTCAAAGATTATGTGTAATGAGTTCCGATTTTATATTTAAATACACTGAAAATTTCTTCAATTTTGAAAGTGATGAATGCATATCCTTGTTGTCCTCCTTATCCTACAAGCACATCCTAATAAGAAGAATTATATCGCTTTGATTGCAAAGTTTTCTTCAATGACAAAGTACTCCATTGTTTGTGGCACAGTCAGCTAAAACAATCGGGTATTCATATGTTCATAGTATAAAAATCAATGCAGACAGCATGAAGCATGTGCTTCTGGTATAAAAATAAATCGAAAAGTTTTATGAACTGATTTAGTAATTTTTATTCTTACTGTTAGAATGTCAAAAGTTTTTAATGTTTATATTGAAACGTCTATTGTTTGTTAAATGCACTCTTTAGATTCATGGGGCTATCGCTCATTGATAACGCACAAGCAGAAGAATTATTCTCTTACCCTAATTTCGATCTATTCACATCACGGGGACCCTTTAAAATATGATATACTTGCAAATGTTCATACTAGCGCTTTCCAATGAACAGATCCAAAATTATTTTTACGGTAAAGGTTACGGTCTGAGGCATACATTATTTGATGTAACGAATTGTGTTACTTCTGTAAGTGCTACATTAATAAATAATCAAACTAACGTATTGAAATCAAATGCATATCGAAAAATTTATGACAGTAAATATCACAAATTATTTTTATCTGTAATTTGTATCCCATCGACAATCCAGAACACGAATGAAAACATAGAATTGTACGTTTCTAAAGAGAGAGCTAAAAATAAATGAAAGTAAAATAATATATGTGATCAAACAATAAATCATACTTTATGTATATTAATTTTTTATAGTTAATTTAATCATATTCTAAATCATATATGATTTAATATAGAATAAAACTTTCGCTTTCTCTCTGTACACACACACACACACACACACACACGATTAGATGTTTTTTTACATATATATGATTTAAAATATGATTATTAAATCAATCATATATGATCCAATTTTTTAAATAAAGGAAAAGTTTTCAAAATGTTCGTTATATAATTCTCGTGTCAGATTGAAGAGCCATTTTTTGTGATGTGTTATCAAAAGTTGATTTAATGGTCCATTTATCAAGAGCATTTACCTCAGAACTTTCCCCGGCATTTTAATTTTTTGTTTCGAAATTCTCTTGGACAATGTCCCAAATTTATTTTTTTCACCGGAAAAAAAGGCTGAGCTGTTTCCGTCGAGTTGTGGGTTCGAGCCCTAATTCCACTAAAGAACCATCCAGTAGCGTGACTGTTAATTCTGTCTACTCTTCAAATCTCCCCATTGGTATGGTATGGAAATTTTTTACGGAGGTGCCAGTTTAAATCTCATCCTCCTTCTCTTGACTCGGGTCCGAAATTACGAGATCCGTCTGCAATAGCACTTATGTTTATCCTATATGCGATGTAAATTAACAATTACTCAATAAAAACCCGAAACAATACTTTAAGGAATTCACATATTCTATTCTGTGCTATATTTTCATCGTAAGCGAAATTGAACTTTTACTCTATTTTGCTTTGTATTGCGAATGGCAACTATCAGTATTCTTGAGATTCGAGTCCGTGATGTAAGCCTAATTGGAATTGATTTGCTGAAAGAATACCGTAGTAAATTTCAACGAAATTTATTCATTCTAAAATGCTATTTATTAAATTTATTCTTTAAATTTTTGCTTATGTATTAGTAATAAATTATGTTTATCATTAATGCACTTGTATTCTTGTATTCGTTTAAATAAATGATTATGTTTTACTTTGAAATGGTTCGTTAGACTCAGCATTCTGTTTTCAATATCAACAAATGAAATCACGACTAACAAATTACATTTTCTTAAAATTTTTGAAAAAGATGTTTATTTGTATTTCATATCTTTAAACATCCAATAATAAAATATTATTGCATAATGCATGATGCAATACATGTCTTTTACTTTTCTCTCATTAATATATATCTCAGAGGTCGATCGTGAAAACATTTTGAGATTAAGCGATAGGTGATATTTTTCTATTGACTGTTCTACTGACAGGACGTAAAAGCACTTCATAAAATTCTTATTACTGATAAGATCCGGCAGTAATTCAAATGCGACCGAGCCATCCGATTCAAACAATACAGAAGTATTTTTCGGCACTATTTGATAGTAGCAAATTTTTGAAAAGTCTTATTATATTGAGCAACGGAGTATATTTATTCCTCTGTAATCCATAGTTTTGTTCAATTAAGAATTGTGATATATTTATCGACGTACTGCAATCGGAACTTCTTTGCGTCATGGGTAGAAATATCTATTTTAATGGGTTTAACTCACTCACACATATTGTATGTCTGTGTCAAAACTTTAAATTTTTTTTCTCACAATATAAAGCACTCAATTGAGCTGAAATTTGCTATATATATGATTGTTTTGGATGAAAATATGATAACTTAATTGTAATTAATAAAAATTATTTGATTAAAACTAATTACTTAAGGAATTAGATTTTACACCAAGTTTCTCGCCATGTCGCCAAATCCATCGCCAAGGTGAAGGAAATAAATAATGAAAACTAATTATTGAATAAGTTCAATTTGTCTCACTTTCTTTTTTACTGAAAAATTTAAAATATAAAAAAATTACGTTACCAAAGTGTGAAGTTTAAAAGAAAACCCGTGTTTTAAAAACTCGTTTTTTATCGGTATTATGCTTAAATATGAAATAAAATTTTTATTTGCAAATTCTAAGCAACATCGCAATATTTCAACATGATTTTAGTAATCACACACTTGATTTTAAAGCCACACAGGCAAACGGATGAAAGAGCATGATGCTCTTTCATCTGTATACCTGTGAAAGCATGCCGGAAAAGCTTTCAGTTTCGACACACGTCTCTTTTGTTTGGAAATGTCTTTAGAAAAATATTAAGGTGTAATAAATCAATTTCTTAAGCGTTGCTACTATTATTCTTCGATTAAGTTTCTAAGGTGAATTAATAAAATGAAGAAAAAAGCGTCTATATTTTAATAAAGCATTTATTACCTTACAAAAGCATAAGCAATGGAAATAACACCGAAACAGTTTGTTCTGCAAGTGTACTACAAATAATTCAAGTGTGATTTTAAATTACTGAAGTATTTTACATATGCAGTAACGATAGTCCCAAGGAAAAAAAAACAGAAATGTTTTCTCGCTTTTCTTACACGTTACGCATCTTCTAATCAATCGCACACGTCACAATGATTTTCGAAATCTGACTCTCCATTTTGAAGTCAGCTTCCCATTCCATTTCCTCCCCTTCTCCAAGCACCACATAAATACAAAGTTCTCTGTTGTGTAAAGATGGACATTTGGGTGGTATGATGAAAAAGTGTGTGCACGGTAAATTTCCACATCGTTATTATCCACCAAGGATGGCAACCTTTTAGGTATTCCTTAAAGATGAAGTGGTTTTGGTGTTATTGTTTGTAGTAACTTCAAAATGTGTAAATTCTGCAAAGAAGCTTTGTGTTCGAAGTTATAGCATCGCGGAATATGTGTGTATAATCTTATTATTTGTATGATCATTCGTGTGAAGGTTTTGTGTTTGTGTTAATAAACGTCTTTGCCTGAAGTTCAAAATTATGTTGTGCTATAGATGAACCATTCAATGTTTATTTTAACCAAATTCTTTCGGATTTGTTTTAAGGGATAAAAGAACTTTATTGGCGATATTGCAATATGTGTAAAGTTTAGGAAGCGCCGTATAATTCAATTGATCCGAACAATCAAAAATTCCTTTTTTTCACAAAAATCTACAATAGAAAGTACTAAATGTAATTGATTAACAAAGCAATGCATTATTTCTTCAAGTAAACAAAGTAATATGAATGTTTTCAACGAAATAAAAAAGAAAGGAACAGAAATTAAAAATTCCGAGGAAATTATTAAGACCCTTAAAAAAACTCTTCGGAGTTTCCACAAATAAATTCTTCTACTTGCTGCTATACTTGCAATTTTTGGGAAATGAACTACAATCTGTAAAATAAACAGATATGGGAGAAAAACTCATGGAAATTATTGTAAAATTATCATAGGAAAAAATACACGTTATCTAAAAATCAATATCGAAAATTAAATGTATACAAACAAAGATCAAGATATTTTTTTTGTCTAGTAATATTTTTGTTCAGAAAAGTACAGTGGGTAACGGTGTTGAAACTGAAATTAAATTTTACCAACTGAAAGTATTTTTCTAAATCACACTGAAAAGGAGCTCGTTTTTCAACGACCTAAAAGTAGAGGGATTTAAAATAATGATTTGAATTTCCAATTAAACAACTAGCTAAATAATGAAAGCAATAGAAATCCCACGTACAGATTTCAATAAAAATTATTATAAGACCTCTTGTATGATTTCGAAATTATTATTAAGTTTGAAATTTATAAATTAGAATTATTTAATGATCATATTATTTCAAAATTCCATTAAACTGAAATTCTATAATGCTCTATATTTTAACAATACTTCTCATTAGATTCTCGTATACAGTCAGATAAAAAAAAGGACGAAAAATTGAAGAAAGAAACTGAATGTTTCAGTGTGTATGTAAAGATTCTCTCCACACGACCCGTCATCTATTTTTTAAGATTATGTTAAAGTTCGATCAAGTTTTCTGAAAAAAGGAAATAATTTCAGCATAATTTATTATCCACATCAGTGTAATCTATCATCTCCGCATTAAAAATATGTATACTAAAATATATGTTGGCCATGAAAGGAAAAATATCAAAACGGAGTAATTTATTCTCTAGAGAAAAGATGGAAGAAAACCAATTTAGGGTCAGAAGAATTTTACTCCAATACACAAAAAAATGAAAGAAATCTTTCTTACTGTTCTTTTTTACATAAGATGTGAAACATTACTCAACCCGTATATTATCTGAAAGACAGGTACATTTTTTGTAAGTCGTATGTTAAAATGTAATGAAAGCGTCAGGTTAATGTTTTTAATAATGAATATGCTCAGATGCTTTGAAATTTTTTTTATTTGAAGCGAAATGAATTATTGTTTATTAGCATCACACTCAGAAACAACACGAGGGCCTTTGGTGATGAACCTCATCATTTTGTACCTCGGTCAAGAGATGAAGACAACACACAATGACCTGGACCCCTTCACCTCCCTATCCAAACTTCCTCACTACACTCTCGGGAAGAGAATTGGAGCCTCGACAGATTTAACGTGCATCAGCCCCGTTAAATAGCGGTTCTTCAGAGGAATCAGGAAACGAACCTACGACTCGATGGAAACAACGCCGGTCGCGAGTTAGAGACCATGACCACTAGGCTACCGTTGCAAATGTACGTATGGAAAGAAGAGGACGGATCAAAGTATGCTTGTAAAAATTAGACTTGTTTAATACTTTACATGTAGAATATTTCTTACTTTCGTAACAGTTTTATTGCATTATTTATGTATATTTATACATTTTACACACATGCAAAAATATCACCAGGAAATGCGTTACAGATTTCATTGTAATTAACTAGCGATTTTGCGTCACTTGCAGTAATTTTTCGATATTCATAAAGCATGTTTTCTAAGTTCACGAGAAACATTTACTTTCCCTGTCACTCTGGTAACGCTTTATTAACTCATACAAATTTATTTCTTAGTCACCAGATTATGCCGATTAAAATTTCTAAGACAATCTGAATATATCCTACTCAAAATTATTCATGAATTGTTTACTTCTTATTTTACCACGCAAATGTACAAAATAAGGAATCGTTTCGAAGCTTAGCATTTCCTTGTAATTTCCTTCATTCAAAATGAAGAAATCACTCGCTTCAAATATCTGGCACACTAACTAATCTTTCCAAACATTCCTTCAGAAAAATAAACGTTAGTTAGCAAATTAAAGTTAGGTATATAAAGCTCTTATAAGTCCCGGTTTAGAATAATGAAAGATAAGTAACAGCTTGAGGATCATCACCGATAAGTCGTGGATAATCCAGATGCGATGTTACTTAAATTAATATTTTCTTTAATCTTAACGTTGGATGTCAAAATAAGTTAGGCTTTTAAAA
The DNA here is from genome assembly GCA_019974015.1 of Nephila pilipes. Taxonomy (NCBI): domain Eukaryota; kingdom Metazoa; phylum Arthropoda; class Arachnida; order Araneae; family Nephilidae; genus Nephila; species Nephila pilipes. Next base: position 863,277 of record BMAW01091430.1, on the reverse strand, counting down.
ATTTTTTGAGAAAAAAATATTCGCCAGAGTTTATCGTTTAAAATTGTTCCTTCATTAACAATATAATTTTATTTCTTTCTGATCTTCGTAGAAAGAGATGTTTCTGAAATGCAATTATATAAATATGGAAAAAAAGCGATCAACAAAAAAGAACATTTTTAAACGGAAACGGCTGGAGAGAAGGAAAAATCTGTGTTATTAAATAGTCATTAAGGAAACATTTTATTCCTTCGGAACAACACAATTTTATCTTATCAGTAGAATAAATTTTATTTGTGTTTTTAGAGGTTTTTGGAGAGGAATGGCATAAAATTAAAATTTCTGTTTAAGAAAGAAATATTGTTCACCATTCTGTTTATTTAATGAAGATTTTAAAAAAAAAGAAATATTAAGTACATTAAAACAGTTATTTTCACCAAATACCATAGATATAAAATTATTCCAAAGAGATAAAAGTTAAAATATAATTGTGAAATAAGTGAAAAATATGTGGTGGTGTTAGCCTAGTGATTATAGCCGTGGATTCGCGGCTGACGGTTTTCCTCGAGTGGAGGGTTCGAGCCCTGATGCCACAAAAGATCCGCCGTTTTGCTGGAGCTCATGAATTTTAAATATGTCTAGGCTTCAAGTCCTCCAGCTGACGTGGTGAAGGAGGAGCCATCTTAAGTGTCATCCTATTCACTTGACCGAGGTTCAAAATTTTGAGGTCCACCGGCAAAAGCCCTCGTATTGTTGTTTTTTTAGTGTGTCGTTAATGAACAGTTTCATTCACATAGTGAAGAATGTGTGTTTAGCACTACAAATTTATGAAGTTTCTATTCAAAGGGAACTTTCATTTTAATTTATTTTCGACTCCCACGACAAATAAGAATTCATCGAAAATACAATATTACATCTGCATGTATTCACATGGGAGTGAATCATTGTATTTTCAATTTGAGCTATATTTGTATGAAATACACGATTCAATATAAATATTGTTCAAAACAAATTCTTTTCCTAAGCCATTTATTTTTATAGACACTTTGATATAAATAATCGCGAAACAAACATTTTCAATCTGTCAAACATATATATTTTAAATTAAGTTTTTATTTTATTTAAAACTTTATGTTCTAAGTCGAAATCTTTTTATTTTTCAAAACGATCACGGAAAATTAAGTGTTTATTTAAATATGTGCTTTCATACATGTTTTCCGCTATGATTATTGGTTTTTATAAAACAAAACTCTGAAGAGCTTTCTTTGTTTCAACACAAAGAACTTCAGCTCCTGTTAAACGTTCCAATATTTCAAGCGAATAATAAAAAAAAAAAAAAAAAAAAAAGAATCCCTCAACACTGATAAGCTTTTCCAAAATACAACCTTCAGTTCCATCTCTTTTCGGTTGATGGAGTCCTTTGTGAGGACGGAGAAGAAAATACTCCTCGTGTAAGAACACACTCTGTGGTTGCCCGCTTTTGATCGATCCGAATTCTTCCAAGAGATACCGATTTCGATTCCCTTTAGACAATTTGCACGACCGGCCCTGGGTGGTACGCGAGATAGGCTATTGCCTACTGAGGAAATATTAAGGATTGACAAAACCACCTGAACTGATTTTTATGACGTGAATCTAGAAAATAAATGACTACTAAAATCAAATAACTATAGCAAAAATTCACAGGTTTCCTGGCATTTCTCTGTTGCGAGATGCATATTAAACCGAATTCATCAAGATTATTCAAGTGTAAAAGGAACAGACAGGTTTCTGTACATTTCTATACGTAAATTGTGAAATGCATCGCCCCGAAGGCGGCTGCTCTCATCAAAATGCAGGCACTGTTTGTGACTCTTCATTTCCTGGAAAATTACTCCAAAGAAATTGGGACAAATTTCAACATGTGAATTTTGGCTGGTCAAGTTGGCAGTACATAAATCCAAAATTTTTGCAGTGTTCAGTATTTGCCTCTACAATCTTTGTTAATGTTAAAATCAAAAATTAATGGAGTAGGGATCACAGAAAAGGGAACATCACAGAAATTCAGTATTTAGCCGAATGGTATAATATTTAAAACTTCGTATTTATTTGTATTAATGTGGCGCCGGACAGCCACTCTTGTAAGCATTCACGAGAAAGGCAATAAAGCAGAGATACAAGCTCAACAAAAGTGACTAGAAATATATACATTTGAGTTTTTCGAATAAGGGGATAGAATATCCCTGAAGAAATTATCCCTTTTGAAGAATGAGATTGAGCTACTTGTGACGATTTTACATCGGTGCTGTTGATTTAGCTTCCTGTAAAATTTTTCTAAGAAAGCGTTTAAATTAATTTACACTTTTCATTATATATATATATATATATATATATATATATAATGAAAAGGGTAGTAGTAGGGTAGCCTTAACTTTTTATTACTGCTTCACATCGATGTTTCATTGAGTTTACGATAGTTTTGCTTGAATTATAAGGAATCTTTACAGCATTTGCTCTTCCTTCGTTATTTCAAGATACCAGGAAACGATTATAGCCTCAATTATTTCCCTTTTATTTGATGGGCGCCTCATTCGGACTAGAGTGTTCAAATGGTGCCATAAGTTTTTGATAAGGGTGGAGGTCAGGACTGTTTCCTGGCCAGAACAACAATTCAATGCTCTTTGTACGAAACCACTCTTTCGATCATTTTGTTGTGTGGCAAGGAGCAGAATCCTACTAGAAGATAAATGAAGCATTTTTGGCAAAGAGATTTCTGATGGAAGATAGAAGTTTTGGTTCTAGAATAATATCAATGCATTTTCTGATATTCAGTGTTCCATCGATGACATGAAAGCAACCAGTACCAACTATTGCCATGCATGACCAAATCATAACACTAAGTGGGTTCTTCACAGTTGATTGAATGCGTTCAGGATATAGTCTTTCTACTTTTCTACGTTTTACATATTTCTGCCCATCACAACCGAATACCGGTTTCTTAGTTTCATCACTCCACGTAACTTGTGACTATTGATCATCTATCCAATTAATGTGTTCCTTTGCCCCATGTAATCATTTTCTGCGCTGTTGTAAACTTAAATAAGCCTTTTTTCGTGGAATTCTACCTTTTAGTCTAATATTTGTTAATTTTCTGATTGTTCTTGAATAACAGAAACGCCAACATCATCAGATCACTTCTGATGGCCGTTGAATTTTTATTCTTCTTGGAGACATAGTCTTTTATTCTTCTGTCATCAACAGATGTGGAGCACCTTTTTCAAACTTTACCCACTTTTTTTTTTATTGAATTTGTCTCCTGATATTGTTAACCAAATTTTCGGATTCCAGATGTAGTCACTGAACCATTTACATGTCTTGTAATCACAGCATAGGAAATATCACTATTTCGTAGCACAATAATTTTACATCTCTTTCTAGGTGTCTAATATACTCTTTTATTTGATGACATACCTTTTTTTTTTTGGCTAATAATAGGCCTCGTGTTGCTTTTAGCGTGACGTAGGGTAAAACTAAACCTAACCAAAACTAAAGCTTCTTGACTAAATATAATTTTTTTTTACAACAATTCTTATTTATAATTTCGTTACATAAGAAACTGTCTTCATTCTACAGAACAAAGCCCAATAATGACTTTATTCAACTGTAAATATGATGACAGTTCCTACTGGCTGCTATTAACATTTGGCAAAGCAGTGATTGGTCAAGAAATTCAGATATTACAAACCACTGTAAATGTGTGTTTTAGATTGAAATAAGCATAACCTTTTTTGTATGACAAATATTTAAATTTTATTTTTTGAATTGAAATCAATCTTAAATTCTCTTTAAAATGATATATACGTCCTTGCATTTTGTGAAATTTAACATTTTCTATATGTATACAAGATTAAAAAACATAAAAATTTCCAAAATTGTCTTTAATTTTGGCCACCACAGTTTATATATATATATATATATATATATATATATATATATATATATATATAT
>BMAW01091430.1:779820-859301 GCA_019974015.1 Nephila pilipes | reverse complement strand
TATATATATATATATATATATATATATATATATATATATATATATATATATATAGAGAGAGAGAGAGAGAGAGAGAGAGAGAGAGAGAGAGAGAGAAAAGGAGAAATATATAAATAATGATATGGCTTTAATAATTTGTCATTAATTTCAAAATATTGCTAATTATTACTATCTAAAAGCGTTGCAGTCATGGATAAAAAAAAACCACCACGTAATTCAGTGCTTAATAATTTATTTTACATAAGGCACAAGAGAGAGGCAATTACATCGTGAAAATGGAGAATGATAGAGGCGTTGTTTCACCGTCGTGGCTACAGCAGAAGCGAAGGGAATTTACGTTGCTTGGAATTTATATGCAAGAATTTCTTCAGATCACGTGGTATTCGATCGTGGGAGTTCTTGGTATTTTCGCTGCATATAAAAAAGTCTAGTATGGATTAACCTTGATGGTTTGGATTTGTGGAAAATAGCTGACTGAGCAAATATCAATAGCATATGATTTTATAAAATAAAAGCTTAAAAGAAATAAAACACTAATTCTTCAGAATTATCAGTTTGAGATGGAAATGAAAAAAACAACGATTTTACTTTAAATTATCATAAGAAATTATAAATAAGAGTATTAAGATACAAGACGTAACAATCTATATCTCGACTTTGCTTCTTTGCGAGAGATAGACTCGAGAATGTACTTCTGTTCATGCTTCTTTGCATAAATTTCCGAGTGTAAAAATGAGTGAATGAACGTAGGTTTATGGAGCAAGAGCCACATCCGGCTCTTCTCAGAATATTTTATTCCGATTAACACGCATAAGTATGTGTTTTCTGATAACTTGTGTATGCACCATAATCTTCCAAAAGCATTTTCAGTTAGCACTGTAATTCAAAAACAATTTTTTATTCGTCGCTTACGTTGCAAAAATTAATTTAGTTGCTTATTAAAATTGATATAGGAATTCCTCTTTGTTTCTAAAGAAAAGTTTTGCTAGATATAGATACATACGGACTATTAATCTGATTTATGATAAATTCATAAATTACTTACTATAAAAAGAAATGATTTTATGAACAAAAGCCACACTCGAAATTAAAATAAAATGTGGTTATATTTACAATGATAATTTTACTTTGTGTTTAATTGTAAATGAACAAATGAGCTTCAAATAGTTAAAAAAAATTGAGGTGTTAGAAAATGTTTTAATTTTTCTTTTTTTCTCCTTTAAAATTTTTATTTTTTTCTTATATAATTATTTTCCCTCTTTATGTTATTGTGTAACATAATAAATGTGTAATTACAAACACATGTTTTTCTATTATATTCTAAGACTTTTAAGAGATATTTCTTTTCATAAAACTTAATTTGAAAATGTTGCATAAATTATTTTTGTTGTATGTTATTACAATTTAGATAATTTCATACAATACTTTCATAAATATGGTCTTCCAAACAGGTGGTTTAATGGAATATATTGAATAAAATCTAATCTTTAATTATGTGTTCTGAACTTAAAAAAAACATACATAATTTTCTTGAATACATTATACCATTCTGAAAAATTACAATTCTTAGTAATATAATTACAATTTATAGTCATATTCATTCTTAGTTATTTATACAATTCGTAGTAATGCAAATTGCAAAAATTTTATACTAGACTTAATAACTTAAGTGCAATTTTATCTTTCTTTCGATTCGGAAGAATTTAAGGAAAATAAATAATGTTAAAAATAGTTTAATCCAAAAAATAAAAATATTTAAGCCTGTAAAAGAAATGTTGAATTTTTTTTCAAAGCAAAATTATGTATTGAGGTAAAAAACAAATATGTGGAAAACTTTTTCTGAAACCAATGCGAAAATTCGAATTGTGACTGTTTACTTACGTTGCATTGAGAAGCAACACGAGGACTACTGGCGACGTGTCTTGTTACTTTGAACCTCATTGAGGTGACGAGGACTACATCTGAGCTGGAACTCCCCTCTCCCAATTTCCGCTCCACGCCAACGGGAGGCATTTGAGCCACGACAGATTTAACATGTAACAGCTCCGGCTACACGGTGGGTGTCAAATTTCGAAGCCCAATAATTCTTTTTTTTTTTTAACTATTTAAATATACTGTGATATAATATAATAAAGTGTAGTTAACAATACTAGCAAGCTCATTGCTGCGACTTCAAGACTATAATTTACGAAAATTAATTATCCATCTGTATAAAATATTTTATCTTTATTACATCATAAATTTGAACTTTTATCATTTAATTTGAATCAGTAAAAATAAGAAATATCTCAGAATTTTTGTATCGACATAAAATTTCTGCTTACAAAAAATTTCTTAAATATATTGAAGTATGTTTCTGAAATTCATTGAAGAGCAAAAATCAGTGGTTCTTAACCTGTATTCTGCGGAACACTGGTACTCCCATAAACTTAGAGAAAATGCTCTAAAGTTCTGAACTAGAAAATGTGTATTACCTCCTATATTCAATTGCGATTGTCCTTTTGACAATTAAAACCCAAAGTAGAACTTTAGTGCAAAGCACTATCGCAGTATTTAAATAACACCGGTAAAAAAAAAAAAAAAAAGTTTTTTAATCATGGGTTTTCTTTCAAACTTCACACTTTGCGATCTTTTATACCTTAAATTTTAAGAGCGAAAGGGAATATATATATATGTCTCTTATAAAGAGATGCTTCCCTGCAACTCTTCTCTTATGAAAGAAAAGATCGATTTACGAAGTGTTTGCTGGTTTCAATATTCAAACGAGTACAATTTAATTCTTTATATAATTAGTTTTTAATCATTTAATTTTTATTAATTATAGTTAAATTATCGTATTGCCATCCAAAACAGTTGCGTATAGGAAATTTAAGCTCAAATGAACGCTTTAAAATGTAGGAAAAAAGCTTTTAAAGTTTTGACTGAGACAAAGTTACAATGTGAGTTGAAGAAAACCCATTAAAAATAGAGAACAAGTCCCGAGAGATTGGGCTGGTATATTCTATGTCATAAGATTCCGTGTTCTGGGATTGTTACACACCTTTTAGTTATTCAAAATAAAGTTCATTTTCAAATGAGGCTATGAAAATTGGAAAAACAATGATGTTGTAATAAGAAAACATAGACTCAAAAACTCTTAAAATAATCGATAGAGCTACAACGAAAGAGAAGAGAAGAGATTGGAAACTAGTCAGATAGTAGATTCAACTGCACAAAGATTTATTAACGCTGAAATTAAATATTGACATGAAGTGATTTTACGTATAATATCAATTATTAAATTGCTCGGAGAAAATTCTCTAGCCTTTTGGAGTACAAGCGACAAGCTTCGTGTACATGATAACAGAAATTTTCTGAAGCTGATTCAATTGCTAGCTGACTTTGACCCCATAATGCGGGAACACGTTCGTTGAATCCTCAACAATGAAAGTAGGGACTTCGAGGAAAACAACTAGATACTGAAGTAATTGTACTAATTCATAATAACATAAAGTCTTATATTATAAAACTGGTTCAAAAAGTAACTTATTCTTAACTGCACTCCCGATGCTAATTAGGTTGAATGAATGATATTTGTTATAAAATGTGTTTTTAACAGATCAATCAGAATCGGTATTTGAATGTAAAATTAATGAATATCTTTCGGGTTCATCCTTTTGAGAGATCCACCGGTAAGGAATTATCTCAAGTTATTAGAAGAGTTAAGGAAAAATAGATTAAAAGTGGAAAATTTGCGAGGTTTAGGTTCCGACAGTGGTTCAATATGAGAGGCGACAAATTGGGAGTAGAGTATGAAAATAAAACTTTAAGTCCCAGAGAATTTTAAATACCTTACAAAAATCATTCTTTAAATTTAACATTTAACGATATAATAAAATTTTCTTAAGAGGCAGCGAACTTTTAAAATGTGGTTTTAAAGCTATATATATTTCTTTACTTTATCGACTTGTTAGTGGACCGTATTAAGGAAACACCACAATACTCTTATATTAAGGCAATCGAGCAACACTTCTTAGGATATTGTATAGATTTCCTGAAATTTTTGTGTTTTAAAATTGGAAAAATTTACGAGGTTTTATTAAGTATTTAATTGAATGTAAAATAGATGAAAGTGATTCGAGATGAGGCCAGCTATCCATTAACCATAATAAAACAATTAAAGTTTTTATGCTTGATCGTCATTTGGTATAAAAATTTGAATCATATTAATCCAAAAAGAAAGCTTCTTTAATCCAAAGATTTTAATTTATCCGAAGCCACTGATTTTTTAAATTGCTCATTTTTTCAAAGAAATGAAATTGGATAAGCCCTTCGACTACGTTACCTTAGAAGCTAAAAATTTAGCCAGAGAGATTGACATAGAATAAATTTTGAATTCCTTACATTACATCATCATGTTCGAACTACGAAACAAAATTTTCACTTGAACGTTTAGTCTAACCGATACGAAATGCAAAACAAAAGTATAAAATAGAATTTTTAATATAGATATGAATATATATGCATTAGAACTGAGATACAACCTGCTGAATAGTCATAGCAACTCTTTTTGAGTTTTCATACGATATTCCCAAACTGAAAGACATGGATAAAATAAATTAATGGCACTTAGTAAAGTTTTCGAAAATATCTTAATAGATGGTTAGTTCTCCTATCTTAACGCTTTAGAACTGACTGATAAAATAGGTCTTATTTCTTCACTTTTAATAAAGAAACGAGGGCCCAGGTTGAGAGAGAGAGGTTCTTAAATTCATTATTTCCATTAAATTCATTATTTCCATAAAATGAGACAAATTTGAGCATTGCTTTAAGAATTTTTCTAACTCTTTCCGTAATTTTCTCCACTGGTGAAAAACCTTTTTAGAAATAAAAATAATAAAAAAATATTTCAGAACCATGTCTACTTAAAATCATCTTAACAAGTAAGCAGTATTAGCCAATGAACATGAATTGAGTTATAAATTATATTTGAAACATTTTTTTTCACGATTTTTCAGAAAAGAAACAACTTTTTTTCGGAAGAGATTGATTGGTTTTATGGAATATAGTGTAACAAGAGCTATTATTCCCATTAAAATATTCTTAAGTACATTCTAAAGATAATTTCCAAGGGACTTGTATTTATTACATGTCAAAAGAATATGTGCAAAATTATTGATACGGTTGTTAATGATCACCTTGCATTATCATTTAAATTGCTTTTGTGTGAAAGCCCATGAGTTATCCCTTTGCAGAAGATTCGAGTGGTTAGTATTTCCTGTTTTTTGTCCTTTTGGAAATTATGTCTATGGTTGAGATGTTTCCGAAAATTTCGAAATATTTACTTGAATAAAAGATTCCATTAGTTTTTTTCATTCTGTCATTGAATATATTTCTATATATGTCTTCTGGAGCAATCCAGTCAAAGTATATACTGGACTCCGCTACCGATTTTGTGACATTGTCCGCCTGTTCATTCAAAAAAAAAAAAAATTTGAATGCCCATGAATTCAAAGCAGAATCATTTGAATATGAAAAAGGGATTGAAAGAAAATCTTATTGGCTATTCCATGAATGACTTTTGACGAAATAGAGTTTGACGTCGAAAATTAAAAGATTTTGAGCACAGTCTGGTTTTTTTATTTGTGAAAAGTTGAATTTTATCATTTATATAATCCAGAGTTTCATGTTTTTATGTAATATGGTAACCAACATAGGTAAAATTTCGGGTCTTGTTCCAGTTCTGTCTAAACGACAGACCTCTGCTATTTTTATATTATCTGAATCTTGTAATTCAGTGGCTAAATCTTCCAGCGATACATTAATAGGAATTCTGAAGGGAAGGAATCGGGAAGTGACTCTTTCCTATATGACATTAGCCTTAATTGGGATATTTAATACATTTTCTAACGATAGGAGACCTATTCTGCACACACAGAGTGTGCGATAGAAAATTTTATTTTTAGAAAAAGACATATTTAGGATATTCTTTTGTCTCTTATAATTTTGCTTTTAATTTCTGCGCATAATAATAGAGGATTTGTTTTTGAAATATGAAAATTATGCTCTCTCTTTCTCTCTCTCTCTCTCTCTCCGGAAGAATATTTATCTCAGTTATTTTCTTTTTTCTGCTCGTTCTTTATCACTCAATGGTGTTTTAAAATATTTATTATTTCCCACCTCCCTCGTGTTCTCCATTGGAAATGACAACCATTCGTTTATATCTTAAATAACAAGATATCAAAAGATATCAATGTCCTATGGTGGGTCCATTCGTTAAGAAAACAATAAATGGTAAACTTACCGAAATACTTGTATAGTAAAAAGAAGTTAATATCTTAGTCTGTTTAAGCAAAGAGTGAAATCAAAAAGAAAATCAACTCAATTTTTTAAGAAACTTGACCAATTTGTCCGTGAACGCTTTCAAAACACGTTTTGAAACTTAACTCGCAAACAACGTCAACAGCCAATCCAGCGGTGACAAATTTCGACCATAAGAACAATGTCAAAAGATATAGACATGTTATTTCCTTCCATATACCTCAAGAGATTGTTTTAATTGATGCTTAGACACTGTAAATTATTGTACTAATTTCGTTTATTATTTTAAAAATATATTTAAATTATTTCTGACAACTAGAGATACTAGTTTTAGTAATAAGATAGTTGACGTTAGCTCGTTAAAGAGTAAATTTAGTTTTTTTGGAAAAAACAATTTTCCATAAATCTATATCAGTAGCATTGCCTTGATTCAATTATGTCATTTTCCCTCGTTTAACATGGGTCTTTTATGATTCTGGTTTTTTCCCCTATTTCTTAAAAAAAATTTAAAGGTTTTTTAAAAAAAAAAAAAAAAAAAAAAAAAGATTAGGATGCATTTTTTGAGGTTGCCTACGGGGACAACAACTATAGAATCGACCCATCAATTTGGATTCAAAACTAAGCAGTAATTCCGTAATCCTACATCTTCTCTTACAATGAGAAATTCGGATGTTCCCATCATTAATTTCACATCAGCTTTGACTAATTAATATAAGGTTTTCAGTTTAATATCAATTCAAAGCAAAATAATAAATTTTATTTTTATGAAAATATTTTTATATTTTCATAAAAGTCAAGTTTTTATGAACACGGAATCATTTGTTAATTATGTATAGATTAAATGCCATTTAAATCCATCTTTAGGATGCATAATAATATAAGAACTTTTTTAGCAAACAAATGGATTGTGTTTGAAAAAAACGAGGGAATAAACGGATTATAATAAGAATGCAAAATATAAAAATATCATCATGAAAAGTATGGCATAAAACGATATCAATTCTAATTTAAAAAAATTACTTTTACATTATTACATAATTCGGTATAACAATATAATGATGAACAATATTGTAAAGGAAGATAATCATAAGTTTAACGGATTAGAAAGAATCTGCTACATATTAAACCAAGTAAATTCTGTAAAAAATAATGGCAACAAAAATATACGGAAAGTGTTGCTTTAGGTATAGAATTTTTTTACCAGTGTTCTCAAATTTGTGCAGTTGTATAACTCTTCAGATTTAATTCATTTTTTTGGTGAAATCTTATTTTATAGATTATTTGTAAACTGAATACCTCTTCAGATTTAACTCATTTTTTTGATGAAATCATATTTTATAGATTGTTTGTAAACTGAATACAACAATGTTGTGTCCAAAAACAAACAGATACGAATTCAAATTAGTTTCAAAAGTCTAAATGTAAAAAATGATCATTCCTAGTGTACAACAGTTAGTTAAGAAAATTAGTTTTTCAAATTTTTAATTATTTTCCCTGCCTAAAAATATTTCAAAAGTTGTTTTAAAAATATTTCATCAAATGCATAGAATTATCATTAATTAAATACAATAATGCTATAGAAAGAAATATCTATTTTTTTAAAAAAATTAAATACTTTTTAATAATATTCAAAAATACTAGAAAAAAATATTAAAATAAAAAATTTTCTCAGAAAAATGAGTCAATATTCAAACATTTGAAGAAATTCTGTTTGCTTCATTTGTTGAAAATAATATTCAGCTGTTAAAAATTAGAAGTGCAAAGCCTTATTTTTTAAAAATCTGCTTATAAACTGCCCAGTCATCGCAGTAACCGAATAACCAACTTTCAATTTTTAATACTTTGTCACCTTAATTTGCACTTATCACTAGATTTTTTCATATTTGTTAAAGAAGATCAGTTATTTCTGTTTTTCTTTTTAAAAAATTACATGTAATTTTATTTCATATATTATTTGTGTTTGTGCAAAGTTCAGGAAAGCTTAGAAATACCTTCACCTCTTATTCTTTTAACAGCGAATATTCTAACTTTTGGTAAATTTTTAGATATCATACTATCTCATTTAGCTGTTAAAGACGTTCAATTTCAATGTTTTAAATAATGATCTTTTCAGAAAAAATGCACCAATCCGAAATGCTTCTTAAACAACTAAAACGTTTCACGCTTTCATCTTCATTTTTTAAGCAACATAGTCGACACATTATACATTGGTCACGAAAGTGGAAACATTCAAATATGTTTCAGGTATACTATATAACATGTTTAAATGTTTCTATTCCTTGACATCCTGTTTCAGTTTTTTCTCCAAATATACTAGAAATAAGACCATTAAAATTGATACAATTTACTACATTATTTTTAATGTTATTGATGTCAGAATATTTAGGCTGTATTTTACGCAAGTTAGAATGAAACACTAAAAATGTACCGAATGGAAAAGTGACCATTTCAGAGCATTTGTTCCCGTTTTCCTCGCCAAGGGCGGCATCATTCATTGCCAAAATATCACCCTTCTTTTGTCAAACCTACTAAAATGATCATCAGTCAGCCAATGGTTGAAGTCATTTATGACAAATCGTTCCAGGAAACTGATGCTCTATTTTTGTTCCGAAAAAATTTGCAGTTTTGAATTTTTTTGGGAAATGACTCGCATTTAAAAAAGAATGGCCGCAAAAAACTTTGGGTTTAATATCCGATGCTCTGTTTTTGATTTCTTTGGTCCCACATGTTACGATAGTTATTGTGACTAGAGTTTTTCATCTGTTCGTGCTACAGAGGAAGAGATGATCGAGCCAAACATCTTGAAGATTGCATAAATATTTCAGAGATACGTTTATGTCTTTCATTTGAATTATTTCTACTTATTGTACCATTGACATATCGCGCAGTTTCTTTTTCATACATTGTCCTGTAGGGCTCCTTTTCTTTCGTTACTTTGCAAGGAAAAAAAAATATATAACTCAAAATCAATATTAAAAAAATATAAATATAGTGCCGAATATGGGAAAGGAAAAAAAAAGATAAAAACATATGAACTATATCTTAAAAGGGAAGAGATTATTTATGATATGGAATGTAAGAAAAGTTTTATTGAAAGCTTAAAGTTTCAAAGGACGTCAACTCTCACCAGCAGAACAATAAGAATTAAAAAAAAGTTATGTACGTATGTTTTTGCCCCATAAATTGAAGAACAAATTTTATGTGGGGGAGGGCAGGAAACATAAAAAGGACTGAGAACTGAAAATCAACCCAAGGCGGGAAACCTCTTTGTAGTCTGAGACGTTTGCTCATGATAGTACAGTAGGAAAAATATCTAGTTTTTAGCCATTGAAGTAGTATTTGTTGCTTGGGAAGAACATACAGAGTTATACAAACAAGGAACTGGAAGATATTCATTAAGTGTATGAATTTGTTTATATCAATGACTGTATAAATAATATTTCACTTTGAGACATGTTCAGGTCAATCAATTGGTTTCACAGGCGCATTACAATTTGCGCGAAGGCAGGTGTATAAGGTGGTGACAAGAATGGTGATGATAGACCACGAGTGAATAGTACACCTGCAACTGAAAAGAATGTGTTGGTTGCCAAAGAAAGGAGGTTTAGTACCAGCCTACTTATCCCATCCCTGCTACCATACGAAGGTTTTGGAATAGTGTGTGGTTTGCCTAAAACATAAAAAGGTCTCGTTCACAGATAAGTATTTCTTACGAGATGGTGTGTTCCTCTAACACAAGCTTACGCGAATCCCCAGAAGGCATGAGACCGCTTAATGCACAACATCACTTATTACAGAGTATTTGGACTGATTTTGTCGTCAACTGCATAGTCGTGCCTTACTTTTAGGCATGACGTCAGCAAAGTGTATTATCTTTTTGGAACAAGTCCTACCCGGCTTACTTTAGCTACTGCCACAAAATATGAGACACATTATGTGGTTCATATATGACGTGTGGTTCAGATATGACACATTATATGGTTCCTCCTTATTACGGAACACTTGTTCAAAGATACGAACAAGAACGTGTCATTTCGACCCTGATAGATTGGGTGGAGTGGACTGGTTGCTTGAACCTCTCTCTCACTGGATTTAAACTGCGTGAATTTTTTCCATCCACTTAAAGCTGTTGTGCTTGAAATGCCAATTGAGTTTAAAACGGATTTGTTGGCAGCAATCGTCTGCAAAATCAAGCAAAGGATATCCAAGCAAAATCACATGTTTCTGATCTTGTATACCAATCCATGGTTCGTCAGTGTAACACACGTATTGCTGTAAGTGTGGAAATTACAAAATTCTCTTGCAACATTTTGAAATTGTATAATCTGTTTTGTAATATGAGCATTTGTAATATTTATGTACAATGAATGTTTTTGGTAATTTCTGTCTTCTGTCCTTTTATTTTTTGTACCCAGTTAAGCATGCAGAATTCTTGCAATTTGCATAAACTGCGTATGTAGAAATTAGTAGCTCTAAAGAAGTGTCACCTCATGTCAAGACGAGAAGGTGGCAAGTAGTTTTTATATATATATATATATATATTCTTTCTAATTTACTGTTGTAATCGTGTAAATGATGACATGCATCTGTATCGAAATGGATTTTGTTGATGAGCTATAATGTTATTCTTGAAAACAGAATATGAAACACACATTTCATGGAACGACGGATATTGCGGTGCGTTATCTAGTGGAAAAAGGGAGAAAAGCAAAGCGTCGAAGGAAATATGAGTATTTATATGAATCAGCCTCTGACATCTTGTGGAATATTTCAGAAAGTTCTATGAGTTAAAGTTCTAGGTTATAAGATGGACAAATTTTGATTAGGTTCTGGATAGGTTTTAGAAGTATTTAAAATTGAGTAAAGTTAAAAATATAATAATAATGATGCTTCATGTACAAAAAAAATTCTTTAAGAAAACTTATTTAAAAATTTCAATAAATAATCAGCATTTCGTATTCTCTCCCGAAATTTTTATTACTGAAGCTGCCATTTTTAGAAGAGAGGAATATTTGATTTTAGACGGTTTATTATTTCAATAACGACCCATCTAGAAAAAAATGTGTACAGAATGGAAAAAATAAATAAGCTCCGTTCTAGAACTGTAAGAATTTTCATTTTGGACATTGATAATTCCCATGGAAATAGTTATCTGAACAGCAATAACAGGAGCCTTTAATTCTATACGGAATACAATTAGTTATTTTTTTCATCTGAAGATGTGTTTAATTTTTTTTATTTTGTCCTCTCTACATTCGTACACTCATGGTTTGATATCGAGCTCTCAATGACAATTTAATTATTTTAAGAACCTACGTATAAGACATCAAAGTTTAAGTTATCATATGTATGTCTCTATCTTCCATAGATATCTTCTCGTAACGATGGCAACAGCAGTAGATGAAGATTTATGAATGTAATGAAACGAAACGTTTCTTAAATATCCCATACATTATGGAGAGTATAAGTTGTTCGAATTAAATTTTTCTCTCTCATCACCTTAGTAATTTATGGCAAACGAGAGCCATAAAACGCATGTAAACGCAGTCCCAAACAATTCTCATCGCATAAAGACAGATAGTAATGAAGTTATTGCAATCGGAATTGACGAAATAAATTTGATTTTGAAGAAAACGTATTTCGGAGAAGGGTGATAATTTATGGGAAGTTGGAATTTATTTAGGGTCATTTTTGATGCTGACACACCGAAATATGTTTATTAACGAAATCAACTGCAATGGGTCAAAAAAAGCAATGAATTGTAATTTGGTGAAACGTTTGGGAGAAAGATTTAAAGGAATTCAACAACCTTATTCATATAATAATTAAACGAAGATTCAATAGATTAATGAAAAAAGATTAAAATATTAATATTTTCATTTATTATTTATTTTTAAAGCTCTCGATTCCCCATTTTCATTAATAAGAATATTTGAACTTTACAAACAGACAGTTTGACGGCTGAGCATTTAGTTAAAAAAACTATATCCTTATTGCTCCAGCATGCTCTTTACTAAATATCTCTTATTTCATGGGTTCATTACACAATCACAATACTTTAGATTTTCAAGACACTAATACGTGATAAATTTCGCTGAAGTTCATATTATCGAAAGATTTTCCAAAAATGAGAATTATGCAGTGCTCTGTATTATGTTAAGGAATTGTATATATATAATGAAATATATGTACTTGAATTGTAATGCATATTACATGAATCTTTGAAACTGATGCAAAGATTTCATTAGAAAGATTTATCTGTGTGATAAGTAATCACCCATAGTTACTCGTACGAGTAGAAAAAATTGTTATATTTTTTATAGAATCGAAAACATGTGATCTCCCTTTTTACATGCTAAGCTCTTTCTTGCTTATATTAGTATCACAAAACTTATTTCTTTAAATACAAATATCAGATTTAAATCTATGAGATGTATAAAAAGAAAAAAAAATTTATCTACTTTTTAAAGAGATTGATACTGTTTGTAAGCATATGAGTACATTTCGTTTAAAAATTATTTTAACTAATATATTTTTGATTTAAGAAAAATATTTTTATGTTTTCATTTCGTTGCTTGCTTACACGATACAATATTCAATCAGTTCCTGAATCAGGTTTTAGAGTTTCATCCATTTACGTCTTAGAAATACGCTTCAAGAGAGACAACCGTCAGGATATTCTCTTTTTCGTTTTAATTTCTTTGATATACATAATTTTGAAATACAAGAATTAAATATTGTGAAATATCAACTTCAGAATTACAATACTTTTGACTATAAACATTTTGTAAGATAACGTAAGCACGATAGAGCAATAAGATTGCTCCTAACTTGCATAATAAACAAAATTTTAGAAATTAAGGGAAACTAATAATTCATTGTAGAAAAAGCTTAAAAGATTTTGACATTTGCGAATCTTTTAACTTTAGTTCTTTTGGACTAATTTGACTTGCTGCAAACATTATTTCAATTGTTTTTACCTTTTATCTGTATATTGTGTATGCGAGAGCTCGTATATAGGATAATATGTGGCAACGGTAGCCGAGCTGCTGGCGGTTTTCTTTGAGTCGCGGGTTCGACCTCTGTTGCCACTTAAGACCTACTGTATGGATGGGGCTGATTCACGTTTAATCCATTGTAGCTCAAAGTCCTCCTATGGCGTGAGTGGAAGTTTGTAGTAGAGGGTTCCTCGTCACCCGAACGAGGTTCAAAATTTCGAAGTCCGTCGTCAATAGACCTCGCGTTGCTTAATCTATGCGACGTTATTAAATAATCGCAATCATGTGTAGGATAATATTCTTATGTATAGCGATAATAAAATAATAATGAAATATTCAGAATAATGTGGTGAATAAATCACATTATAATCAATATTTATATTTTATAAGCAAAAAAAAAAGACTTATTGATTCAATTTTTCCTTATTATCATTGTTTCCAGTTATTTAGTAAAATGATTGTCGCCCGAGGGTGCAAATCTTAAAGATATTCAAAACAATACACTACTGATAACATTAATATGAGAGAAATTAAATAAAAATAGGTTTTTATCTTAAAACAATTACACAACAATTATTTTAGAAATATAAACAAAGGAAATCTATGCCGTAAACGTTAAAGTTGGAAAGCGTGTCTTGTACATTTCATATCAGATTCAGTCTGACACATTTCTGTTTAATCTGGACTTCAAAATAAACTAAAAGAGAGTTGAGAGTTCATGTTGAGAATGGAAATTCCGGAATATTTAAAGAGTTCTTTGTTTAAAGTCAGCACCAACTGTTGACAAGGGGAACAAAGTAAATTGACTTCCACGTAATTGCCTTTTATTCCGGCTGAAGTAACCTAGATAGGAAAAGTATTTCGAACGTTCTTATCTACAAAACATTAAAAATCTTTGTTCCATTATTTTTGATGATGAAAGGATTTTATTGATGCGAGATAATTTAATCGTAACCTTATAGTTATCTTAATAATAGTTTCTTTATAATGTCTTGATGACTAACTAAAATGAACACGTCGTAGCAGTTTAATAACAATTTTAATATTGGTTTTAAGCCCGAGTAATTAATTATACGAGGATAAAATGTTTATTTTTAGAGGAAAAAAAAGGACATTTTCTTTATCGATTAAGGATCTATTAAATGTTGGATCTATTCAGAAAATATAAAATGAATACAATTAAAATCGTAGAAACATTCACGCGTACAAAATACGAGATTTAAATACTATAATTTTTTTAAAAAAATGTATATTTTACAATTAGAGCAGTAAACAGAGCAATAAAATTCTATAAAAAGCATCCATGTGTGCACATTCACGGATTTATTAAAAGCAGCTCTCTCTTGCTTATTTTAATCTCCACTAATTTATATTCAAGATTGAAAAAATGCACCTATTTTCAACAAGAATAGTGCCTAATGTACTACACCTTTCTCGTAGAATATTTACAAACTGTGATAAAAGGTTTTAAGCCTGAGTAATTATACGAGGATAAAGTGGTTTTTTTAAAAAATTTTTAGAGAAAAAAAAGGACATTTTCTTTATCGATTAAGGATCTATTAAATATTGGATTTATTCAGAAAATATAAAATGAATACAATTAAAATCGTAGAAACGTTCACTCGCACAAAATACGAGATTTAAATACTATAATTTTTTTTAAGAAAATGTATATTTTACATTTAGAGCAGTAAACAGAGGAATAAAATTCTATGAAAATAGAGCAGTAAAATTCTATAAAAAGAATCTATGTGTGCACATTCACGGATTTTTTAAAAGCAGCTCTCTCTTGCTTATTTTAATCTCCACTAATTTATATTCAAGATTGAAAAAATGTACCTATTTTCAACCAGAAGAATGTTATACATCTTTCTCGTAGAATATTAACAAACTGTGATATAAGGTTTGTCTTAATTGCTTTAAATATATACAGTAATCAAACATAAGCGCTTTACAAGGCTTAAATCTAAACTGCATAACTAACATTTAATCATTAATGTTTTTATCCCTAGAAAAAAATAATGCACAATTGGGTGTAATGGAAAAACGTGATAAATTATAGAAAGTATCAGAAAGGTGCATTATCTGAAAGCCTTATTCCTTCGTAAAAATGCGATTGATAAAGGATACCTTTTAGAAAATTTGCAAACAAGTAATTTAAAACATAGTGAACAGAGCTGATTTTTTGCAAATGTAACATGTGAGAAATTATTTTTCAAAGACAAAAATAATAGGTATAAAATAACACATATCGGCTTAGATAATCTCTTGAGACCCAATTTCCATTCTATTGGACATTTTTATTTTACATACAGAGAAAGAATTTACAGTTTTATACCCTAAGATCAAGCACTCCATTTTATTGGATAGTTCTGTACTGTCATCTATTTAGCAAAACTTAAAATTATTTGACACACAGCATCCTTATTTCACAAGCATTTAAAAATGACGGACAAGAGGAAAGCAACTATTGAAAGTATGTCAGCAATTTGAATTTAATTTTATTATACTTTTACACATTTTTTAATTAAAAATAGCTATTATACAATTTTGGTTGTGTGAATAATGAAATTATGTTGTATTTTTAATTAGTAGCACATGTTCTTACTAGGCAAAGACACAATATCCATTATAATGAATTGGTCAAAAATTGTGTATTTTTTTTATTTAAAAAAACGGCTGTGTATACTGTTTTGAATTACTTTTTAGGTGATTTACCTCAGATTAGAGAGAAATTGCTCAAAGAATATGGTTTGGGGTCTCAAGAGGTTAATGCTTCATAGCTGTTATAGTTCATTGGTCATCGATTGGATAGTTGAAATAACAAATAACTGCACATTGCTGTTCTCTTTCTAAAGGTTGCCATAAATCTTTGTTAAAGATGCAATATCTGAGGTTACAGTTAGAGAGTAAATATTTTTTATAATTTCTCGATGGATTTAATGAATCGCTGCAAATACAAAAGACAAAATATTTTTTTTATTGATTAATTAAATATCGACAAGGTTTATTTAAGTTTTGTACCTTAAATGAATGTAAACGAGACATGCATCTCTCGAGTAAGAATCAATACTAACAAGTTATAGAGTCAGGAACGTGACAATTATAGTATTTCATTCATATCCATCTTCGCCTAATGTTAAACGATAAAAGCAAACTTTAAACATATGCTTTCTGCCTGAAAAATGCTCCAACACTAATAAAAAATCTTTACTTTACTATCCAAGACACAACAGCACATTTGAATGTACTACTTCCCCCTTTCTTTGAATATATAAATTCCTTATAAAATATGTATACTTTTTCTCCTAAATTTTAACGTTAAATTGATATTTGACTTTCACCGATCAAAGGAAAAATGACCCCCTCCCTCTCCATTCAGTGACACAAATGCAATGAACTGTATACTTAAATTTTACTGAATATCACAATCGTAACTTGAAAATATTATAATAGGAATAGAACAATAGACGACACCTTCCAGGAATCTCTGAAACCCAGCTGTTGAAATGCCAAGCTCGCCTAGTTCCAATTTTCTCTTTCCAATGGCTGATTAGAATACTCTCTGTGAATTCGCATATGATTTTTCAAGTAGTAGACTATTTATGAATAATGTATCAATGGACGTATTCATTACAAATTTCAATATTTTGAGGACGCTTTGTTGCAAAGGAATACATGAGCCTAGATTAACTTACAAGGAGACATTTATTTTTATATCTGAAAATGTAATCCAAGCTCGAAACCTTCACGATGATTAAACGAAATAATATTCCCGTGTTTCTAAAGAGATAAAATTTGGGCTGAACATTCCCTCATGTTTGTCCTCTGGAAACCGAATAACTCATTTGCCGAATGGCTTTACTCATCTAGGTTTGGTACGAACAGGACGAAATTGGAACCACATAAAGAAGTGGAATTCTCCATACTATCTTTTGAATTTCTTATGGTGTTGTGGGGTTAAAGTGTGAGGTAATTTAATTCTAAATTAAATATGCATTTTGATTTATCCCCGAGAAAATTGACACTATTTATAAATTTACTACCAAGAGGAATTTCATTATTTTCTTATTTAAATAGTTTGTGCATGGATTAATAAAGGTTTAATAAGAAGTAATTAATAGAGTTTGTGCATGAATTAAAAAAGGCCACATAAAATAAGATACTGCTAGAATTATTCCTTTTCGCTCGAATTTCGACAGTAAATGGACGATGAAAAATAATTTTTTCCAAGATTTCAAGTCCCTAATGAAAGGTGAGTCGTTTTCATGAATAAAATATGACACTTGCAAAAATACTTTTATTCTAGCCTTTTAAGAATTAGATAGAATGACAACTGATTGTATATTTTTGAGCAAAATAGAAAATAATTCCGAATTTCAAAAAAATAAAAAAATAAAATAAAATGGTGAACTTTATTTACTTACTTATATTCCTATGTTCACTAAATAATAATTAGAAGCATTCACCAAAAAAAATCATGTTTTTAATATTAATAAAAGAAAGTAATTCTGTCTCTCAAAAAAAAGAACCTGTGAGATTTATTTAGTTATTTATTTTCTAATGTTTACTAAAAAAGTAATTAGAAGTATTCACCCAAAAGGGAGTCAATGTTTTTAATATTCGAACAAATTAATTAAAAATAAATGCTTAAATAACAAACGGTAAAGAGATGCGTACTCGTGTTATTCATATTTTCATTATTTACGAAAACGAATTTTTGTTTTCGTTTCACTTCAAATCTGTTTCAGTTTAATAGAATAATTTGTAATTATGGCTTCATGTTATTACACTATAATAAAAAAAACGACTCACCAAGAAGTTTTGCGATGGAGACAAAAATTGGCGAACCGGAAAATAATGTACAGAATAGAAAATGATTAAAATTTCAGAAAAATTGAATGATTTATTTCAAAGTTACATAGTTACAAAGTAACGAGCTCAATAAGGTGCTGACCCACCTCTAGCCAGGATGCAAGCTGCACATGACGTGGCATATAGGGATAAAGCTCTTTGATGGTCTCCTGCAGGATATCTTGCCAAATTTGCTGCAATTGTCGAGCTACCTCATCAACATTCCATGATAGGTGCAGTCGCCTTCCCATCATATCCCAGACATGCCCGATTGGAAAGAGATCTGGCTGGCCAAGGAAGTGTTTGACAAGCTGTAAGACAGTTCATAACAACACGTGCCGTATGTGGTCTCGCCTTATCTTGCTGAAGAATAAAGACAGGGTACGCAAAAGGAGCGGTAGCCAAACAGGTCCCAGAATGTCGTGGACGTACTGCTGTGCTGTACGTGTGCCTCTAATGACAACCAAAGGGTTCCGGCTATCAAGGGAAGTGGCACCCCAGACCATAACTTCTGGTTGAGGGCGTGTGTAGCGTGCAATAGTGAAAGCAGGATAGGCACACTGCCCTGGCGTCTCCAGACACATTTTCGATTATCCCCAAGACACGGAAGGGGGATTCGTCGCTAAATACTTTACGTCTCCAGTCAGCATCATTCCAACCTGATCGAGCCAAGTATCACTGTAATCTGACTCGACAGTGTGCGAGTGGTAGGTGGCGTAGCGGTTGGTACGAGCGTAGATTTCGCTCTATCAGTCGTCTGTGAATGGTTACGGTAGACACTCGTGTGCGGGGCGCACGTCTGATGGTTGATAACGATGAATCAGGCGCTGTTACAGCTGATCTGACAATCACTCTGTCTTTCCGATCTGCTGTGCCCCTAGGTCGACCGCTACCATCATGACGCTGAAATCTGCCACTGTCCACCCATTCTTGCAAGCATCTCCTAATAGATACATCGCTTCGACCCAAATGACGAGCGATTATCCGATATGCCCAACTTGCCTCTTTCAATCTAATGATACGACCTCTATAAATCCCACTATAATCAAAAGGCTAATCTTTACGATTAAATAAAAATCCTACATATTCGTCCATCTAGGAATATTACTCACTTCATTGATGATCTTGTTTATAATATTAACATACATTTCAAAATTTACACTGACAAAAAGACGAATTAGCCATGCAACGTAGGCAATGCATTCATCATTAAAGATTAACACATAAAATTCAAGAGGCTTCTAAGTTAGCCATCGATATTTTTTTAATTCAAATTACAACTAAACATATGACAAAAGTAATCAAACATAAATTGTAATCTTACACCAAAATATCATGAAAAGCTCAAAATACTGACGTGATTATATAAATGGTAATTAAAATGGCAAAATGCGTTTATTGTAAAACACATAGGAATGCCTAAAAAGGTTCAAAAAAGAAAATTACAACACTCATTTGTAGATACATATAAAAAGGGTACGACAAATGATAAAAATAATATAAATATAGTAAAATTGAAGATCATTGAAAAACTAGTTTAGTGAATATGATTTTTGAGTTTAATCATTTGCAAAATATTTCAACTGGTAGACTGATGTGGTTGTTGAATTTGAACCTGGATTAAAACCTATTTTTTGATTTCGTATCTATCTCTAGGGCTATTTTAATTATTTTAAATAAACCAAAATATTTAGGCCCCAATTTCAATTCGGTACCATAGTGCTTTTTTGAATGGTGACTAAGACACCTACTCGGTATTTAGGAGGTATTTTTTCCGTTTTCTATCGTATATCTTCTTATTTTTGGATTGAGCCTTTTAGATATTTTTCTTCTCTCCATGCATCGCAGAAAACTTCTTTGAGAAGATCATGACTCTCTTCCC
This sequence comes from Nephila pilipes, assembly GCA_019974015.1. Lineage (NCBI taxonomy): Eukaryota > Metazoa > Arthropoda > Arachnida > Araneae > Nephilidae > Nephila > Nephila pilipes. The sequence goes on along the minus strand of BMAW01091430.1, from coordinate 839,267 downwards.
TCCTTTTTTCAATTATCATTTCTTTATTTTCCCTTTCTTCACTAACTTTCTCATCAATAGATAGCGTTTTTATGCAATAGTTTTAATTATTTATCATTTTCACCATTTCATCTAGTTTTTGTTTAACATCTCTTTTGACTCAATAAGTTTAGACACTTCCATCAATTTATTCCGTGGTTGATTCTGTAAATTGGGCAGTGTTTCTCCCCAGTGATACTTCCTTCACTTTCAAATTTGGAAAATTTCTAATTTTCTTCTAGAATTTCTAGAATTTCATCAACTAATTTCTGATCTTTCTTTTTCAAATCAGAATAAAACTCTCCTTTTTCACATTGAGATAGTTCTTCCTTTTCAAAATTATTTTAGCCTTTTATCCTCTTTTGTCAACATTTGAAACTTTTTTTTTTCTAAAGATAAGATATTTTCAGAATTACCTTCACTCATGATATAAAAAAAATTTCTTCACATTCTTTTATCTTTACAGATAACACGGAATTAATTTCTACAAGAACTTTTTTCTAATCCAAACACCTAATTATGTATTTTTGTAAGATCTTTAAGATTAAAAGAACAATCTTGTAAATCTTTTGTAAGAGTTTTCGAGCTACAGTAAAGTAAGTCTTCCAACCATTAATCACAATTCTAAATTTAATACGATTTTATGAAATTTAGGAACCAGAAATATGAGAAGAAATTTTATTACATTTAAAGTATAACCTATTTTCATACAAAGTGTTGTAAATGGTGTCCTGAGTGGAATTCTGTCATTAGTTATATGAGAATTGAAAAAGTGGGTGTAAAGGCCAAGTTCGCTTTTTGTATCAAGGCATTAAATCAGTTTTAAAGAATACAATTATTACTTATTTCTATAATTGGATTTAACTTGGTTTTATGAAGAAACGAAATTAGATTTGTAGATTAGATAAGCTTGGGTTGGAATTCGAACTTTTGAAAGTAAGAATAGGATAATAAAAAACCTTTTTTCTTTTTTAGAATTTTTTCGTTGAACTTTCAGAAAGAGAGAAAAAATTTAACGCAAAGCTTTATTTCTATTGGCTTTATATTCTCTATCATTATTATTAACATTAATAAAGGCATTATTATTAATTAAATGCTTATAAGTCAAATTAACATGAAGGTTTTTTGTAACAATAGCATAGTAATATGGAACTTTATCAATGGTACAAATAGTGAATGCTTCCTGAATTTTTTTTGGGCCTTTTAGATCTTAGTGATCTCATTATTCTTAAAATTCAAATATTTGAGCTCTTCATTAATACAAAATTCATATCCAATAAAGGCTTATCTAGGTATATTATATTTAATTGCCAATTTAGTTAAAAGGCTTCTAATGGCAGTCTTCTAATATTCCCTTCCGTGGCAAGGAATCCTCAAGAGAATGTCACAAACGAGAATGAAAAGTCTCATGAGTCGTTAAACTAAGTTCTGGGTGCTGACAGGTGTCCACTCATACATCAAAAGACAACACAGATGAAATCACTAAAAACATTACCTGGTTTAAAGCGACATTGTAACTTTTATAGGCTAAATGAGAATGTTGTAGCAAAAGTTGGGTTTCAATTTTGGATTTATGAAAATGTTGTGGTAGGAAGCACAAGAATGATTGAATATACTTGCAATCAGATCCTTCCTTCGGACATAAACTTTTGTTTCGATTGTTGAATCAATTGGCTTAGTTTTAATTAAACTGTGCAAATGTATTGGTGTTTCAGAGCGTTAGGGGAATAGACATCTTTGCAGGAAGAGTAAATGGTCAGTGTACATGACAGTACAAGACTGCTGATGTTGGCACTCTTGAGACTAATGATTGTGATCGAAAAGACTAGAGGTAGAATGGGAAGAGCATGAATACAATGTTATACTACTTTTGTGTGTGAATCCTCTTAGTGAATTAACTTAGTCTTAGTGAATTCTCTTAATGACCAATTAACTCCTAGAAACAGGACTCGTCATAATTAACGACATATATAACGTTGCCTTCTTACAGGATTTGGATGCATTTATAGATTATTTTAATTCTGAGAAGTGAAACTGTTATTTAAAAAAGAAAGACAAAAAAGATTCGTTGCATCATTTCATTCTAATATTTTTACAATACGGATCGAAAAATTTCTGACTCATATTGTATGAACTTAATATCATCTTTTTCATTCATGCTTTATTATAAATATTATTTTTTCTTTCTTTCAATCTTAAACTACGATTTATTTCTATTTTTTCCACCATTTCCACGATAGTTTATCTTATTATTTATGAAAAGTAAAAACATTCTAAATTACACGATCGCTACTCAAGTTGGCAAGAGATAATGGGGATGAATTGAAAGTTAAATCTTTTTGTTCAAATAGAAATGAATGTTTACATTAGAGGGTTTAACTATAGTATAACTAGTACTACAAATAAATTTAATAATATCACTTAAGAAAACAAACAAAAAAACTAAGCAATACAAAAGTCTGCGCCAGAACCCAAGAGGCTCCAAGTGAGTCTAACAGTTTTATGTATGGATGACAGCAATGGAGGCAGAAGAGAAAGAGGCTTCACTTGCATTCGTCCTAATCTTTATAAAGCAAGGCGATTTTATTGGGATCAAATGTAGCTTCAGGTAGTTCGCCCTAATTTATATAAATCAGAATGCCACAGGATAAATACCAGATTTCACTTTCAAGTAACATTCGAAATTATTAAGATTCAAGGTGGCACGAGAAACCACAGTAAAGTTTATCATCTCTGTAACAAAAATACACCCTTTTTTCTTTTACAAGTAGATAATCGAGACAAGATTTCAAAAAGTTTGCTTAAATATTAAAATAAAAATTCTTTTATAGCTGAATAATCAAAAATGTTTCTCAGTTTTCGTTATATAAGTAATAATAAGAAACCGTTGTTGAAAATACGTTTTTATATTGATTGATTTTATGTGGGATATATGTTTTTTGTTATCTTATTATGAATTTCAAATCAAAAAAGGACAAAGCAAATGAATGACATCTATTTTAAGAGAAGAGAAAAAGGAAGGGGAAAACTTTAAGGAGAGTAGCAGAAGTCGTCTGAGAACTGACCCCAAACATTCACAACTTGAATGCAAAACAATTTTATTTCGGTACTTTGTGAACAAATATAAACTACATCAAGTTTGAGGAATTCGGAAAGTAAATAGGCAACTCATTTCCTATTGAAAAATTAAGAAGTAACTTTGAAAAATTAACATAAGTATAGACAGACCTACATGGATCGCAACTTCATGTATTCTATACTAATGTTATCTGAAAAGATGACTTCTGAATAAAAACCTCATTTGCAAAAATTAAGCATGCGTGCATTTTGTGTATTACGAAATGCACGCATGCTTAATAACTTGGATGGAGCAAAACTTGATTTTTCCAAATAAATGCTTTTTTTTAAAATTAATTAAGAAAATAAAATAAAAATTTCATAAAATTAAAAAGAAAGGAAGGAAAATCCCCTTATTGCATATTTCTCAGAGAACGAAAAAAGTACGTTTCTACGTACGTTTTAAAAATCTTTAATGTTTACGAGAAACAGAAGATAAATAAGAGGCAGGTTGTAACTACAATAAAATCTAGGACTAATTCTGAATCCAGACTCCGCTTATAACTATTTGCGACTTTACCATTGAATTTGTAATATCTCTTTTGGTAACGGTAACGGATAAAGTTACGAGGTTCCTATTTTACATTTAAAAATTTACCCTCTCATCATAATTTATAAGGAAAATATCATAATTAAATAAAGTTTATCATAATTGTAAATAATATCTCTTATAAGTGGCCTCAATTCCTTATTTCCGGTGGTTTTTTCTTCCATTGTCTAATTGTTACCTCTTCTCTCGACTTTATCGTTTGATTGATTAGATAGGATTTTGATTCAGTAGGATTTTGAGCAGCAAAGGCTATTATTAAGAATATGTAGAGAGGATATTTGTAGATGGAAAACCAGACTTTTTCAGTTCATTTCCCAATTGATTTACATGATATCTGGGAAGTGAATCTTAGTTATAGTAACCTTAGTAAGTAGATTTTATAGACTTTAAGAAAGGTTGGTAGATTGGTTTTATTAACGTCGCATACGAGGGCTATAGAGGATGGACTTCGGAATTTTGAAAGTCGGTTAAATGACGAGGACGACACCTGAGCTGGTACTCCCCTCTTCTAACTTCCACACCACTCCAAAGGGAGAACATTGAGTCTCGACAATGTGCATCAGCTCCTGCTACATGGCAGGTCTTTAGTGGCATCAGGCTCGAACCCCCTACTAGAGGAAAACTGTCGGTCTACAATCCTGCCCACTGGGCTATCACGGCATCATGACAAGGAAAAAATTCCATAAAATGTTGTAATGAAAACATAAGAAAACTTCATGTTATATTCATCGATAAAAAAGCTCATTATTTCGTTTTTCTGCGAAGTTTTTAAAAGAAATGAAGTTTGAATGAAGTTTTCGAGCTGAAGCTTTGGACACAAGGAATAAAAAACTATAAAAAAAAAAAAATTGATTGTGAAGGAATTAAGTTATAGTTTTTGAAGTGAAGATATTTGTTTATTAGCTGTGTGTCAAATATGTGTTGCTTCATATGAAGCATTTTGCATTACAATATTATATCAACTAATACATTTTTTGATTAATGAATATAGGTTTTTAAAGAGACTTTTTATACGTTTTAAATAAAACCGAATAATGAAATATTGTAAGAACATGAATTATTTTTCTCAGGGAACTCTAAATTTGGATCTTTGAAATACGAGTAATCAGTCCACATTTCTAGAATTAAGATTTTTTTTTTATTTAAGTCACTGAAAGGGGGAACCATGTAATTTTTCACCCCGCAACAATCTTTATATTTCCGTTAGTAAGACCCCCAAAAATGTTTGTCTCTGTTTAATCAAAATCAATTCTAGCGATAAACTTTTCGACATTTCCAGACAAAAAAAAATTCAGAGAGAAAGATATGTCACCTATAATGTCTAAAACTCGACCTTCGGTTCCATCCTTTCGATTACTCTTTACCTTCTTTGTGGTTGATCGAGTTCTTTGTGGCTCACTCAAGATATACCGGATAAGGAAAAAAAGTTAAGAAAGAAATAAGAAATACTTCTAGTGTTGGACAGAATCTGCGGTTGTCAGTTTATGATCGATTCGATATCCGACTTTTTCCGAGCAAAACCGACTCGAGTCGCCGCTATGGGCATTTTTAGAATATGAACAATTTCGAAATATTTGTCCGAACATAACCTGAACTATTCGAAATCTCTACCTACACTAAATGCTCAGTGTACAGTTTGTGAAGTGTACAGTTTGTGAGTTTAGTTGGGCTAAGAGTCTCCAATATCAATCACCTTTACTATTCTGAAGTAGAACTTCGTTAAAAATTGTTATGTATATTATTTGGACTCGAATTATTTATACTTGCAACAGTTGTTATTGTTTCTCTTAAATCCTAATAAATGTAAATTTCTTAAGCATATGAAATGTTTAAAGGCATTATTCTTCATTTTATACTTGAATGTAAACCAATGATTTTCAGCTCGATTGACTGTGAAATTCAATAAAGAAGTATGGATGATAAAAATAAAAATAAGCTAGATTAATCTGTGAGACTGACTAATCGATTATGTCTTCTTTCTCAATTTAATACTTTGCTGTATTTTTTTTTAATTTTCTTCGATCTATTTTTATTTCTCTTAATTTCTCTTACATAAAGTTATTTCTTCGATCTTTCAGAATTTTAAGATCTCGTTATGCAAATAATAAAGCAAAATCAGATGAAAGAATGTTATGAAAATGTAAACAGACATTGCAACAAATTGTATCCGTTTTTTGATATTGATGAACACGTAAGCATGTGTGTAATGAACATAATTTCAAATATGTAAGTTTCCAGATCTTCAATTGTTGCTTATGGAAAATAACAATTGCGCTTCAGATATTTAAAAATATTCACTTTCACAGTGAAAACAATAATAAAAAAATGGATACGAAATAGAAAGAAATGTTAGATATTCATTTGGAAATTAAATAATCTCGTAGAAAACGTATCATAAAAATTTTGTGAAAATGATGTCAAGAGAATGAGAGTAAAGATAAAGCCCCGCATGGTATTTTTTTTGTTTTATTAGCCGATAATGATATCTTGTAATTAAAAATGATTTTTAATATATATATATTTTCAAAACCAGATTAAATTATATTTTTCTAGTAATTTTTGTCCATTAATTTGCGCGCATTAAAAGTGTATTGTCAATGATTTTTGAAATTTTTAATAAATTTAATAGATTTATCTGTAAGGAAGTATGAATTACGCGAATATTTATTAATTAATTAATAGTAGAGTTTAACTATCTTTCTCTCATGGCCGTCCTTTTTTCAGAATTTATAAAGGATCTCAAATTTTTTTGTATCGCTTTCTGTTCTTCTTTTGAGCATAGATTCGTAAAATCAAAAAATGAACATGATAATATTAAATTAAAAAGTAAAAAAAATGAAATGAAATTTAATAAGATTGTAAATAATGAAAAGTAACATAATAAAAATATTTATTTTAGTATACCGTAATCAAAATTTGTATTACCAAATATAAAAGGAAAAAAACCAATTTTCTTAGGAATTGTTTGGAAAATTAGTGCCGTTAAAGAGCTCATTGACCTCATAGTTCTGAAATTGTAGACGATGACGAAACCTGAGTTTGTATCTTATTCTCCCAATTTCCACGGTGAGCCATGGAAAACCTGATTTTGTCAACCTCAGCTCAATTATATCATCTTGGGTGAAGACGGTCTAATTGCGCAAAAATATAACCAGGCAAAAAAAAAAAAAAGATATCAATCAAGCAATAGCTGAATGAGTTTATGAATAAGTTAAATGAATGAATTAATTTCTCTCTTGACTGAAACTGAAATGGTTATTCGGTGGCATATAGTTTTGCCCTCATAAAAATACTATTACTGTTTAGGTAAAAATTAGGCTGTTATTTTAAAAGTAACTGCTTGCCAGAGTATTAAAATTGTTAGTGAAACAGTAAGTAGTTACCAGTTAAAATTTTGTTTGTTCCCAGTAATTCGATTTATATAATCTAAGAAACGGTGACCTTAGCAACGTACAAATGTGATTCAAAAAGTATCTGTTTTGACGACAGATGGCGTTGCAAAGGCAAGTTGATGTAAACAAAGTGTTGTGCTATTTCTGAAATGGTACCAAAACATATTTGAAACTTATTCATTGATGAGTTTCTATTTCTGCCACTTTGAGTTATTACCAAAGTTGAGAAAATCATCAGTCAGGGAATGATCGAAATAATGGGTTACGTCAATCTTGTTAAAGAAATTAAAATAACAAACAGACAATAACAACAATGAATTATCCCATTCCTAATGCCTCATTTTTCACTCTTTTTGAACCGCCCGCATAATATATCAGGCACATCATTAATAATTTTAAAGAGTCCATACTCACATAAATAACTTAATGCCTCGTTAATTCTTTTCATTTAACTAATTGTTGATTGAAAGTGTGCAGCTGCATGAAATTAGATGAATTTAGCATCGTAGATCCTGATACCCAAATCCACCATTTTGTCATGAAATAATGCTTGCTGCGCAATGTGTATGGATAATTAACATCTTACTTAATAACATTTATGCTGATCTTATTTACATTTTTAAAGATTTTTTTCCATGATAAATGTTTCTTTTGTGTAATCGTTCTTGTATTATAATATGAGTGATATGTAACAAATAAAACAAGATTAACTGTATGTACTTTAGAATACAAAGAATTGAAAAGCGTATACAGCCATTTTCACTCATATAATAACCATTAATTATAAACTAAATCAAACAATTAAAATACTCTTTCTTTTTAATTTTTGAGAAAAGAAAAATAAAAAGAACTTGAGAACATTTTATTTGTGCATAAAAAAATTCTTTTGAAATCGAAATTGTACTTTTTACAAAACTTTTAATATGCGTATATAGATATTTTTGGAAATAATTTTCATTAAATATTATTTCATAGATATAAAAATACTAAAGTGAAATAACTATGCTTAGTATCTTTTCGGACTTATATAATCTTATTATTAATCGAATCAATCAGAAAAAATTGAAACATTTTTTGTCAACATACTACATTTGAGTATTCAGATGAACTTTTCTAATAAATAAATTTAAAGACCAATTAGAAATCTTGACAATTAATTTTCTTACTGTGTCAGTTGTAAATTAAAGTAATGAATTTATTCCTAAAAATATTATATCATTGTACGTAGGTGTTAATGAACGTTACGAGCCTATCTCTCAATAAATCTCCTGGAATTATCATTTCAATAATCCAGAAATATTCTATAAAGATGAATTAAAAAACATTTTTAAACAACATTTATGATTTCAGAACCTCAAAGTAGACTGTATATTAGAAAAATAATTAAGAATAAATTTTTACAAGAATACGGGACACATAAAATGCTAAAAAAACAACGTTGTTGTTCATTCTGCAGGAATTCAGTATAATTATTGTTTACTTTATATTTAAATCGAAAATAGTTTTAAAAAATATTGATAACTTTTAAGTTAAATGAAATTTTTTTGTGAATTTCGTAAACTTAAACCTATATGATTTAAAATTCAATATAAATTTTTATATCATTTCTACTCGTATTTAATAATAAAATAGGAAATTTGAAGCACGAGATTAGTTTTTTTTACGATTAATTTTCTGAAAAGACACTCAAGAAATATTTTGGGTAGTGAAAGTTTTCAATAAATTATAAGTTTAAATCATGTGTGGTTCTTTTATTATAAAATAAACAAAATATTTATGAAATATGAATTTCAAGTAATTCAATATGAATTTGGAATACTTAAAAATCTTATTGATCAAAATGAATACAATCAAAACGATAAGTTATTGAGAAAAGAACTTAATCTTTTAGACAAAAAATATTAAATGGTTGAACAATACTTATAACTGATCGCTAATATTACAAAATATTTGTAATATTTTTTTCAATCAGTCAATTTTGTGTTCTCTTATAACAAAACTAACTAAATAAATTTTGTCTAAGCGCATGTAAAAAATGTATATTGATAAAATAAATTTTACCATTATGGATTTTAAAATTCATTTTCTTTTGATTTTACAAATAAATTTTGAAATCAAAGGAAGGCAAAAAATCTGTGAATATGGAAGATATATTTTGTACATTTGGTTCGATTATTTTAATACATCTCCTAAAGGGCCGCCGAAGATATTACTTGATTTTCGCGCATTTTTGTCATGAATATTCAACAGATAGTTGATAACTTTTAAGGAACGATAATCCAAAATTCAAAAAGCGAGGGAGAACGGTACCTTTCTACCACATTTATTACAATCTTTACGCATCAATCATACATAAACAACTATTTACATTATTTACAACAATATAAGGTCAAACAGCCCATACATTCACTATCTCCTTTAGCGGTCAGGAGAACAATTTCCATCCAGAATGAAGAAAGCCTGCCTTATGCTAAACGTAATCTGAAAACTTTTCCGTGATCCCTTGCTCTATCAATTTAGACGAGACAATTTTTCAAAATTTTTTCTCAAAATGCCATGGACAACAGACAAAACGGAGTCATTTTCCGTCTCCGAACTGAAGTCCCGCCCCCTTTAGCTCTCTGACCAATGCGGTAGGCGCTTTGTTACCTTTCTTCCGTGGCGTCCAATCGCAATTTGGTCTTTCCTCTCTTAAACTTCGTGATAATTCAACAGTTCCTCACTCTGAGATATCCCAGGGTTTCGCTGCCTACAACCTAATTTCCACAGCAATTTAACAATTGTAAGAACTCAACAAATTCTACTCTTTTAAACTTTACAAATTCTGATGAGAGAGTAAATTAAACTTTAATAGGAATCTCGTAATTTTTGGCCGTTGCCGTTGCCGTAAGGCGTGTTTGGGCGCTTTGCTCGTCTATTTATTATTATTTCCAACAATAACTTACCGCGCCAATGGAGTTAAGCATTTTGAAATTAAAATGCTTCTTCATTCTTTGCACATTTTTGAGATTTTTTCTTGAGTCTAATGTAACGTTAAATAAATTTGTAAGGATAATTAATTCATTTACTTACATAGTGACTTGGATACATTGCCTAATTTTACGTTTGAGAAGGAATCGATTGCCCCGAAAAATATTTATCCATTGCCTCTTCCTTCTTTTAGTAAATGTAAATTCGTGTTTCATTTTGACAGCTTATTCTTCCTCTAAAAGTCAAAGAAAAATATTTCTTTGTACAAGTTAACCGAATTCAAACAGTGTTGTTTCTTCAAAGCTAAACTTCAAAGCTAACCTTAGAAAGTCATTTTAGGCCCTAAAACATTTTTTAAAACCCTTTGAAATTAAAAAGAAGCTTTAAAAAGAAAATAATGATGGTGAGAAAACTTTATTTTTAATTTTTAGATTCGGTAAATAAATATAAATCGACAGGGGTAAACATATATGAAAACATATTTAAATCCCCTTAACTCAGAGATCTTAGAGATGGATTTTACGAAATTTGAAATTTAACTGAAATTCACAAAAAAAAAAAAAAAAAAAAAAAAAAAACCAGTGTCCATTTTGAGAAATTTTTTTAAACTTTAATTAATCGTGTCAGTAAATAAATAAGTAAATAAGTATATCTATTTACATCCTAATTTAGTTCCATTTGATTAATTTATAGTAATACTAATTTATCGAACTGCCGTAAGGAATAAGGAATTTCTGTACTTTTTTTAATTGTACGTTCATTTCTTTACTTATATTTAATTGTTATATTAAGTGTTTTCATTATTTCTCACAACCGTAAACGATTGGTAAATAAAAAAATTCTTTAAGAAATCAGTAATTATGTTTTTAAAAGGTAAAAAATTGAATGAAATATGAATAGGAAATTTCTTAATGGACTAATCTTTCTTTCTAATGAAATTTCTTAATTTCTTGTAATGAAAATTTCTTAAAATGACTCTTATTAAATCCATTGTAACTATATGTATTTAGGATCTCATAAGTATTTGGTGGTCCTTGTTAGATCTGACTATCTAGCATCACAATCATGAAGTAGATAATCTCGGAATATTTCTAAAACTCGAACAAAATAAGCAAAGCATGATGGATATTAAAAATGTATGCCCGCAACTTTTTCATTGCTATTCCGGACAAGAAAAAAAATGCAAATACGAGTCCATTGTAAAAATATTCAAAAGTATAGACGTTTTCGGGGGAAAAATGGAATGTCATTTTTTGGAAAGCATTTGTCTTCAATGACTTCATCCAGCGGTTGACTTTTGATCGTTTTTATTCGTCTGACAAAAGAAGGGCGTGATTTTGGCAACGAATGGGGGCCACCCTTGGCGAGGAAAAGTGGAGCAAGTGCCGACATAATAGACACTCGTTCCGTTTTTCTCCATTTGTCAATTTTTCACTCTGTGAATCAATGGTATTGATTTCAGGTGTTTTTATTGTATTTAATTCTACCTGATTATACTGAATGATTAAATGTGATCGTGGTGACCATGGTCATGGACTCTCCACCGGCGTTGTTTTCATCGAGTCGTGGATTCTAGCTCTGAAGCCATTTAAGACCCGTCGTGTAACGGGGCTGATGCACGTAAGACTTGCCCTAGGTTCCATGTCTTCCCGTAGCCACGGTTTGGAAGTTTGGAGAGGGAGGTGCCAGGTCAGGTGTCGTCCTCGTCAATTGACCGAGGTTCAAAATTACTAAGTCCGTCGCCAATAGCCCTCAAATCGCTCCTCAGTACGTAGTTAAACATTTACATCATATTTTGAATTAAATAACCGTTTATACTTTTTTTAAAGTATAAAAGAGGGTAGTAATGAATATTTTTAATAAAATAAGAAAAATATATTATCTTTTTTTTAAATATTGTTTGTGATTTTTGACGGTAATTTCTATCATAAAACTGTTGTAATGATCAATGATTTAAATCCCCCAGTTAGTCGACAGTCACTTTGATTACTGGAATGTCATTAAAGGTATTCATCAATTAATTTACTGAAAAAGTATTCTCTGTTTTTTAAGTGGTGGAATCTAAGTAGTCGTGGTATATTTTTACAAGAGATTTTCACAGAACACTTTCGAGGAATATGTTCATTTTATGAGCTACAAAACTAGATGATTTATGATGATGATGATTTAAACTGATATAATATCCAAATTTGATTACATTTTGTGTGAGTGCTTCATATTATCATTTGACATTTATATATAATAAACGACATGTGTCCTCATCAAGTGTTGCTTCATGGTGGATATAAACATGTGTGGAAAAAATGAAAGTGTCTTTGTTCTCGTATCAAAGGCCGAAGTAAATGACGGTGGTTCAAAATCATTAATCAAAGATTTCATAATTCATGAACAATTTTTGTGCTTCAAGAAAGTGGCGTAGCGTGAGGAAGATAGAGGGGCCATGACTTTGAGAGGCACAGATGTGCGGGAGGGCGAGCTGGCTTATCCTGTCAACGCATACGGCCATGGTTATTATATTAGATAGCTGTATTGTCTTCAAGACTATAATGGTATTTGTGCAGAATTTCAAGGCAACTGGACAAGTGTAGAAGAGAAAGATAGGGTAGTACGATTATAAAAATAGAATTGTAAGATTTGACCTAAATAGATGTACTTACATTTATGTAAATTTAAATAAAAGCTTTCAAAACATTTTATTTAAAATAAGCAATAATTATTTTCACTTTTTGAATTTCGAAACGGACAAGGTCGTATCATTTTTTGTTGCCACACAACAAATGTGATTAGTGTGACTTTTTATTTTTGAATTATTATTTATGAATAGACGGTTTGAGCAAGTGACGTTATTCTTCATTAAAATTTTGTTATTTAGAAGAGGGTCATACGTTGATATTATTTATTTTATACTTTAATAAGTTTCGCTTATACTTAAATTTGTAAGTTATTGTGAAGTCAAATTTGTTTCAAACGATTCCTCGAATTTTAAGGTAAATGTTTGTTTTGTTTATTTTTAAACTTTTCAATGGTTTTACTGTTTTACCTACGTAGGATGTTATTTATTCGTTTTAACTTATTAAACTATAAGTAATTTAATTTTTCCCTTGCGCAATGTATATTCGTGATATTATTACTTTAAAATCTATAGGTGGAGCCAAATTTGAGGTTCGCACCGGGTGGCAGAAATCCACGTTACGCCACTGAGTCAAGATATATCAGAAGTTTTGAAACCAGTCATATCAGCGTTAATTATATCAGATCACACGCTCAATAATCCTGATTCTGTGAGTTGATTGGAGATATTGGAGAAAATTATTGCGGTGAGCTGGCCTAGTCGAGGAAAAAGCTATGACGTGAATTTTGAACGCTTAGCAATAATTGAAATTTACTTGAATGAAAGGAAATGTCCTCTGGTTAATAATAAGTGTCATGGAAATTAAAATTATATTTAGTTTTACTTAATATATGAATATCATTAATTTAAATTACAAAGAAAAAACCAGCAACTTTGCCACATATTAAGTCCTTTCGACAGAAAACTGTTTTGCTTCAATTCCAATTCAACGAAAATAGTTTCGCATATTTTAATACAAAGCAACTTCAAATAGAAATTATTAATTTGCATTATATCGGTGTTTTTAAAGATAAATATTTTAATTTATAATTTGTGGAATTGTATTAAAGTCTTTCACTCACACGGCTCTATCAGTAGCAAAAATTAGCTCGTGGCTTCCCCCCCCCTGTTTTCGGAATAACTTATTTATATGGAAAAATTTTCAGCAATATGAAATATGCAAAGCATATTTACATACCCAAATTAATTGATGAATTTCGAAGTCGCTGCTGGTAATTTCCACTACTATCATAACGAATTATTTTGAGCTATTCTCCATTTTTCTCCTTGATAAAAAGGAGAAATACGAAACAAAGTAAATGAGCGTTTCGAGTTATGATGTTAAATGAGAGTATAAAAATATTTATTTTTCATCAAATTAGAATTGTAATCAAAATCCCGTACTGAAGAAAACACCGCCTTCTTAATACAGTATATCTCATATTAATTTCCCCCCCTAAAAACTGTATATCTTATATATCTGAAACACTTAAGAGTAAATTGAATATCTATATGACCATAAATAAAAGAAAATAGTTCATGGAGAATAAATCTTAATTGCAAATGTATATTTATTTTTTCTAGTGCTGTTTCCTAAATAATCAAGATAAGAAATTAATATTATAATGAAATTGAAGAGACAGATCAGGCGATGATAACTGGCAACAAATTTTTAATGTACGAAAAAAAGCTATTTATATCAATCTTTATGACTGACGTCGAAAATGGCTATTTTAAAATACAGGTAAGAATTTATTCACAGCGAACTCAAATGACACTGAAAGGAATAAAAATAGTCAGCTTTTATCAACGATAAGGAATGATTCCATATGTTCGTTAAATGATAAGAGCCGAGACGATTATCTAGGACAACAGCACAGGAAGTAAGTGACTCGAGAAAATTTGAGATATCTAGATACTAATAAGCTCACATCTACTCAGAAAACACTGCTACTGAATTTGATTGAAGAAATTAGCGACGTATTTGCTGGAACGTATTCGCCCGGAATCCTGTTATGACTTCAACACAAATTCCGGGCACACAACAGTAAAACATAAGATTAACACAGGTGATAGTGCTCTGATCAAGCAACGACCATCCCGTATCTAAGCAAGTAAGATAAGTATGATCAAGGACGAAGTTCAAAGAATGATAAAGAAAGATGTCATACGGTGGTTAGATAGCCCATGGTCATCCTTAACAAGATTACTAAAAAAGACGTTTAACAACTACCACGCATTGATGATGCTTTAGACTGTCTAACTGGTGCAAGATTTTTCTCAATTAATGTCTTAGTATATTGGCAGATAGAAGATGATTAAATGACAGAGAAAAGACGGCGACCTTTGTGACTCCGGATGGTCTTTTTGAACATAAAGTCATGGCATTTAGGTTATGTAATGCTCCAGTTACATTTGAAAGGATGATGGATACAGTTGATGGACACAATTTTTCGAAAACTCGAGTAGAATATTTGTCTTTTCTGCCTAGATGACATCATTGTATACGCGCGGAATTTTCAAGAACACCAAATACGCTTGAGGAAAATATTGAAATGTATCCGAGAGGCTGAACTATCGTTAAATTCGAATAAATGCTCATTCGGAAGAAATAAACTGTTTATATTGGGTCATATAGTTGATAAATATGGAATCAATCAAGATCCCTAAAAATTAGCTGGTGTAACAATGTTTCCTGTTACAGAAAACATTTCAGATGTCCGTAGCTTTCTGGGTTTGTGTTCGTATTATCGATAATTTATC
The DNA here is from genome assembly GCA_019974015.1 of Nephila pilipes. Classification (NCBI taxonomy): domain Eukaryota; kingdom Metazoa; phylum Arthropoda; class Arachnida; order Araneae; family Nephilidae; genus Nephila; species Nephila pilipes. The sequence continues at coordinate 823,846 of BMAW01091430.1, read as the reverse complement.
ATGAACTTTGAAGATACCGCGAAACCCCTGCATGATTTATTGAAAAGAAAATGTAAAGTTTTCAAGGAACAGCTTGCAGAAAAAATCTTTTTCAACCGTGAAGAAATTGCTCACTGTGGGATACCCTTTTTTAATACATTGTCTTCCAAACGCGGAAATAAAAATATATTCAGGCTCTAGTGGATACGGCATAGGTGAAGTACTGTTGTAAATCCAGGATATCAGAGAAAGACAAGTAGATTATTCATTCAGGACTTTAATAGCATCTGAAGGAAATTACTCAAAAACAGAAAAAGAACTGTCATCTAGGCAATGAGAATGTTAAGCCTTATATGTTTGGAAAATCCCTTACAGACCACCACTCTTTGTGTTGGTTCTCCAATGTAAAGAATCTATCTGGAAGATATGTCAGACAGACCTTGAGGTTGCAAAAAAGTATAACATAATTATCGTCTAAAAGAGCAGCCGCAAACATTGCCCTGCCAAAAAAAAACGTCTCTCCAAAACAGAAAACAAAGACAGTAATGAAATTCCTTTTCTAATGGTCATTACAGATTAAGGAGGAGAGCAATTGAAAGATAACTAGTAGTAATATATAATAAAGAACCTTAAAAAAATAACGAATATCGAATTTATAAAATGGAAAACGGTGTAATGGGAAAAAAAGAACTATGATGCTATGATATAACAATGGCTCTTGGTCGTAAAAAAAGCAATTTCCATCGAATCGTTGAGGCTGTATGTTTTCGACTTGTGAAGGGGCAGTGGCGTTTCGAACCCTGGAGCAGTTGATGCGATTTTAAAAGTTGACTGGTCACTTTTTTGCTGAGCCTCTATCAGCTAGGTTGAAAGAAAATTCACTATCAGGCAAGTAAATAAGGCGTTTTAACTTCTGGCGATTTTGTTGAAGAGAGTCTCTCATGAGGAATCAAATGGCGGCCATCGATTGAAAGAAAATAACTATTGGGCGGGAATTTATGGCAACATTTGTCAAAATGTGTAGCACTATACAGAGTGTCAAAGACGGAAATCTTCTGCTCAATTTCCACTAACCAGGTGGCTGCAGTAGTCAAGTGGTCATAATCGCGGACTCGCATACGGTAGTTTTCGTCAAGTTTTGGGTTCGAGCCCTTTTGCCAATAAAGACTCTATAGCCGAGGCTGATGCACGTTAAATCTATTGAGGCTCATCACATTCTAATAAACAATCAAATTTCTCAAGGTCAGCTACATCTGATAAAGCCACTGACATGCCATTTGTAAAAATCGGAATTGATTTACAAGGACGCTTTCGCGTTATACGAAACGGAAATATGTGGATCATTGTTTGAACATTTTAAATGAAGTAATTCACAGTTAGAAATTCATTATTAATTGCTGAGGACGCCGAAGTTGCTAACTTCATTGTTGAAGAAATCCTACTGAAGCACGGTGTTTCAAGGGAAATTATTAGTTATCGTGGATGGTCGTTTTTATAAGGTATTGCGAAATATATTCAGCAGTTCTAGACTTCGCATCTTCTGGAGACTGCTTATCATTCACAAAACAATAGTTTGAAAATAAGGTTTAACAGAACATTAGTGGGAATGCTGCCCTTATATGTAGATGTCAACCAAGAAATTGGGACAATATTCTACCCTTAGAGATCCTCTTACATAATTTAGCAAAGCAAGTTAAGATGTCTGTCTATTCTTTCTTATTCGTAGAAGAGATATCTAGACTCCTCTCGACGTAATTCACCCAAACAATACTAAAACGCATGACAATTATATACAACTTCTCATCACTAGGCTGAGGAAGCAAGGTAACTGGAAAAATTCACATTCTCGAAGCTCAGATAGATGATAAACGTCAATGTGATCATAGACGTCAACTAGTCATCTACAACATATGGTACAAATGTGAAAAGTTAGAGTGTCCTAGAAGCTCTTAAGAATTTATTTCCGACCGTATCAAATGCTACGACGATTATAGGACGAAACATATGAAGTAGAAAGTATGAAAGAGAACCACAGACGATGAAGTTCAAAAGAAGTAATCTAGGTCGTGATATTAAAACTCAATCTTGATCCCGAATGATCAAATGGATGATACCAGAATACTTAAATTTTCAAGACCTGTTAGAAGGAGCCAGACCAGATTGAAACAAGTGCTGTTTGTTCCTAAAAATTAGGGAAATGTAGTGAGAGTCTTTTTCTCGTAATGGCTCAATAGTCGGATTTGGTTCTTGCGCTATATACCTACATTCATTCACTCACTTTCTTCACCGTGGTCGCAGCAGCTTTGCATTCTATTAAACTTCGATTCACAGGTTGCCATTAATTATACTACGATTACCATAGATCACATATGAAATCCACTTTCTCTCTAGTCCACATTTATTTTCGAAAGCTTTTGCAAAGAAACATGAACGAAAGCGAAGGGCATCCTTTTTGTTTATCTGTGTATACTTCTCCCTAAGCAGTAAAGTCGACTTGGATTTCGATTTTCCTCTTGATCTCAATACTCTTTTATTTATATCTGATCATGTTAATTTAAAGTAAAATCACACTTTTCTTATTTCTATCAAAATGTTAGTTCTGAATTAATATGCTGAGTAAAAGTTTCGATTGGAGATTATAACTGGTGCAGGGGCAGGTAAATTAATTTACCTGTACATCCTATACATATTGTGACAATATTTTTAAACAATTGTTTGTTAGAAATTCTGTTTTTATTTACGCCTTATTTATTAACTCTTATATTTTCGTTTCATTTCTTTGATTTTTTTTGTTAAAAATTTGGAGAGCCTTTCCCCTTCGTAGCAAATTAATAAGATTTACGAAATATTTTTGATTATTATCTACATTATTTAAAATTAATGGTTAGCCGTCTTTATTTCCATTTAATTTATGGAACATGAAACACAATAATTCACAATTTTCTCGATACAATAGCTCTTTTAAACATTTAATTTTTTTTCATTTCATATCTTCAACTTTTATTTTTAAAGTTGATTGCAGCTGCATTAAAAAACATTTTTGATTCAACTTGATTTTTTATAGTTCGTTTTAAAATTTCAGAAATTTTATGATTTTATTGCCACGTAAAAAGAACTTCGACATTTTTTATTGCTATTTCATGCACATTTACAAGGAAAATAATCACATAAATCAATAAAACATATTTTTCAGTTGTATCATTTTCCAACATCAGAAATTACGGATTAAGAATTTTTAACTTTTATAATACATTTTAACCGAATAATTTCGGAAACATTTATCGATTCTTAATCTTCTAGATTAGTAGATCATAATTCCTGTTTTAACCTCTTTTGTAGATTTTCCTGCTCTGATGAGCCGTATAGTCATATGCGCGTGTACGATAACTGTTGTATAGTATTTTAATTATATTATATCAACTTAGTTAACAAACTACAGTTTTTTAATTCATATATATATATATATATATATATATATATATATATATATATATAAATTTTGCAATAGCGAAGCTTTGAAAAGTACATTACCATATATATATATGGGGTTTGTATCAAAGGGAAATTATTCCTATAAATTCAGTTTTATAACAACAGTTGTAAGGAACAATGTGATCGTTTATTCCACAACTCTCATGTGACCTCAAAATCAATCGGTTTGGCAGAGATTTCATTCATCATTCACAATTCTTTTGCTCTTTCGACTCTCACGTCACTAAAAAACACATTTAATCCACCAAAAGAGAAATGAAAGACATCTCTCCCGTTTATGTAAAATCAGAGAAGAAAAATGATACATAGAAGTGAACTGAACAGTGACGAATCATTCCTTCTTTTCTATCCTCTCGGTTAGAGTGTCAAAGAAAAGAAGGAAGAAAATTCGCCTGATATTTGATGGCGATGATTAATGGGTTCCTCTTGAATAGAGAGGGCTATTGATGATGGAAGCAAGTGTTGAGTGCGATGCAGGGCCATCAGAAGAGGTTGCATGTTGCGCGTGTTTTTTGTCCGTCTTTTTAATTTCAAAATGAAGAATTTCCGATTATTTATTTTTCTAAGTACTGAAAACTATAAGATAAATAATTCTTTTGAATTCATCATTGGGATCGGAAGTTTCTTAGGCCTTGGATTATATCTTTCGATGAATACCTTTACATTGCCTGATTCTCTAGCTTCGTTAATGTGTGTCTTAAATTCGAGTCTCAATTTTACCAATGGAGAATGGAGGGCTTTCATGAGTTGTATTCAATACGATCAATGAATCAAACGGTCATCACGATCTGGGATCAAAATCACATTCTTTGCATTGTAGAACGAAGTGCTATTATTAAACTGCTAGCTTTTTAGTCTGATAGAATTCAATTGATTCCCTTACTTTTATTTCTTTATTGTGAAGAGGAAATTTTAACCACGTGCGAAAGTCTTCAAAAGTAATATATATTACGTGGTCTCTTACTTTTGAATGTTACAGCATTATTATATGATCATTGTTAATGAAATTCGAGTTTCATTTAAGTAGTTACAATATGTTTGTAATGTTAGTGCGTTATTTTTTCATTCCATAAATCTTCATGACTCAAGCTTCAGATAGATTCGAGATATTTATGTCAACACGTTCATTAATCTTCCATGAGAATATTTATAGAATATTTATCTTCTAGTAGACAAGAAGGAGAGAGTAATTTCGAGTTTTTAAAAAGAAATTCAGCTAATTTTTTTGTTTCTCGTTTTAATTACTTTTTTTCGCTTTCATTGACTTTGTCAATTTAGTTTTATCCCCTTGTATATGCACATTTGTTTTATCAGTAGCTTCCATGAGACTTAAAGATACTACTGGCGGCGATAAAGCCACCAAAACTTCTAATGCGCGAAGAAGTATTTGGAAAAGAGAATTCACAAACAACGAACTTGAATAAACTTGGTATTGAAAAAATAAAATATATGGGATAAAAAAAAATGCAGAAATTTCTATTGGCCAAGCTCAAAATGTACTTAAAAATAAATTTCTCACAAATGATGTGAACACGGCTAACCGGATCACAGTATGACTCACGTACAGCTCAGAACATTTATTTTTGACGATTTTCAAGTTGAAGTAAATAATTTTGAGGCTTGCCATAAGCGCCACTTCTTTAACAACCAGAGGCATAGCAATAAAAAGCCTTTACGAATATATTGTACTCATACAAAGTTTGATTTAAACTTTAAAATTTTTGAAATAACTGAAAAAATTACGATATTTTCATTAATTAACTTTTAACAATGGTAAATATAAATAAATCTCTTAAGGAAATGAAGAGCTCCGCGGAAAAAAAATAGAAAGGGTTCCCCGCTAGTTAGAATTTTCGCTTCGTCAAACATTCAGTCCCATTTCGAAAAGGCCAGTTCCGGAAATTAAATTTGATTATGACTTTTAACTGGATTAATAATCACATTTTGTCATACATCGCTCGTTTAATTTGCAAAGAAGAAAAATGAGGGAATTATATTGCTGTGTCTTAATTAATAATTGCGGCGAAAAAGGACAAGATTCTAAAATAAATATTAATAAACTGTTTGTTCAAAACTATCATTAATGATCAAAAAAGATTATACGTAGAGAGGTGTTCTACTCGGAACAAAATTCATTAAATAAGATGTATCGGATGTGAATTACCTTTTTATGAACATAGTCTCTGAGTGCCGCTGGACCTGTTTGGGACCTGCTACGCTTCAGAATATATTTGAGAACAGGAAATTCGATCGATTCATTGTGTCTTTTTGGAGTGCATTATGGCACCCTAAATATATTTATATAATATCATGTAGCCTTTACCTAAAGTTATTTTACAGCAGAGTATCAAATATGTATTTGAATGTGCTAGGCGTGGAATTGATTTGAAGATAGGATTGTCTGTTTGTAATAGAGAGTTTAGCGAATCACATATTTGCTACCCATTTGTATTAAACTTGACTTTAAATAACCACAATAGCGAGAATCACTTTGCTTTGAAGGAATAAAGATAAAAAAGATAGGATAATAGTAGGAAAATGATCTGAGATAGTTGTATATGTCTCACTTAGTGGTAGGCTCGAAATGGACTTTGACTGGCATATCCATTTAGGGAGAAATATGCTATTCTGCTAGCAGGTTATAGAAATCTCTCAGATGCTATAGATCTATTATTTGTTATTAGCAATATTTGTGGAGTCCTTTACTGAATCAAGTTTCCAAATGAATTCCATCTTACTAATACATCCTTAAATATTTATATTAGAAGTTCATAACTAATCTTCATTAATGAATTATTAATTTGATATTGCTTTAAATAAAAGGATTGAAGAAAGAAAAGATTTGATGAAGGAAAGATTTGTTTTAGTGTATATAGTTAAAATATTAACTACAATCTAAGTGGATAAAAATATTATGTGCATTCCGTATGATAAAATATTAATTGTAATCTGTAGCGTGAAAATTAATAATTCCAAGAGTATTATTAATTTTGTGATATCTGTAATAATTTGTGATATTTGGACTAATTGTGTGATATCTGTAATTTCACATCTGTCATGGTTTCTTCACATTCCACAGAGACACAAAATATTTTTTTAAAATTAATAAGACACACGTTTAAATTTAGTACAGTGTTTAAAGTCTACCTGTAGAGAACGTTTTGTAAAGGGGTCAAGTGTAAGATGTCATTTACACAATTTCCTCCTTAGGTCAGAACCAAACACCGAATGGAGCAGATCAGACTCAAAGCAGAGAGTCTCAGTGTGAAAGCGAGCGATTTGATACTCGAAAGTTTGTCGATCGTGTGGCGATTGAAGAGCGAAGAATAATCTGCACTGATTGCCAGGGTAACGCGACAGAATTTAAACGAATAAAGGAACTGTTATTACTTGGAAAAAATGTGTATACCTGATCTCTTACGAAGTTTAAAGATAAGTAAAAGTAGGCTTAGCTAATAGCTAAAAAAGTTAAAGAAAGGAAAGTAAATAACAATCAAGGTGTTGTTAGTTAAAAAGTTATTATTGAGAAATGAGAGATTGTTAGAAATCACAGAAGTGACAAAAAAATTTTATCAATAAAAGAGAAAAAAGTATTTGGGTGAAAAAGTGATAAGATAAAAAAAAGTTAAAGTTAAAAGTTAATAAGTATATATATAAAAAGCAAATGTTTACAAATTATACTCAAGTAAAGTACATTAATTTTATTACATTCACAAAAGTTTTCTACCAAATATTATTTTTCTTTATAATTTCAATTTTTTCATATTTTTTTCGATATCATGTATTAATTTAGCGTATCATAAATAGATATTTTATCAATACTTCTTAAAATGCTGGGCTAGAAGAAGTAATGGATATATAATCGTCAATTTGAGGTATTCCGCAACACTGAGAGTTTTATTTTTTTGCTTCTTGTAAGTCTTTATTTTTAAATCAAAAGCGTCTGTGACCCAATTGATTTAGCACCACATTGTTCATTTCAAGTGGTTTTTCAAAGCACCGCATTTCATTTGAAGACAGTGCAGTAGTTTTCTATGGCTATATTTGTACCAAATGAGGAGGAATTATTTATTAAATCTTCCTCTGTGTGTCACTAGAAAGTTTCTTTTTCTACCATTTTGAACGAGTTAACCAGATTTCCTCCGTAAAGCTTCACTATTTGCTTTTTAAGCACGATTATCGCGCATCTCTTTCTATTTCTTTTCATGTCCACGTCAGTTTCAATGAGCCGTGAGCTAGATAAGAAAAAAATTATACGACTAAGTACGGAGAAAAAACAGGACGCAAACCGTTACCACATGTGAAGAACTGCGAGCAAATTAGTAAATGCACTCCAATTAACTTAACACACCTCAGTCGTTTTAACATGATTACATTTATTTTATGGCATCACTTTCCTGCCTATCTGATATCTCTTCAGAGTTTTCTCAGTACTTTTAATAGTCTCTATATATCAGGAATGTACAGAGTTATTCAGACCAACGACCACAACTACACGCTGAGATTTAGAAAAGGCTGAAAAAATGTAAAATAAAGACTTTCTATAATAGTACTGAATTTATTAATATTTTTTACATGTTCTAGTAGAGTAAGAAATCAAATTTCGTGCATAACATTAGATGAATCGAGTAATTATTTGATTGTTTACTGAACTTTTTCTTATAAACTTTTACGATGCCTTTTTTTATTTTTAGATTCGTTATTATATGTAATGCGTAAGAATTTCGGTTCAGACATGTATGTAAACCGAAAGAGTTAACTCATTTGAGAGCATCTCCAATTATTTCTAACAGTATTAATCAACACAGTGATGGAATTGATAGCACTAAACTTATTTTGTATTCGTAGATTAATTATTTTGAAAGATGATTGTTCAAGTTTTATTTCTTCCTGTAAAATTAATGTTTATTAAGTTTTTAAAAGACTTTGTAACGTCTCTTTTTTCATTATTTAACTCTGCGGTCATCTTAAATCACAAATTTAGTCTCTAACTTATATTCTACTCCCAGATATATCAATTTTTCAATCAATTAAAACAATCACAAATTATGAGTCTAATCACTCATGTATTTATGCTGTTAAAGGATATATTCTTTATCATTTCCTGGTTCCAACACGTTTACTGAAATGTTGTATGTAAATATTAAATATTAAGCTTATATCACGATATTCGGGCCCAATTATGTAGTTACTATGAAACTTTATCTTTAGCTGCTATAAGGCAGAGAATGCTCCAGCAGTATCAAATTAGATTCATTCACGCGCAAGTGTATTCCGCACACTATTCTAATCCTTCTCTACTAACTTTGGCATATCTCATACATCCTTTATTGATTATCACTTCATTACACTTTTTTGCCTTACTTTGCTTAGATCACGTTTACTTTGATCAAGTCGAGGTTTTTATTTTCATTATAAAGAGCTCTCAACGAAATTAACAGAAGAACGCAAAAAGCCCATCGTTACAATTTTACTTATTAAAATCAGAAAAATGACACACACACACACACACACACACACACACACATTAAATTGTACAACATTTTTGCATAACTAATATTCGTTGAAAGAAAGAAATATCAGAAAAATTATATATTATTTTCAGAAAAACAGTAATGACATTTGCGTTGCAAGAAAAGTATTAGAACATCAGGTTTAAATGTTGCATCAAATATGAAATATGAAATAAAATATCTAAAGTTCAAATCTTTCGTCACCTTTGGAGATATGGTGTTCCATGCACATTCTCTAAACCTTCCTTCAGACTAGATTTGTTGGTTATTGAGCATTTTCTTATTTGTACGTCCAATAAAGTCACAAATTCTCAATTGGATTAAGGTCTAGGGATTGCGGTGGCGTTGCAAGTCTTCGGGGAGCTTTACAGTGAAGCTACTCTTCAGTTTTAGATGGCACTGTGTTAGGATCTCGGTCTTGTTAGAAAACAAAAGGCTCCTCCATCCCTAGTTTTCACTGTATTTCAGGTTAGCCGTAACGCATCAGTTTATGTCAAGATTGTAATTTTCTGATCAACAATTTTCAGGGTTTGAACGCCGTCATAACCCTCATATCCCTAGACCATGATATAAGTTCCTCCGTGTTTCGCAGTTTTCAACAAATTTTGAGGTTCTAGTGCGGCATTTTTAAATCCCAAATTGTACGGGCATATTTTGGTTTAAAAATTTCAATCTTGTTTTCATCAGAAAAAAATTACGTTTTTCTACAAATCTAATGGTTTGTCTTCGTATTTTTTGGCAAAATCAATTTTTTTCTATTAGCTTCTAAAATATATGGTTTCTTCCTTGGCTGTCTTCCTTTTGTGTCTGCATCATGTAAAATATTTCTAACTGTTTGGGATGTAATAGTCTCCCCTGATGCTGATTCATTGTCTGCGGCCAGCATTTGAGCACTTCTCGATAGAATTTTCAGAGCACTTTTCAGTTGCGTTTTTATTAGTCAGTTTTCTTATAATCTCCCTGATCTCGGCTTATTACCCATCACACTAGTCTCATTTTTTCTTTTATAAATGTTATGAATTGAGCACAGTAAAATAATTAACTCTTTTGAAATTTCACGAAACGTTTTTCCACTATGAAGCAGATAAACAACTTTTCTCTTTTTAATTGAAATCACTTTTGTTTTAAGTGCCATGACTGAAAATTTACTTGTAATCTGATTTAAACAAATTGAAAAAAAAAAAAAAAAAAAACAAGTTGTTTTAACTGAAACTCATTTGAGGATGTGCTTGAAAGTTTAATGATGTAAATTTTTCATAAGGTTTAAATTCTCTGTAATTTGCATACCGTTCGCTGCTTTTTCTGTTTTAAATTTTTTTTGCCGTGCTAATGTTGGTATTGTTTAAAATAAATGTTGCATTAATTTTAAATATTTTATTTTTACTTATTACATACTACTTTGTAAGAAATGCTATCTAATAAAAATTTGTTATTCGATTTCTTTCATTTCATTAGCTAGAAAATTCCAATTTTTACCGTGTTACAAAACTTTTTTTGTCAACTGCATATGTACGAGAGTGGACTGAAAAAGATACAAGAAATTTTTTGTTCAAATTTATTTTTATTTTCTTTCTACATAGGCTCCTTGAAAGTCTACACACTTCTTTCAGCGATGCTCTTATCTCTTTAATTTATCCAAATAATATTCTGCGTCTTTCTCAGAAAATAATTGCTTACAAAGGTGATGGTCTTCTCATTTGACAAAAATTGTCCCCCGAGCGGAATTTTTAGATAAGGGAACAAAAAGTAGTCACTTGCAGCCAGATCTGGTGAGTAAGGAGGATGGTCAGGCAGTTCAAACCAAAATTCGTGGAATTTCACTTTAACAACTGCTGAAGTGTGAGGCGGCGCATTGTCTTGGTGAAAATAGATTAATTTTTGCAAATGTGACCGTTTTCCAGCAATTTCTGCCTTTAACTTGTCAAATAGTGATGCGTACCATGCTCCTGCATTTGTTTTTCCTCTTTGAAGATAACTTCATGACAATCCTCCTCCCCTCGCCCCCCCAAAAAAAACTAGTTAGGCACTGGGGGGCTAAGAGTGGTTTCCCCCCAAGATTTGCTTCAATTTCATGCTATTAGTGCAATACGCAATAGGATGTTGGCAAAATTCGAATTGAATCTCTAAACAAACATCTGGGCTTTTAGAGAATAGTAGATTAAGGTAGACGAAATTACTAAAAGTTTCACATTTTCATATATTTTCTTTTTTCAAAATACAACTAGTATTTAAATTTCTTAACTAACAATTCAAAGTTTCATAATATAAAATCATTTATTTACATAATGATTACCACATCCGAAGAAATTCTTGTGAATGTTTATTGATAGCAATTTGAGTCTTTGTATGAAAATTATTTCTTTGATATGAAAATTCTTTTGTGTTATATTTTTAGAAATCTTTGTAAGGACATTTTTTATGTGTTTTGTAGTTTTCTAAGATACTGACGTTCGGATGTTACAGCACTCTTTGTAAAATACGACTCTTCACTTTTCCAAGCTTGCCAGAAATGCAGCGTTTTTACTCAGATTGAAATGTCACAAAAAATTATTTCATGTCTGCTATTCTAACGGAATAATATAATCTTTCAATACAAAGCATTGTATTTTATGTAGTTTTAATCATTCTGTGAATATAAAACATGTTATTTGAATGTAATATATCTAAATTTTTGCAATGTTACATAAATTTTGCTGTTTAAATTAGCCGTTATTAGTGGTTTTTTAGTACTTTGGTGGTATTTGGGTCAAATATTTGCCAGATTACCGAAAGAGTATTGTACAGGAAAGCCAAATAAAACTGACACAGAGCATATTTATGAGGCTGACATAGAACTGACTCTTGTTAATTAACAGAATTGCCCATATCAAAAAAGTATAGAAGTGACTACCGCTTACGTTCAGTGCAGTGCAGTGCTGTACTTTATTTATCAAACTGTGAGGCACGTGTAGTAGCTCTACTTGAGATTAAAACACTGGCCGCGGTGCTCATTCGTCGTGGTCGCGAACTCACGAACGGTGACTTTCGTCGAGTCCTGGGTTCGAACTTTGATGACACTGAAGGCCCGCCGTGTAGCCGGAGCTGATGCACATTAAACCTCTATAGGCTCAAAGTCCTCCCATTGGTGTGATGTGGAAGTTAGGAGATGGAGGTGCTAGCTTTTACAGGTATCGTCTTCGTCATTTGATCGAGATTCAAAATTTAGAGGTCCGTCGCCCAAAGCCCTCGTGTTGTTACTAATGCGACGTTGTTAAACTAACCAATCAACCATTATAGCAGGCAAGGCCTCCAGCACAAGTGCAGAAGTCCGCTAAGGCTCTCATTGCCAAAGGTGGATTAAAGATCACGATACCGAAGAAAGTTGTCAATGACCCTATCCGATTGCTATCATCGCATACACAAAATGATTTCTTATTTCAGGAATGTATTTTTTTTCCCTATTACCCAACATTTATGATTTTCTTAAAGATCATAGATAGCATACTTCAGTTCTCACATTTCATTGAATCAATATTAGACAAACTTTTGATGGATTTCTTTGTTAGATTAATATTTCCACCTCACGTTTTGCAAGAAGCATATGCATGATTTTTTTTTTGTAAACATAAAGTTTTAGTTAAACACTCCATAAACATCAAAACTTCAATCACTTTCAATAAATGATACGCCAGCATCTATTTGGATCTTTTTACCAATGCACTGTTGTTGAACATTGACAGTTCATTTTGTTCAGATTTACATCTTGTATGCATAAGAATATTACGCGTAAACTTCCTTTTTTTAAAGACGTATGCCAGGTGGTCTTTTGACAGAATCAATGAAACACATCTTCCAAATTTAGAAAGTAAAAAACTTGCTTCAGCTTAAATTAATTACAAAAGGTTTTTTTCATGATACGATTCACAAGTCAATATATCAAAACAAAACAAACAAAATACGAGTTTAAATAATTATTATAAAGAGTTGTATACACTTACAGTTAAAAATATTAGCAACAAAGAAAAACTGATGTTGCCCGGAAATGAACAGCTGTCACCTAGCAGCCAAAATGTAAACATTGCAAAAATCCTAATTCCTCTTGCTTTACTTTTTAAATAAATTAAAGAATAAAACAATCAAGTTTTTTTTTACTTTAAAAGATTTGAGACTCTCAAAAATACAAAAAAAATTCAATCTTCATAAGCTATTTAAACGTCATTTTCTACCCAATTATACATTAGGAAACTAATGTACTTAGTTTTGAAAATACTGTCGGAAAATGGTGCGTCAGCTATCTCTTTGAACCATTTGTGTGGGTTGAGGTCGTTAACCCAGAAATTACAAATTAAGTAACTTACGATCCAATGTTTATTGCATCTTTCCGATCATACGACAGGCGACCTCTATCTAGATGGAGCAAAACACTAACGGCAGCACATACTCCCTGTCGTTGAGAAGTGATTGCTGGGGAGAGGAAGTCATAAACGAGGATAAGAACTCTCATAGGTAGTTAAAAACAAAGTTTTTGGAAGCTGATAGACATTCTGCAACGGACATTAAAAGTCCTTGCAGATAAAGCGGCCAAAAATGTGTATTGGTGCAACTTTGACAAGGATGGGAAGAGAGAGTAATATCCAATTCCGATTGGTAAAAATGTTGATTGCGGAAATAATAACAGTTTGTTTTGGGGAGAATGTGGTTTTTCTTTTATTTTATACAGCTTAAAATTTTTCTTTGTCGAGTAATTAAGTTATATTGAGTGGCAAAAAATATTTATACTCAAACTGTTTTAACAGTTTTGTTTAATCGATTTTTTATGAAATTTAGATATGGTAGAATATTCATTTTAAAAATATGTCACAAATACATGTAATCCATTTAAGACTGATTTAGTCATTTCGAAATATATTTGTGAATATACACATTTACATAACAATTGAAAATGAGCAATTTATAAATATGATTCTTTGATTTTATTAACTCAAATATTTTAGAAGTAATGTATTTGTAGTGTTGAATACGAATTTTTCTTTTGTAATTCTTTGGAAATTTTCTGGCACGGATTTTTTCCCCAGAAACAAATATTGGTTTAAAATTCTTTCTCGTATGTCCACCATGTATAATTTAACAATAAAAATTAAGTTAATTCTTTTTTAAAATTTTAAATATATATTAAAATTTATCTAATTTACAAAATGCACTGACCATATTAAATTTGGTGAAAATTCTGAGCAATGTGTAGAATTTCAAGTTTCACTATCGAATAATGTCAAGAAGTGTTTAGTACGAAAAGGGGTTGACGAAGTAACTCGTACCTCAATTTTGTAAATTTTCAAATGATACCAATAATAAGGTTTACCATCATCTAAGGTCTCAAGTTTTGAATCAATAAGATTTTTTCTACCAATATTTTAATCATCAATATTTTACTGCGCTGCTGATAAACTACCAATCTTAGAATAAAAGCTATTCTTTCTGTTATTGTATGTTATTAGATACCTCTTGGATCTTCTGTTCCTTGTTCATAACAGACTAAGATGACATCGTACTATGCAAATAAGTGTGCACCATGTTTATAAAAAAAAAAGTTTTTCAGGTCAGTTTAATAATTACAACTATGAACAAATTCTGATATAATTTAAATGGAAGAATTTCAGATTATTTCGTAGACATCAGAAAGCTGAATGCATTAAAAACTGGCGACTGTTGTTCATGGAGCCAATGCGAATATTTTTTCGGACAAAAATATTTCATTTCATTCACAGATGATTTTTCTTGTAAAGTAGTTGTTTATCAACTAAGCACGAAGTGAATTTTCAGATTGCTTTAAGAAAAATTCAAGTCCGTGCTGAACGTTTTACGAATTCTAAGACAGTGAAGGTTAGATACGATAATTGGAGAGAATTGACAGTACTGATTTTGTGAATTTTTTATAAGATCAAGATATCAAAACAAAATTTGCAAATACTTACACTCTTGGATGGAGCTTTGGCTGGTTGTTTGTTTGGCTGCTTTAAATGATATACCTAAAGTTTGGCTGTTTTAAACGATAAATTATATATATCTCTATCTACACTTCTATAATTTAATATAATTAATTTAAAATACCAAAGTGGATGTATAGAAGTTAAAGTGTTTGTCGCACATACAATTACATTTCAAATGTAGCATTTTGGGTGCACGTAACACGCTAAAAAATTATTTCTATGTCCTCAGACACGACGTTTTAGTCGAACGTTTTTTAGATCTCTAATATCCGTTCTATTCGGAAATTTTTGGGTAAGATGAATTGGTCAAGTCTCTTGCAAATCCATGGGACATAATCCTTTGTTATATTTGGATAGCCTTATGTAACAAATTTAACTATTGATCGATAAGTAATCCAACCTGGGAAGGAATTGACACGTGCGAAACTGAACATCTGTTTGCAGTGGTATTCTTGGTTCCCAGAAGAATCGGACTTTAAAAGATCAAAGTTCATGAGAAACAGAAATGTTGCTTGCCCTTTCTCACGAGTCCAGATGTCCGGATATAAGGGGGACCACTAAAGATTTTGCTAAATACGGTCTCCGAATTTGTAAAGTATCAAAGAGCTGTTGGTCAAGTAATAAATAATGAGCGGAGATCCTACTATCCTTCCCCTATGCCTAGAATAAATTATTTCAGAAGAAGCAAACAAAAACTCTATTGGGGTGAACATAAATCTTTAGTCGATATCATTAAAAATATTTGGTACTACCGCAGGAACAGGGAGGATTTCCAAACAACTCTGTAAAAATATAGATATGAGATCCAAAAAGGGAATAATGGTTGATTCTGCGCTTAAAACGAAAGCAGCCTTTTTATTTCAGTATTTATATTCCTAGTGAAGGACGCATTCTATAAACTTATTAACGCTTCATTTTCCTATTCTAAGTTGGAACTTTCAGGAAATAATAAAGCAGAAGATAGTGAAGCTGTACTGGAAATGTATAATAATTTGAGGATTAAAAGCTACCAAATAAGTTACTGTTCTCAGACTGAATACGGTTCTTATAATAAAAGCTATAATAAGGATCAAATCCATATAAAGTTATATGGATTTGAAAATACTCACATCGTTAAGACGGAAGTCGTAATCATGTTTATTATTATTTAGAAGAGAGAGGTTAAAGTATGAGATTTCTCGTTCTTATATTGACTTACAAAAATATTGTAATATAAAACTGAATACACAAGTTTGAAATTTTTCAATTTCTCTGCAAAAACATTAATCGGGCGTAGTAAATGTGGAATGGAAATAGAAGAAAATGTTGTAGAACCTCAAATTGAAAATTGTGATTGTGAGTTTTGATTAGTATTCCAAGTTATTTTAAGGAGGAAGCAAGATGACCCTATCACGAATTGTGAGGAAAAGCTATGTGAGAGGAGATAGCAATCGTGAATAAGCGAGTTGTTTGGAAATTAGGTAACCGATGAGTATATAGTATAAAAAAATAATAAAGGCAAGTTTTAAGGTGAGACTCGTGACAGAAGAGACAGACGAAAAAAAAGGGTAAAACTTACAAGGTGGAATTTTTATCTGTTGTCAATTTTTCTCCGTTTAAACTATTTTACTCTATTTTAGTAAGTTTTCATAAATGGTTATATTACCATGTTCATATTACGCATATCCATATGTAAATTAAAAAAAAAATATGTAAGACATAGTCGAAGAGTTTTGCGGATCTTAAAACTGCTAACTATGTTTGTAAATTAAAGAAGGTCATTTATGGTCTAAAACAAAAGGAAAGAGTTTGGTAATTTAAGATTGTACAAATTATTGAAAAACTGTAATTTGAAAATTTTAAGTGGTGCAAATGGAGTTTCTCACTCGCCTGGGTATGCTGTACTATAGTTGCATGTTGATGGCATGATGATTTTCCGAAAAACTCAAAAGTATGTTGAACATACTGTCAAACTATTCGAATTCAAATTTGATTTAGACTTTAGGAAAAACAAAATTTTATTGTATGTAGAATTTACAGAAAATAAGGAAATTCTAATAGATAAAACCAAATGTACTCATTGAATTGGGGGAAGATTTAAAAAATATAAAAGTGCGAAAAGCCAGGGTCTTACAAACCAAGCTGAATCCGACAAGATGTCGAAGTTACCATAGAGAAATTTATTAAGAATATTATTTTTTTATATATATACAAATATTTGGTTGTATGCACGAAACTTGACATCTCTTACGCCGTTAATATATTTTCACAATTCCAAGAGAATCCAGGCATTGCGCACTGAAAAAGTTTAATAAAATTAATTGGCTAAGTTCTTCACACATGAAATTATAAATTAAAGCGTGTGCTTTCATAAAAGAATTAAGTTTATACATTATGTGTTATTCCGATGCAAATTACGCAAGTCATGGGGACGATTGAAAATCCATTGATGGATCAATATTTTTAGACAAAGCTTCTATACAATGGAGAACTTTCAAATAAAAATCCGTATGCTTAAGCAGCATGGACGTAGAATATTTTTCAGGCACAGAATCTGCAAAAGAATTTATTTGGATCAACAGAATTTTTCTAGAATGTGGTGAATATAAAACTTTAAAACGGAAAATTTAACACAACTTTAATTCGTGATAATAATACAGCTATTGACTTTACTAATTCCCCAATAGAAAACAACTGCACGAAGTACATTGATGTGCGATTTCATTTTGTTTAGCACTTATGTTAGTATACGAAAAATAAAAATGTTTCCTTTAAAACATAAAAAAACAAAGTTAATTTAGCAGACCCGTTTATTTAACCACAAATGAAAGATGAAATTAAGAAGTTTATTAAAAGTTTTTTGAAACAGCTAAGTATTAAAATGAACATTTTGCATTTGTATTTAACAATGTTATGAACACGAGTTTGTTGTGTATATATTAAAATTGAATTTACTATATTAAACTGCTATAAATTTTGCTATATGTATTGTAGAGAATGAACAATTTTGAGAATTTATAGAATAGGCTTAAAATTCGAATGAATTTAAAGTAGTTTAAAAGTTGTTTATATGAAATATAAGATAATTTACATTTATATTTGAATATTATTGAAAGGACATTTAAAAGTATAAATTTAAAATGTTAAAGAAATTATATATATTTATATAGAAATTGTGGATAACTATTTTTGAACAAGAATCGGATGAAAGAAGCTATGGTTTTAGATATAATAAATGTTATTAGATGCATCTCTCTGTGATCTTTTCTCTCTTTTCAAACGTGAAAATATGATACTACTCCAATAGGCTTGTACTATGTTTATGTAGATTTTCAGATTGGTTCATTTTTAGCAACTGCGAACAGATACTAATGCAATTGAAACGGATGATTTTCTGATTTTGTGGCAAAGAGCCGAAAGCTGAATGCGTTTAAGACAGGCTACTGTTTTATTTATATAGCCAATGTTTTTTTTTTTTGAAATATATTAGAACAGCAAGATGTTAATTGTATTTTCAGAAAATCTAGATGATTAAAACTTAATTCATTGTTAGAAAGTGGTCTGTATTTTTCTTATTCGGATAAACAGATTGTATAACTGTTATCATTCATCAAATTCCGATCCTTTTAAGCCTACTCTTCCTTCTATCCTATGCACCAATGGCGTATCTGGGGATGAGGGGTGTAACAGGACATATCAACCCCATCTCCAAGATTTTTTCTTGAAGTTAAAATATTTCAGTATAATTCTTTTATTACGCTATTATAGATGTTCTAAACTTTAAAAAAAATGAGCGTTTTTTTCTTCTCATGCTTAAATTTTTTATCAATAAGAGAAAAAATGAGTTTGTCTAAGTCAGTTCCTAAGAACAGAAGAGAAAAATACTTGGTGTCTCCAAAATATTCTTCTAGGTCAATGTTTAAATACGAATAGAAGGGGGGGGGTTCACCCTGTAGAAAATGCCCCCCCCCAACAGTTTCCTTGTGAAAGAGTTACTGGTGGGATTCTTTCCTTCCAGACAGTGATCTATAAGCGTTTAAAACAGGTCTTCGGAAATACTTATCTCAGCATGTCACCTCTTTACGAAATTGAATCGTCCGCGAGCGGTAGCCTCGGATATTGTAAACGAACAGTAGTCAATAAATATGGGTCGATCTATTTTCTTTTGCTCGAATCAAAATTTTATAATTTTGTCACTTTAAACTTACCTGACTCTAATTCTTAATTTTTTTTACTTCTATTATAATTAAGAAGAAGAAGCAGTCACTTTTAAATTATTTTAACTCAGTTGGAAAAACTTTCAAAAGTAAATTTGAAGCAGAAAGTAGCTTCCTTGATCAGATTTAAACAGCAGAAGCCCACGCACTCGCAAGATTGGTATAACATACTATTTATCTAGTGGTAATTCTAATTAAGGTGATGACGATATGTATCCAAAATTAAATTCTGGATACGCCACTGCTATACATCATCTTATAAATAGGTTACGGTAGCCGAGTGGTTTGCGCTCGTGCCAGCGCTGTTTTAGTCAAAACACATATTATAAACCTAGATTCCTCTTGAGATCCATCGTGGCTGATGCACGTCAGGACTCACGTTAAGTCACGCAGTTTAGGAGTGTATGAAGTCAATTCTTGACATCACTGTGTCTCAAAATTGCACGTTAATTATGAGTCCCACAGAAATAAGTAACTGGAAAAACTTTCACTACACAAACAAATCTTTAGATAAAATATCTGTTGCAACTACTTTTGAGCCGATATTCTTCAAAGAGAGAGGAAATATGTATTAGCAAACACATGTTGGGAATTCGTACGTAATACATAAATGATTATAACAATTCATTTTACCACAAGGTTATTTAGGTGGTGGCATTCATGATTTACGTAAAAGTAGATTTTAAATGTTATTCAATATTCAGCTTTAATTTGAATACAGGTGTATGAAGATATTTTTAAATTCTATTTTTATTACATTCCTTCTTTTTTAAATAATGAAGTTTTTAGCAATCGAAAATAAAGCGATTTAAACTAACGACAGGGCGGCTTGTTTCAACCAGCTAAGAATAATCTAGTCGCTTGTAAGTAATGACTCATTGTTATCTGGAAGCAACCACATGCGTTAATTTTTTTTTATATCGATAATCAAAACGATTTAATTTCGATTCGTAGTCATTTATCCTTTTAAATGTCATTAGTCTCAGAGGAACATTTTAAGGGAAATTAGGAGATATTTCTTAGAAACTCTTACAAGAAAAGAGAATTTACTGAGAAAAGTTTTAAATAATTTACAATTTTCATTGGAAACGCTTGAAAGAGATGAGAATTTCCAATAGGACGATGCATTTTTAAGCATTTGGTAACCAAAGCAAAATAAAAAATAAAGAAAGGTAATGAAATTGAAATTCATCTGGTTCTGGAGGAGAAATTAATCTTATGTGTGTCATGCAGATAACATATGTCACAGATTTCAAAACAAGGTATTTTATTTCAAGTTTTTTTTATTGATAAGACTACTCAAAACATGGAAAATACGATCTATAAGTTCGCGTTATGTAAATAATGAGACAGTAAAAGGATTTTATACCTCTAAGACTTTGAGTTTATAATGAATCAGGATTGGAATGTAATGCATCCATGGTCATAACTTTCCTACATATATCTCGATTTTCAAAACTGTTGTGTCTGTGTGTTGTACCTGAATTATATTTATATCTTCTATGTAACATCTTTGTTTTCTTTGTTCCTACGTGTCGTTGGTGTGCTGAGAACTGAGGAAGATGGTGACCCACATGGACATGAGATTGACTAGAGAGTCATCATTTTACCCATCCTTGAACCTTGCGAGTTTTATCTCTTTTAGAATGTAATTGAGCATCTTAACATCACTTTCGTTCAAAAGACTCCGGGAAAGTGTCATTAACGCCAGTGTCGACTCCTACCACGTGGTAGTTGCTATCGAAAAGTGGTTGTTTTCCGACGGGTTTGCCTGACTAATCACTCTTTGAAGCTAATTCATGAAAAGAGAAGATTGTGCAAAAAAGTGAGTTGCTCCTTACGTACAGGATATATGTAGCTCTCCGGTACGACAGGAATTATGATAATTGGGCAAGAAATAAAAGTCATTGCCGTATAAGCATTATTTTTCGATCACACCTCGTAATTATGGGGTGAGATCAAAAATACGTAGACTAAGTATATTACTGTTTCTGAAACACTATAATAAAGAGGAAGTAATTAATTATATTTAAACGGATACCCCTGTGTAAGATTAAATTGGACATATTTCATCTTTCCTTTTATCCATTTTGATGATCACAAAATTTTCTAGTGTAATATCTTAAGCCAATTAAATTAACGCTTCGAAATTAACGCTTCTTATTTTAAATTTTTTGGAATAGATCTAAAATAAAATCTTTGAATATACATGGGTCGAAATATAAGAATGATTAATAATGCAATCAAAAAGCTGTGTTCGAGTAATCCTCTCAAACCTTTTTTCTCTTAATGTTCAACTGAAATGTACCAAACACAAATGGCAAAATATTTAGTAAAAAAAAACATCAGGGAGTAAGACGATATGAAAAATTATTATTAAGGATGCTCATTGTGGGGAAATATTGTGTGGATGATGTACGTTAAATATGTCGGAGCCTAAATTCCTCCCGTTAGCGTGGTGTGGCAGTTAAAAGGGGGTGCCTGCTCAGGTGTCATCCTCGTCACTTTACCGTGACTCAAAGTTACGAGGTCCGTCTCCAATAGCCCTCGTGTTGCTCTTAGTGCGACGTTAATAAAACCAAACCAAATTATGAGAAAAATCTTACAAAATATAATTTATTGTAGGATGAAGTGAGTTTTGTATATACCTATATATTATTTTTTATCTTACATGTATAACTATATTTTGTCCAAATACGGTTGAAATTGAAGATTTAGGGAAAAATCTCTCTGTTTAAAAAATGAGATATTTTTGAATGAACGTTTTTTTATGAGAGCCATTTCTTTTATCTCAAAAATTATCGACAAAAATAAGTCACCTAAAACTCTGTCAACTTATGAAGTTTTTCATAGAGATGTATTAAAAATATAAAAATATTAAATTATAAAATCACACTAAAACATGGAGTTTACTTCAGCCATAGACCCTATCTTCTGTATAGACCTGTAAGACTTTTCTACACCTTACGATTTTCCAATTTTATATATTCCATCTGGAAATACCTGCACCAATGTTTAAAAAGTTTATAATATTACGTAATATGTATCCTTCCATTTCGACAGCGAATTCAGAATTATACGAAATAAAGTTTTCTCCCATAAGCGCCAAAGCAAACTTTTCCTCTGTCTATCCTAATTTTTAATTCATTTTATTTATTATTGGAACGACAATTTTTTTCATGCGTTACTCTAACGTCATCTAAGAATGTGTTTCTCCCATAAAATAGCATTATTTAGTTTTTTTCATCTTCTAATGTTTGTTTTTGGAATGTCGGAGTGTTCCATCGTTTTTCTTCTTTTTTTTTAATTAATATATTTCATGCTTCGTCGTTTTTCAATAGGCTTGCGTTCAAAATTGCAAGGAACATGACTAAGATTTATTTTTACATCCATATCTATATGAACCTAATCTTCTCCTTTGATTTGTTATATTTTCTATGTGATGAACATTTTTTCCGATTTTCTCTCTTATGGTAAAAGATAAAGTCAAACAACTATTAGAAGTTTCCGAAGTAAAAATGCACCACTGATCAATAAAACAATAGCTCTAGAGATTTTAAGCAAGTTTTGAAAGAAGAAATGCCTAAATAAATACTATAAATATGGCTTCAAAAATCATTTTATCTGTTTTGTAACGTTGGGCTATTCATGAGTTCCTCTTCACTGACCTCGGGGATATTTTGATAGTAAAATAATAATTTCGTCCCATCCAAGATGAAGATGAAGTAAAGTGAATTGAATTACAGGTAATAATACATAAGTGATATAGAATTGAAAACAATGAGAAGGGAGATAGAGGATAACATCAGGCTGAGAGATATTTAACACATGGATCAATAAGTTCCGAGACTAACCCAGAGATGGCGCTCGTAGTAAACCAGTAACCAGGTCTTTCTAGAGTACTAACCTTTGCTTGAAACGTGTCAAAATTTTAAGTCGATCGGACCAGAAACAGCTGAGTTATCGAGGTTGGAATAAAGTCGTTTTGTAGTTTGTTTAAAAAATGGAAAAAACCGAGTTTCGTGTTCTGATAAAACATTGTTTTTTAATGGGTAAAAACACCGTGAAAGCGAAACAATGGATTGAAAAATGTTACCCGGACTCTTGTCCATCAAAAGCAACGATTTGTCGGTGGTTTGCCGAGTTTAAACGTGGTCGTACCGACACAAATGACGCAGAACGCTCGGGTAGACTGTGGAAGCCGTTACACCGGAAAATGTGAGTGAAGTGACAAAAATTATAATGAAAGATCGTAAAGTGAAGCTCCTTGAGATTGCTGAGATGACACAGATATCATATGGAAGTGTATTTACTATCCTTCATGAAAAATTGAGCATGAAAAAGGTTTTTTCCAAGTGGGTGCCGCGATTGCTTTCGACGGAACAAAAACAGCAACGAGTCGATGATTCAGAAAGCTGTTTATCGCTATTTACTCGCAACAAAAAAGATTTCTTGCGTCGTTACGTGACCATGGACGAAACATGGATAAATCACTTCACTCCAGAGTCGAAGCGGCAGTCATCTGAGTGGCGCACAGCTGGCGAAAGCCGTCCGAAGCGTCCGAAAACGTAGCAGTCGGCTGGCAAAATCATGGCGTCAGTTTTTTGGGATACGCATGGCGTGATTTTCATTGACTACCTCGAAAAAGGTAAATCGATCAACAGTGATTATTATATTGACTTGCTGGTGCGTTTGAAGGAGGAAATCGCAAAAAAAACGACCGCACATGCAGAGAAAAAAAATCCTTTTTCACCAAGACAATGCACCCTGCCACAAGTCGATGAAAACAATGGCAAAATTGAACGAATTGGGCTTTGATCTGCTTCCCCACCCCCCATACTCGCCAGATTTAGCCCCCAGTGACTACTGGCTCTTTGCTGATCTTAAAAAAATGCTCCAGGGAAAAAGATTTGACTCAAATGAGGAGGTCATCGCTGAAACTGAAGCTTATTTTGAAGCGAAATATAATTTTTTTTATAAACATGGTATTGAAAAATTGGAAAAGCGTTGGAACGATTGTATCACCCTAAAAGGTGATTATGTTGATGAATAAAAAAAAATTGCAAAAAAAATGTTTTCAATGTTAGTCTCGGGACTTATTGATCCATGTGTTATAAATTGGATTGAAGCATAATATTTAATTTTTTGGATTGATGTGACTCTTAATCTGAGTACTAAAATAAGAAATGAATGCTATCGAGAAGTGTTTAAATCAGAACGAGAGTGATTTGATAAACTAAGACTTTATAATTAGAATGTAAATTCAGATTGACCGAGGTAAGAAGAATTCGAGAGAAGGCTACCTTATATATTTTTTGATAGTTAATGAAATGTTTGGTCCTGCTCTTAGGTATTTTCAATTGGGATTTTGAATTTATTGCATATTTAATGACAGATGGCTGTGTGTGTAGAGTTAAATAAGGAAGAAAATATATCACAGTAAGTATTGCTCTCGTTTGTGACACTGCTTGATTTTTATAGGATATGAGCTAAAAAGACTATTATCTTCCATTTGGAAGATATACTAAATTTAATCTAAGAGATTTTGAATAACAGATTTATAAAACAATTCCTACAAAAAAATGAAATAAAAGTATCTAGATTTCTCTTAAATGCGATGTTGTCTTTAATTATTTTACTATAACTCATCGCAGACGTTATTTTTTTTTGTTTTCATTTTGATGTCGTTATTTTTAAGTTTCATTACATACAAGTAGCACTGATTTGTTTTTGTAACTGTGTATCGCGACACTATGCTCATTTTGCAAAATTTTATGATAATCAAGTTACTACAAGAACTTTGCCCTCTGTTTATATAAGAAGTTACTCTGTTGTTTTACGGTAACACATTTTTAGAGAGAAAACCTTGCAGATTGAAAATCTAAGCTCTGTTTACTATTTCATCCCTTCTTCAAAGCATCCTCTTTGTCAAGTGCAGATTCAACTCCGGCATTAACTACAAGAGTCTGATTCAAATAATTCCTCATTTAAAAGAACAGTGAAACAGTTATAATCTGAAAAATATTATATCTTTATGACTATTACGACACTTCCTGACGTATCGCTTGTTAAAAAAATATTTCGAATGACGATTTTTTAATCAGGAATGAAAAAAAGAAAAAGAAAAAGAAAAAGAATTATGCTTGGGACCATTCCAAAAAAGTGAAGTAATTAGTTTTTGCATACATTCAAGTGAACGAGGAGGGAAGCTCCAGGATTGGAGCAGGGTACTCTGAATTCTGTTTGAAAGATACCAAATTTATTATATTTTAATTTTATACGTTTCGAAAAAAAAAAAGGAAATGTGCTTATTTCCTGTTAAACATATCGAGGCTTAATATCTTTACGTAGAATGGTGTGGAATCTAAGAGATTGGAGTGAAAGTCGAGATTTATTTTTTATTTTCCCGTGTGATGTAGGATGTTTCTTGTTATGCGTTTGCGATCATATGCTGAAATTTCAATGTGACGCCGCTGTAATATTTTTTTAAAATGACAATATCATTTATAGATCCACTTAGCTAGTATTATACTTTTATAATTGAGCTGCACAGAAAATGTAGATGTTAAATTGAAAATAATGAATAAATGGTGAGAGATTAACGTTTCTTTCAATTTATACACCTAAATTAAATTTCCGCTACCCCATTTGTTCCACCCTCAGTTTAAGAAGCACTGATTGGATGATAATGCTTTTTAAGTGCGTCTGCCAATTTCTGCATTTCCTTTGTTCAGACACTTGGAAACTTTCGAAATGTGTGTGTGTGCAACAGTGAAGAAATTTAAAAGTAGACCGTTAAAATACGTAATCGCCAACATTTCGATAAAGAATCGTCGGGAGGCTGGGGGCAGGGCTGTAGCAAGTGTAAATGCTAGAGATTTTAATGTATTGAGTAGTACAAAATGCAAATGATACGAGAGAAGCTTTAAAACTTTCACGAGGAAATAAGGAAAGTATGAGTAAATCTAGCACGAATTTACATAAATGGGTGACAAATGATAGAAATTTGGTATCCGACTACGTTCAGAACCATGATTTTGAAAAAACGTATAAATGAATAAATTTTTTTTGATATTTAGTATCATCTGAATTAGAATGTACATAAAAAAGCATTTTAAAAGTTTTATTACAATGAAAAAAAATTTTAATGCAATTTTTTAGCATAAGATAAGAAAAAAATAGCACATTTTCAAAATATTCTTCTTTCGTGAAAATTCTTTCTATAACTTTGTTGTTCAGTATATGAATTGATATAACACCTGTACAGAACTTGAACTAGGAAGTTTTAATAATTCACATTATTTGTGGAGTTATTAAGAGTCGAAGTAACAACACGCATTTTTTAAAAAAAATTCCTCCACTCTTATGCATTAAATCGTGAAAAAATCCACTTATATGCCATGCATTATAAAAATCCTAGTTCAGGATCTTAAGAACAACATGAAAAACATTTCTTCCCAACTTCATAAATATATATATAAAAAAAATTATTATCTTTCACAAATTTTAAACATACTGAAAATTATATTCTTCAGAAAATGGATTTAAAGTTAATACTTGTTTAGAAAAAAAAGGAAATATCTGATATTAAAATAATTATAACTTGATTTCTATGTACCGTTCTACAAATGGAATGCATTTTTAAAAAAAGAAGATTTAAAATATTTTAATGGATAAATAAAAAAATTCGGTATTTTCTCCGAAATTCCAGTTTTAAACGTAGTCGGATACCTTAAAGAGTTGGAGAAAGTAAACTACGATATTCACCTGAACTTAAATGATTAAAATATAGCGAAACTGAAAGTTTTAGGAATACAATGGGATTTTCAAGATGATTGTTTGAGTGTAGAGACTGCTTGGGTGACAGAGGTTTTGAAACGAAAGAAAAATACTAAGCGATTTATTCTTTAGACACCCGGGAAAATGTATGATCCCCTCGGACTCATCACGTCATTTACTGTAAGATTAAAATTTTTGTTGCAAAAGTTATGGTTAATGAAGCTACCATGGGACGCCGAGCTTTCATCTGAATTAAATGACGAGTGATCTCAATGGTTCAAATAGTTAACTTTTAGAATTGATTGAACTTTAGGTTTCAAGATTTATTTTGGATTCATTTGACAGAAACATTGAAATTCATGTTTTCTCTGATGCGAGTCAAAAATCCTATGAAACACCTGTGTATATTAAAGTGAAGAACCATGAACACGTTTCTACGAATTTGATGACTTCGAAAAGTAGAGTTGGACCAGTAAAAATAATATCTTTGCCTCGCCTGGAATTACTGGATACATTGGTTGCTGTTATATTAGGAACTGAGACTAAAAGGTTTTAGATCGTAAAGCATCGACTAATATCTTTTTTTGTAGGGACACTAAAGTTACGTTATACTGGATCAAATGATCCAGCCGAAGATGGAAATCATTCGTCTAAAATCGAGTGAACGAAATTCAAAAATTAGCCAATCCAGACTCTTGGTTTTATTGATCCACCAAAACTAATCCTTATGATCTCCTGACTCGTGGAGTTAGTGCTGCTTCCCTGGTTACTAGTAACAAGTGGTGATCATGTGCAGAATTTTTTATGGAGCCACAGTTTTTCAGCCAGGGTTTCATACCTGTGTTTCATGAAGTTGAATGCCTGACACCAAGAGAGAAACAATCCTATATGGACGAGAACAAACCTTCCATTGATGCTGATGACTATTCTGAGAAAACCATGATAATCTACGAGAACTCTGACTTCTACGACGAACTCTTATTTATTTCTAATGATTATTATAAAACAATTAATGTTCTTTCTTATATTTTTACATTTGTACATAATTGAAGAGGTAAAAACAAAAGGGATAGACCTTTTAATGTAGAAGAAGTTAGTTCAGCTGAAGAATTCTTAATTGAGTATGAGCAGAGAGTCCTATCAGGTGATAAAGACATAATATGTAATTTTAAAAATTTGAAACCCTTTGTTGATAAGAAAAGGAATAATTTGAGTAAGTTGACGGCTAGGAAAGGTTTTCTTTACTATTCGCTCAAAACTATCTAACGATCCTGACAAAAAAATTGCAAATTAAATAAAATTTATTTTTGTACTGTACTTAAACAATTATTGCATATTGGGCCTCAAGGACTGCTAAATGTTATACTCTGTGTGGTCCATTTTTTATAACTTACAAAAACCAGACAAAGCGTGTCCTTCATAAAATCTATATATGTGTCTGCATATGTTTCGTAATAAAAGCCACACATCTTGAAATTTTTTCAGATTTGACATCGAATGCTTTGATTGCCACTCTAAAGTGCTTCATAGCAAGACTTGATAAATGTTCAAAACTATTTACGGATAATGCGACTAATTTTGTGGGAACTAATTCCCAATTGAAAAGGTTCTATAAGCTAGTTAATTTTATAGACAAATTTTTAGCGTCATATTTTACGTCTGAGGAAATAGATTAGAATTTTATCCTTCCCAAGTCCCCCCATTTCGAAGGGTTGGGGGAGGTTGGAGTAAAATCTGTTAAATATCACGTGAAAAGAACTATAGGAGATTTGCGTTTTACTCTTGAAGAGTTTGAAATAATAGTTATACAGGTTAAAGGGATACTTAACACGAGACCCCTAACGCCATAATCGTCAAACGATTTTGACGGTTATGGTGTTTTGATCCCTGGTCATTTTTTAATAGGGAGATCCATAAACGCAATAGTAGAACTGATAATTATAGATGTAAATGAGAATCGCTTAAATCATTGGCAAAGAACAACAAAGGTAATTCAGATTATATGGAAAAAATGGTCAAGGGATTATTTAACTACTCTTCAACAAAAAACAAAATGACACGTCGAGATAAGTAATATATCTATAAGTACAATAGTATTAGTTAAGATGACTTTTTGGCGGTTTGCAAATGACTTTTAGGACGATTTATTGAGTTTTATCATGGTTTTGATGATAAAATAAGTTTTACAGTTCCTAACTTGAAACTAAAATAGGAGAATTTAAAAGACCTATTACCAAAATTGTGATACTTCCAACTAATAATGAATCCTGTAATAATTATATGAAAATAATGCATTTTATTTTATTTTGTCTAATTGTTATATGATATTATTTGTTGTTTACTGATGTTGTGTGTGTGTATTTTAAATATCTTGTGTTGTGTTAAAATTATATATATGTATATGAAATTTTTAATTTTTTTCTTGTATATTCATTGAAATTAATGTAATTTCAAACCTGGAGTGTTATTAATCCCTTGATAAATAACTTGTGAAATGGTACTGCGATTGCTGTCAAATTGTGTTTAGACCCTTAGATAAATTAGTTGTGAAGCGGCACTGCGATCGCCCCTTTAAAATGTTTGCTTGTTTCTATATGTGGGGGAGCTTCTTTGTATAGACCGTTAGTGAAGTAGAAGGAACGCCAAAGTGTTGTTCTCGAAATAAAGCTTGTTCTGAGAAATCGTTTGATTAGTTATTTACAGTCCACTTTTAATTGTTTTGAGAGCAGCAATAGTGCTGCATTAACAAAAAGTATGAATTCTACTTAAGAAATATGAGAAAAGATGGAATCCATTCTGAGAAATTACTCGTCTAAATTAAAGTGTTTAATTAATCAATCTGCTCACACCATAACTTAGTATCCTTTGAGTCACCATCAGAACTCATTGGCTGCGATGAGAACACTGAAATTTATTCATGTATCCCATTTGTTTGACGATTTTACATGATACATACCCGTAGGCTAGATCATAGACGTTGCTGCTGTTAAAATCATATATACCGGCAAATATGAAAGTTAGGAGAATGAGCTCAGGATCAGTTCAAATGCTCTAGTTTCCTATTATTTCTAATCATGTAATTAATCACTTTTTCATTCAGACTCTTTCCCCTATTTTTAAATGTTTTTACTCGTTAATGATTGCTTTTTTAAAGTAATAAAAGTCAATTTTTTCAGCTTCGTTACTTTGAAAATTTTTCTCCAAAATACTTTTTAGTTGCAGTTAAATATTAGACATTTTAAAATGTTTCTTAAAAAAATGTGTATATAATTCCAGCAAATTGCGATTATTTCTCCAAACATTGTTCTTTCAAACTATTTGACACTTTTTAACTTAACTTTCACAAATCTGTTAGATGTTTCTTTAAAAAAAAATCCGCAAAAAACGTATTTGCTCTGCAAACATTTCGTGGAGTAGCTTCCAAAAAAAATCACCTTTACAAACTGTTTAAAAAAACAGACTTCTTAAAATATTGAGAAATCTCACTTTTTTTTGTCTTCTCATTAAAGTAATCCATTTTTTTTTTCTTTCTTCAGAAAATTTGTATACATTGGCATTGCAACGAATTTACATTTTTAAGTTTGTCTTTTCTTAGAAAAAATTCCTTTCATTCCCAGATGGCTTTTTCAGCCACAGGGGACAGTTATTTCACTTTTGGTTCTAGGGTTTTGTCCGCGTGAAGTACATTAAAAAATCGACATTTTTTAGCTCCAGTGATAAATGCACACTTTTCGACTGAGAGTAAACTCAAACATATTTTAACGTAAATAGATTAATCTGCTTTTTTCTTTCGAAAGAGTAAATTTCAAGGAAATTTCATTAAATATTGTCACTTATAAAAAAGTTAGCTTATTTATTTACTTTTTTTTAAATCACTCGTTCTATTATGCCACTGCATTGAACTCTCGATGTTAACTCATTTAGTTTTTGTATCTTATCTTAGTTAAAAGATGTTTTTTAAGACAGTGGCGGAGCAATTTCTCGTTTTTTATCGGGAGTTTACCAAGTCCAAAAATTGTACCTCACAGGGGATTTTTGTGGGTCCTGTTAGTAATAGAACATCAGTGTTCAGCTAATTAGACCCAGCTGAAACGAATGCTTGAAGCTGGCGATATCTCAATCGAATCGCATGTTCGGATCCGTATTCCATTAAACATCTAAGGTGTAAAGCAGATAATTCAGGTTGAATGTGCCAAGTTTAAATGTCGTCCCATTGACGCGAATGGGGAAAGTAGAATGTCGTTTCAAACATCTCTCTCATCATCTGAGCATGCTTGGAAATGGCGAGTTGAGCTGTAGTTAGCAAAAATTTCATCGGACAGAATTAGACAGTAGAATATTCAACAGAAGTACGAGCTATTTTTTTTATTAGAATGCAGAGAAATTATAATATTCGATTCAACGTTTCATGAGAAACATTTCAACTCATAACTTCGGTCAGAAATTGTACATCGAAATTGTATATTAAGTTTAAAACACTAAGTTCAATTAAATGTTACGGGGAAATAATCTCTTTGTCTTACTCCATATCCTATAAAAATATTCAATGCCTAATCCCTCAGGTATAGATTTATTTGAAAAATCTCTTGAATTTGGGACGGATTTAATTTGCTGAATAGTACGGCAGTAGATTTTGCTTGAACATTCATTTATTTGAGCGATCGTATATACATATTATTTAGAATTGTATAACAAATAGAAAATAAATTTTTTGAAGTAATCATAAAAAAGCAAATTACTAATATTTTTGGGGAATGTGATATTTTTCAAAGCAAGAGGATAAATATAGTGGCACTTGTCACTGCTTGCACTGCCACATAGTCTCTTTTCTGATTTTATGAAAATACAAATGCGACACCTTTTTGAAAAGTGTCGCTTCAATACTGTAGATGAAATATACCTCGGAAGGTATACTTAATCTTTCGCCTATAATCGAAATGGAATGCCTATGTTCGAAGAAAACGTCAAGGGCAATTATAATTTGTCATGGTTGCTTGTTCCAATAATTGTTCTTCAGAAACAGCTAAATGAAAGGAAGCAATGAGTGAGATGGTTTTGCAGTTTACTTTAGGATATAAAACATGTGCATTATAAAGAGCGATATCTAATAGATAAAAAAAAACATTTTTTATGTCCCTGTATACTTTCTCATTACAGGTAAGCACGCAAACATTTAATCTCATGTTTGTCAACGCTTCCCATAACTCTATTACAATTAAGAAGACATGATAGTCTTATAATTTTTTCGATATTTCAACCTTTTGTTTTCGTGTTTGTCTAGGGAAGTCTATCACAAAGAGGGTTCACTGAAACACATAAGGCCGCGGTAGCCTAGTGGTCATGGTCGCTGACTCGCAGCTGGTGGTTTTCGTCGAGTTGTGGGTTCGACCCTTGATGCCACTCGTATGCGTATTGCCTTTCAAAAACAAATATTTAATGACAGCTCGATATTCGATTTTTTCCTTTTTCACCAAAACACTCACATCTACTCGCCCAAATGATTGTCAAAAATCAACTGCGAGTCCAAAGTGGCTCACATTTTGGTGAGTATTTGTCAAAAGATGCGCAACCACATTCCCTAGCTTTTATTGACGATCGCTGATATCTTCACTTTTTGATCGGAAACTTTTCAGAACCTCCCTCGTATATATATATATATATATATAAATTTATTACAAATTATAAATTTACTTACTTTCTCTCTTTATCACACATATATATATATATGGCACATGGTACTTAGTGGAATCATGGTTTTCATCATGGCGTCAAGTTTTCATTCAGTAACGGGTTCGATCCTTATTCTCAAAAGACCCGCCATGATGGCCAGGGCTGATGCTTAATTCCGCTCCTAAAGTCCTCGGGGTGATCCTCCCTTGGCGTGGAAGTTAGGAGAGATTTTCCAGCTCAGGTGTCATCTCGTCAGGTTCAAAAATTAGGAAGTCCCGTCGCCAACAGCACTCATTGCTTTCTTGTGCGGCATTAATAAAACTCAAATCAAACTAACCTAAATTACAGAACACATGAATATGTCTTCTTACAACTGATATTCATAGAATAACAGAATGTAATTCTTGTTTCTAGTAAGTATATCTTTATCTATTCAGTACTTCTTTCTTTCTTTTAATCAGAAAGAGCTATTCGTCAAATAATTTTGTGAAAAAAATGTTTCATTTCTGAAATTGATAGTCATTGCCGAAGAATATCAAATAGCTAACTACACAGACTGTAGCCTAGATGATGGATAGTGGCCATAGTAATCGAGTGGTGTCGTGAGCCCATTGACGACGTTGTTTCCTTCGAGGAGCTGGATTTCGACCGGCATTCCACAAACGCTGGCTGTGTAGGAGGCCATGGTGCCTTATGTATCGAGGTTAAAAGTCCTCCACGTTTGCCAGTGTGGAAGAAAGGAGGGCTCAGAGTATCTTCTGGAGCCACTTTGACACCAACTCAAGTGTCGTTCCTCACTTGATCGGGTTCAAAAATGACGAGTGTGATCACAGCCTTCGAGTTGTTTCTAAGAGACATCAAATATACAACAAACGAGGATGGATGTATAGCTGAATTAAAAACCTCTCTTTAACACGTTATCCCAAACGAATTCTTCAAGCCATACAAGATTTAATAAACTGCCTACTGTCCGACAGGTCAACTAAATAAAGACTCGACACGAGACTGATTTTTTTGTAGCTTTTCTAACAATCTGCATGAGGCCACGTTAAAAAAATTTAAATCCGTCTAATAAAATCCTAATATTGCAATAATTTTAATCACTGATTTAAGGAAGACAGTAAATGTGATGATTTTCAGTTTTCAATATCGATTATTGAGATACAATTTTTAACAATTGATTTTAAGAAACTGATATGTAGTGTTTTCTGATTTTCAATATCGATTATTGGATACAATATTTTAACACTGATCTTTAGAAATACAGTAAATGTGATGTTTCGAGTTTTTCAATGATTATTGGGTACAATATTTTAACAACTGATCTTTAAGGAAGACAGTAAATGTGATGTTTTCTGAATTTTAAAATTGATAAACAGAAAAATGGATTAAAATAATTGTGTGTATGTGTGTTTGCTCGTAGAATTTAAGACAAAGATTAGAATAACAAAACATTTCAGAAATTGTTATTTATTTTAATATGAGATGAACAAGCTACTCCACACAAATTCCTCACATTTTTCATTCCCCGGAATTTTTTCCCCTTTCGTGACGCTGTTTTGATCGTTAACACTTTCTTGACAAATGGTGTTGTTTTCTAAAAGAAAGAGCGCTTGGGCATCAGCCAATCGCAACACTCGCTTACCATCGTGTCTTTTATATGCGGAAAGAAAACTTCCAGATTTCTAATTTTTGGTTAACAGATTTATTTTCATTAGGGCCTTGTAATTACTACAGCACTCAACAATAATTGACGAGATTTCAGGGAAAACGCGTCGTGATTAATTGAATTTTTAAGATAACGATTTTTTTAGTCCATCTAACATTTTTAACCAGGCGATGAAAAGTGAAATATTAGCATTTTTTTCCTCGAAAAAGTTATAATACGGTAATTAATCTTTTAAAAAAAATTTAAAAATTTATTTACTTACTTTTATTAATATCGTAATACTTTAAGCTACTGAGTGTCATGTAAATTATCAAAAAGACTTTCAGCGCTAAAAGGCTTTTAAAAAATAAATAGTTTATGAAAAAAAAAATTAAAAGAATAAAGTCACGATAGGGTTACTGAAAGTGCCTAAATGTAAATATGAGTACGTAAGTAAGAAAATTTGCTTAATGAATAATGTTTAAAAATTAAAGAAAAAAAAATTCTGTGTAAAACTGATTTTTTTTAAAAAATTGAATTAAATTAAGAAACATGAATGCTTTGGTTTTCCGAACGTTTTATCTTTTTTACCTTGCTCTTCTTAAAAGATTATCCTTGTGCACGATTTGATAAGGCATTGTTCAAACATGAGATGGTATTTCCAGTTTTATTGTGAAGGAAAAGAAACATTTACAGGGATGTCATTAGTTGGTCAGAAAAAGTTTAGTAATGACTCCTTTGCCTAGGCTACAGATTTGGTGACCATTTTGTGATTTAGTGAGAAACTTTGTGACTTTAGCGACAAATGGAAATATCCCAAAAGTTGCTGGAATCTAAGTAAAATATCCATTGAAAAGAAATTAATGGACTTTCAGTGAATTTTCTGTAGGATGTCACACCTGGCCGGAAGAGGTAAGAAAACGTCGAGAGTTTGAGAGCAGAGAATCAGTCTGTCTGCGGAGCGAGTCTGTCTTTGGAGTTTCTGTTACAGAGTTTGATCGGGGAATCGACTGGTAGTTGTCACTTAGAAGTGAGGGTGCCTGATGAATTTGTGGAGAATCTGCGTGTATCTGTTGGAAATGGACGGAGCCTGCCCTGGAATGCAGAGTATTACTGTGGAGGTTGTCCGTAGTGAGAACTAGTAAGCTGGTGATCTGAACGTTGCTGATACAATTGTGGCTGTTATTACTTGACCGTTTTGTTCCTGTCTCTGTGTCACTAAACTGTGCAAGGGATGTGTATTTATTTGTACTGTTATTGACTTAACTCTCCTACCTATGTGTTGTTCTATTGATTTACTAATAAAGCATCATTTACCGTTACCCTCCGTGTTGGACTGATATTTACTCCCACTCGCCCAGGAAATTTTCGTGACTATATGTAGTAAGAAGCAATCCTGTAAAATTTTAAAACTGTAGATTAGTAGCAGGAAGGTAGTTTACTGATTGCTTATGGCTGCCTATATTAGGCTCGCTTATTACAGCAAATATGTCCCGGAATTTCGAAGTTCGTATGGCAATACCCGAAATACCCTTGATTGGACAAATGGCCCCGGACTCACGACTAATGCTTTTCATAGAGTCATAGGCTCGAGTCCCGATGTTCCTACAGATCTGTCGTGTGTCTGGAGCTGATGCACGTTAAATCTGTTTAAGTTCCAAGTCCTCTCATTGGCGTGGTGGGGAAGTTGGAAGATAGGTGTCTACTCACGAGTTATCTTCGTCACTTGACCGAGGTTCAAAATTACGAGGTCCGACTCCAATAGCCTTCGTGTTGCTTCTGGTGCGTCGTTAATAAAACCAATTCAATCCAATCCATGACTAGACAACGTGAAGAATTCAAACCCTTGCATATTTAAGGTGCATTTGCAACACAACGGTTGGAGGATAGTTCAAATAACATGATAAACAACTGTTTATTTTGACAACTCAATAATTGAAGTTTACTATCGCAATTTAAAAACAACTTGCGCACCCATGTGCAGTGAAAGTAGAGATACACTATGGAACATCAAATAATTTTAAAGAGCGATAAGGACAACATTAAGATTATAACACTAGTTGAATTACAAAAGTACAGCCCTGACCCTGGCGCCAACTGAGCCGCTTGTCATTCGCCATGTTCAGAATTACACCAATACAAAATATACCCAATAATGGACTTTGGAAGTATTGGGTGGTTCAAATGTTATTTTTTATTTATTTATTAATGATTCGCATTTGTTCTTTTATAAAATGAAAACACATTTCTTGGAAATAAGTTTGATTTAAATTTGAAATTTATATCCTTCTTGAATAACTATCATTTTATCCTTTACACTAACGGGCTTTGTTTTGTGATAAACCTCAAAACCTTTACGAGCGGAATCTTACGAAATTTGAAATAAATTTAAGATGAAAAACCTGATGCGAGAAAAATATCGGAGTTTATATTTGAAAAGTTCTGTTTTTAAAGCCAATTATTTTAATTAACAATTTAGTTACCTATTACTATACCTGATTAACTTGTTTCGCGATGAATTGAGAATGAAAATCATTTGGGAAAACATTTGTTCACATGAGTAGCTAGACCTGAAAGCTGATAGTAAAGGAAAAGAAAACCAACTTACTTTGTCGAAGAAAATTTGGAAGGTAGGATGCCCAACATGTAGCTATTATAAGTAAGTAATTTTAGTCAGCGGCTTCAAATTGTCTTCTTAAAGCCTTGAATTAGTCATTCCATAATACTATGAGCTTTTGAAGTCAATTAACTCTATATCTAGGTATTCAATTTCAAGGAAATTGAAATATTTCAGGTTCAACACATTGTCCTCCATTTCATCAGGCTTTATTATAAAACTGAACAAAGGACCATGGGCCTTAAAGTTCTGAAATATAGTTCCAAATTCGGTTGAATTGCATCTATGTAAGTTTTAAACATATCGACTTCCGAATTTGTAATTTCTTTAAGAGTCTTTATTAAAGGAAAATATTTAAATGTTTGTTTCTCTAAGTCACCCTGGAACAGAATAATCTTACAAAAAGCTTTTCCATTCTTCATAAAGTTTGATAGTTGTTTGTTTCTTCTCTGTAAACGCAAATTTAAATCTTTGAAATGATTAGTAATATCTGCAAAGAATTTTAATTTAAGAAGCCAATTTTTATCTTTGAGCTGTGAGGTAAGCTTTCACCAATTTTACTTAGAAATATTTCAATTGGATCAATGCATTCCACAAAGCGATTTAGAACCTTTCCTCTGCTTAACACACGGAGTACAGAATACATTAATAAATCACTATATGCACATTCAATTTCTTTTAAAAATGTCTTAAATTTTCTGTGAACCAATGCCGATTGAGCTCTAATAGTATTAGTAATTTTTGTCACCACGCTCATTACTTCATTTACTTGTTTCGAGGAGGCTTTTCCACATAAATTTTCTTTATGAATTATACGGTGGAATGAAAGTAGTAGTCTTCCAAGTTTTTTTCTGCAATAGCTTTACAAAGCCGGAATGTTTTCCTAACATTGCTGGAGCTTCATCGGTTGTAACAGAAAATAATTTTTTCTTCAAATTAAAAACATTTCCATTTTTGAATTTAATAAATTCTTGAACTTTATTTAAAATATCATTACCTTTCGTAATATCCAACATTGATGAAAGTAAGCGCAACTCTTCAAGAATAACTGGATAATCAATAACTCCCTAATGAACTCCTATTACAAGACTTGCAATGTTATTTACGTCAGTATTTTGATTCTCAGACAAACGAACAACTTGACTACTCAATAAATCATTTTGTAATCGAGTAGTAATATCTTTT
Source organism: Nephila pilipes (assembly GCA_019974015.1). Lineage (NCBI taxonomy): Eukaryota > Metazoa > Arthropoda > Arachnida > Araneae > Nephilidae > Nephila > Nephila pilipes. The sequence goes on along the minus strand of BMAW01091430.1, from coordinate 785,801 downwards.
GAAATATCAATAACAAGATGTTGTACGTTTTAAGCAGACAAAGCCATTTCTGTTATTTTATTCAAGATTTCTTTTTTGTTTGAAAATCACTGAACAACTTTTCAGCACAATCGAGAAAAATTTCTTTAAGAACTTCACCATCGGTAAAAAGTTTACCATGCTTAATTAATCCAAGTGTTGCATAAACTTGCGTATATTCAGTGTATTGAACTGTTGTTTGAACTCAGAAAATTAGAAAATTAGGGAATTGCCCCTTTCTGTTTATTAAAATTCTGAACACATTGATTAAGTATTCCAAATTGTCTTCAGGTCCACTTCCGAAAGATGCACTATGTTTAGATAATGTGTAAGCGGTTAAATTGTCACCACAGATTATGCATGAAAGACATTGGACAAGTTGAACACACACACACATCTTTTTTTTCCCACATAGATTAAAACAGTCTTTTTCTTGCGGTGATGGGGTCTCTTGGCGAACTCATATGAACCCTTTGGGTACACATTTATTTGAAAACTTTTTTGCACTTGGAACATATTATTTAGGTAATATACAATATTTCTAATCTTCTTTATTTTATCATCTTTACTTAGTTTTTCATTATCCGTAAAATGCAGAAAACTTGAAATACCGAAAAACCTATTACGTTGCGTAGCTTTTTGCAAAAACTGGAGTACTTATAATTTACCTTTTTGACCAATATACTTCCAACTTTGCTTTCTTTACTTGAGACATAAAGATACACAAAGAAATATTTGCTTTTATTTCATCAGAATTTACAGGAAACCACCTTTCATTTCTTTTTTATTTTCCAAAACCTTATTTTTCTCTTATTTGTGTGGCCTACTTGTTTGTCTCTTCTGCTATGATATTCCAAAAATCATCCTTTAGAGCTTCTTTTAAAACATATAAAGCTTTAGAATTATCAGATTATCACCTAGCCTTTGCAAGCAATAAGTATTGATTCTAGGTACTTGAGAAAACCGTTTCACATCAGGTACATTTTCTTTTTCTTCCCAAATCCATTCATCTAATTTTTCATGAGAAAATTCACTATCACTGCTTGATCATCATCTTGTACGTGATTCAATATCACTGCTTTTACGTCTTGGAATAATTTCACTATAATTATCACTTTCTAATTCGATATATTCTTCATCATTTTTATTTTGAAATTCTCCTTTATCGCTTAAAGGATCATTAAAAAATTATTCATCACATTCATGATCACTACTTTCATTAAAACTGTTGCTATCACTTTGATAAAATATATTCTTTATTTTTGTCATTAAGGGATCGTGTATCCCAAACAAGGTTCTCCAAACTACTGAAATTATTTGTTCTATTGCAACAGATATACATTACTTCGAAATAAACCAGAATGAACTAGTTAAATTTCGGCTCAGTTTCAATGACGTATCAGTACGGCATGTGTGTCTTTGTCCAAACAAATACATGGCGTACTGATACGTCAAATGCGGCCGACGAGTTAGTTATAGGATCAGACTTTTTATTTTTTTCAAATTGATACCAAAGTACTAAGTCAGCTAAAAAAAGAAATAATGCAGTTATTATAAATGCATGATACATCATCAAAGCGGGATATCCATTACTGCTATGAATTTTAAATTTAAGAGTTGAAGTATTATATATTAATCCTTTTATTTGCATTGGAAAAACATTATACACTCATGTTATTGCATTTCTGCCTAATATGTTTTTTGCAGTCTACCTGTGCTTAATTGCCAATATGCTTAAAAATAGGTATTCCCTGAATTTTGTCGCCGTATTGATAAGTTTATTTTTCGCTTTGCAGACTAAATAAAAATTTGCCGTGACATCTTTGAACAACTACTTTTCTCATACCTAGATCCACTGCAATGTAAAAAGTAAATTTCAAACCAGATTTTTTTTTTCTCCGAGTTTCTTTAATGACTAGATGTTTTTGGAGCATCTACTTTTAAAAACCGCAATACCTTTAAATATACTCCAAAAGGATAAATCAATTTCATTCCAGAGAAAAAGAATTAAAAAATACGGCTAAATTCGTCAGAAATATATGATGAATAAATAATTGGAGTCATATATACCTTTTTAACTCTTAATGTTTTATCATCAGTTATAGAAAAAATATAATTTCTTATATTTTTCTCTATCAGTATATTTGAGAAAGAAAAATTATAAAAGATATACATTAATTATCTTATTTTCTAAAAATTGATATCTTATTGTTTTAAAATAATAGCTAATATGTATTTATTTCCAATGCATCAGAATATATAAATGGAATATGATATTTCACTATAAATAAAAATATTTCTCTGTATATTTTAAGTTTTAAAACACGGAACTTTATTTCAATATTTCAACACTATTCACCTTGTACAACCTTGTGGTCGACCTTCTTACCGCTACTACTCTAATATATTTAATAGTGCTTTATTAGCAATAAGTGTGTTGGAGGTTATCCAAGTAATGGTATTCAATTTTACTTCAGAGACAATGAATGAAATACGAAAAATTCTGTCATGCTCAAAAGAAACATAGGAATTAACCTATCTTTAGAATTTTTCTAGCTGAGATGAATATATACTGCTGTTTGTAGAAAATGCAACACCATGAAAGAATCATCAGAATCAAATGAAATTTAATGCAGAAACGACTTGTACTGATACAAATAAATGATGAAATTTTCAAAACAAAAGAAACAAATTAAGCGTCCGAAATCAGTATTTGGTGCAGCCACCATGCGCTGCAATAAGTGCTGCTATACGACGTGGCATGGAGTCAAACAGATGTTGAATATCTGCTTGAGGAAGAGAATTCCATATCGCTTGTATGCGCAACCAAAGTTCGTCTTTGGAAACTGCAGGACGCGGATCACGAGCGAGACGCCGACCAACCATATCCCACACGTGCTCAATAGGCGACATATCCGGTGAATAAGCAGGCCAAGGAAGAAGTTGCATGCGTTGTGCTGAACAGAAGTCTCGAACAGTCCGCGCAACATGTGGGCGTGCATTATCCTGCTGAAAGATAGCTCCAGGGATGCCTTGAAGGAAAGGAACGACTTCGGGCTGTAGCACTTCACGGACGTACCTGTTGCTATTGAGATTACCCTCAATTCGTATCAAATTGGATCGTCCATGATACGAAATCGCACCCCAGACCATGACTCCGGGTGTTCGACCACTATGTCGTTCAATAATACACTCAGGAAGGCAGCGTTGACCGGCATAACGTCTAACACGAACACGGCCATCATGGGTCCACAAATTGAAGCGTGATTCATCTGAAAAGACAACTTGGTGCCAATCAGCTCGCCTGTCTCTGTGCTCAAGAGCCCACTGCCGACGCAGCCGTCGATGATTCGCCGTGAGGGGAATCCTGTATAAAGGCACCCTTGCACGCAATCCACGGCGCAGCAGACGACGACGAATTGACGAAGCCGACAATTGTACACCTGTAGCAGTAGACCAACGTGCTGCCAGCTGCCTGGAGGAAGCTGTGCGATCATTCACCGCCATGCGGAGCAGGTGTCGATCATCGCGCTCTGACGTCACCTTCTGTCGTCCAGTGCCTGTTTTTCGAGTTGTTCGGTGCTCGTCGGTCCACTGCTTCCAAACTCGCATCACTGTGGAACTGTTCCGCTGCATACGAGCTGCTATTGCGCGATAGGAAAATCCTCCTTCTCGAAGGCCGATTATCCTCCCTCGTTCAAACTCCGTAAGTTGCTTGAATTTCTTATTCTTCCGTCGTGGAGGCATACTCAGGTCTCACTAAACGTTTGCCACTAACAAATAATCATAGACTTTTTTCAACGTCCCGCTACAGCACTTTATTTATACGCTTTCAGCATCAATTCAGAGGGCGCTGCGCGCGCCGCGCACGCGCGATGGCTCTGAAACTTTATTAATTTGCATAATATCCTATAATTGACATTTGCTGCGAATTTCATTTGATTCTGATGATTCCTTCATGGTGTTGCATTTTCTACAAACAGCAGTTTATAAAGTATGGTGAATTATTAAGTTCAGCAATTATAAAGCAAATAAACATAATTTACTTTCGGATTTTCCAAAAACCTTCCGTAACATGGTCTATGACAAATTAACGACCAGGTTATGTAATAGCGAGAAGGCAGTAAAAATTTTTTTAAAACAAAAAAGAAAAAGAAAACCACAAAGATGGTTACGGAGCACTCAGTAAGTGTGCCATCTGGGAAAAGCTTAAAGAGTTAGATACAAAGCACCCACTTTAATTTGTTGGCAAGAGTACCTACTCATCGTCGCAATTAAGAATTGTTTACAGGATCGCTAAAATTTTCCCAGTGGGTCTCTACGTGACCCTCGGGTCATAGATTTCCGACCACTGATGTAGACCATTCAAGAGTGGAACTATTCTTTTTGGAAGTCAATGTACGATGAAAACTAAATTAATTTATAAGGTAACTGACAAATTTGTTAACATCATAATTGAATTCTCTTTGCGTCATTACAATTGATAGCAATTTCGTAAAGATGCAGTGAGATGTGTGTAATTTATTAAGTGTGGCTCATTTTTCGATGACTCTACAAACAATTGTTACTGATATGACGCATTAAATTAAGGCAGAATGGTACAGATGTATTTCTTTTAAAAAAATTAAATATTCTATTCTATAATTGGAACATTTTGTGAAACTTTCTGACTTATTATTAATCACATAAAATAACTTATTTCGAAACATTTTAAATATAATAAATTGTCGTCAGATCGGGATAATTGTTTAAAATATTTGCTGTGAGATAATTTGTATTAAACGTTGTGTGTTGATATAATTATACTGGGATTATAAACCAGCTTATCTTAATAAAATTTAATGTGTTCGCAGACTTGCATAGGAAATGTATTTTTGTTTTCAGATTCATGAAGAGAGTTTGTATATGTTTTAATATGATAAATAATGAAAGATAAATGAACGTTCCTTAGATTAACTCAAGTCAATTTACGAAAATAGTCATTTACGTAGGATCATTCGCTTAATTGCGTTTCTATGGAGCTTTCAATAGGCCTTTAGCGAACTCCTTCCTAAGCGTCTGTTAACCGTGTCGACGACTTTTATCAAAATGTTCATTAACGCCTGACAAAATCCCCCGCACTAATCTGCATCATTCCAAGACACTAATTCCTCGGAACATTTTAGTCGAAATCAATTTTCTAATTGATCTAACCCTATTAAATCCGGGCATTATTACTCATTATAATAACCAGAGAGCAACACGAATGAGGGATTTAGTATTCTAAGACATAATTATAAAATTATTAGAAATGAATTCGAGAAATGTAACTTTCTGTTCACCCTTCGGCTTTATGGATTTGTTACACGAAAAAGATAAATTCTAAACAAAAGGTATTTTCGCATGATCTGCTTCCAGTTATAGATTTCGCAAAATGAATGAATGAAGATTTCTGGACATACATTCCAGAGAAAGTCTTAATTTATTTTCCTGTGATTTTGAAATATATCCTAGGGATTATTTTTGGTATCGGAATAAACATAAATTATAGAAATTTTTGGGAGATTGTTGTATATATTATTAAACGGTTTCACAAAACACGAGCAAAAGTATTAACATTTGACCTTGAGAATAAAGTAATGTATCAGTTAACGGTACAGAGAAATTTTAAAAATTATGTAGTAGTGAATATTTTTTTTTTTGTAATTACTTTTCAAAATATATGTCAATAATCTCACTGTCTAGAATTTTTAAAAATATTGACTTTGAAAAAAAAGTTTAGTGTAATCATTTTGGAAATTTTGCTTATTATAATTATGTCACTATAGTTTCCAAATGCTAAGATATCTATTTCGACAAAATTATCAAAAATTGTGAAATTATATTATCTTGAAACTGTGCATTTTTAGTTTCAGAGTTTCCACATTATTAGTTGCTATAAACGACTACTCTTACTTTATATATATATATACACATATATATAT
>BMAW01091430.1:720375-779720 GCA_019974015.1 Nephila pilipes | reverse complement strand
AGATAAAGATATTTAAAGAAAAATTAAAGAGTATAAAATTTAAAACCTAAAAAATAAAAACGAAAATTATCTATTAAAGAGGCCAGAAAATACTTAACAGAAAGCCAAATGAAAGAAAAGCAACTATTTATAATATTGGAAATAATATAATTAATACTGTAATGTAATAACGTGTATTTATACCGATAATTAATGATAAGATCATCACACTTCAGTGAATTACATTACAAAAAAAAAGGTAACTAACCGAAAATCAGCAAATTCGGAAAATAAAACGTAAACATAGTAATCATCTTCAATTTTATTACAAAAACAACCAAATAACACATTATATATATATATACACACTGGTGTTAAAAATTAAGAGAATTTGCATATTTTGTAGAGTTTCGTGAAAAGTATTGAACGAAATATAAAAATACTACCTCGAAACAAAGATGAAAATCTTGTACGCCGAATACGTAAGCGTATACATGTATGAGGGTGGAACTAGTCAAGAAACAGGATTCACAAGCGCTCGTGTCAAAATCCGCATTTTGTTCGCTAGCACATTTCGCCAAATTTCTTGGTGTTTTTTTGCTGCAATCGCTTGAATTGAAATTCAAACAGTGAAAGTAAGTAAATACCAACGTTTAGAAGATGGAATGAGTTGGTGAATTGTGGGTAGGCTAAAAGCCATTTGTCCACCATTTGTCCATTATTAGTTTAGTTTAGTTTTTATTAACGTCGCACTAGAAGCAACACGAGGGCTATTGGTGACGGACCTCGTAATTTTGAACCACGGTCAAGTGACGAGGACGACACCTGAGCTGGCACCCCCCTCTCCTAACATCCACACCACGCCAACGGGAGGACTTTGGGCCCCGAACAGATTTAACGTGGATCAGCCCCGGCTACACGGCGGGTCTTTGGTGGCCAAGGATCGAACCCGCGACTGAACGAAAACCGCCAGCCGCTATCCACGACCTTGACCACTAGGCTACCGCGGCCCCCCATTTGTCCATTATAGCGAAGCGTACCAGGGATGCTACAGCTTCTCAGGTTTTTTATGTGTGAGTTGTATGCAGACACAATATCTCGAATTTCAAGGGTGAGTGTTTCCAGAAGACTTCATAAAAGAGGGCTGTTTCTAAGAAGGCCTGTTTTTTGGGTCCCACTCAGTTCTGCGAACATGAGAGTCCTCTTAAAATGACTCAGAGATTATACAGATTGGAGGATGGATCAATGGGTGACCTCTCTCTTCACAGATGAATCTCTGTTCAGCCTAACCAGTGATTTTCGCCATACATTCGTATGGAGAAAACCACGGATCCGCTGCCTGCTCTCTAATGTTCAAGAAATTGACCATTACGGCAGCGGAGGCTTGAAGGTCTGGCCAGGCATCAAGTTGAATGGCCGCACACATCTCCATGTCTTTGAAAGAGGCATTGCGACTGTTGAGAATTTTAGGGTTGACGATGTCTTTTGAAGCCATAAGTTCACATTTCCTGAAGGGGGGGGGGGGGTGGGCCTGATTTCCTTTTAATGGATGACAACATGAAGTCATATGGAGGTAATCTGGTCGACAAATTTATGGAAAGTGAGGATATTCGCCGGAGGGATTGGCCAACTAGATCTCCAAACTTCAATCCTATAAAGAATGCTTGAGACGCTCTGGGGAGGGCAGTTGCAATTCGCAGCCCCCTTCCGAGAACTGTAAATGCGTTGCTGAATGAGTGGGACAATTTCCACAGGAACTCATGAACTCCCTTATTTCCAGCATAAAATCACGTTGCGAGGCTGTAAGAGGGGATCATACCGCTTATTAACCCATTTTCTTTGTTCGTTTCTGCAACTGCTGTTTCATACCTTGCGACTCCGACGAATGTTAAGTACGATCACGCGTGTGTATTATAACTGTTGCATGGTTATTTTTTGTACTATATCAACCCTATGTACACACGAAAATTCATTAAAATCTCTTCAATAGCTCCAAAGATAATCGATCAAATTGGAAAATTCTCTTAATTTTGAACACAAGAGTATATATATATATATATATAATATTTATTTCCTGATATCATTCATATTTAGCTTTCAATTTATGTAATCACGTGCTTTTGAAATTTTTTTTATCAGCTGTTTCACACGCTTCAAAGCAGAGGAATAATTCCTTCTAGACTTTCTGTGTGCAGCTAAAATAACTGAAAGCCGCTCCATCCAATACCAAATTTTCTAATGGCACGATTCAAGTTTATCCTTTCAATTATGCGTTCACATTCTCGTAAAATCTGCACAATCAGCTTTTCCAACAGTCACAGACCTGAAGATATAATCCCTACTGGACTGTTTAGCTTCAGCCAAATTCCCTGAAAAACTCTTTCATCTAATTCTACGTGAATATAACATGATGTGAAGAAATTCCTCCATATAAAATCAAAGGATAGTAAAATTCTTTATCTCTCTGTTATTTATAGCCTCTCTCTCATCAAAGGAATAAACAGACTTTATGCATAAATGGCGTTCTCATTAAGGCTAAAAAAATCCTAATCATTTTTACTCATCCATTTAAAGTATCCGTACATCTTTAAAACATTATTTTTGTCAAAATTTTCGATTTTCTAATTTTAATGTCATTTTAAAATTTAAAACTGTTATCTTTTTAATAAAGTTTGAATTTTGCTTACATCTTATTTAGAACTTAAGTTACAGGGATTTGAATTTTACCCGGTAGATAATTTTTAAATGCATTTGAAAGTTTGTTTTCGACTTTTCTCAAAATGAGTTTTCCCTACTTATTCACATATGACAACGTAGATAACAGAAAAAGTTATAAACCAAATTAATTAAAATTTTGCAAGTATCTTACTTATATAGTTTTTAAGAACCTCCACTACTTTCATTGTTATAAAATTGATATGTGTTTAGTAATAAATTGTAATTCATGCATTGCTATAACTTTATTTTTTTATTGTTATTTAACTCAAAACTCGATAAAAATTGTAGTAATTTAATTTTCATCATGAAAGTAATACCAGCCCCAAAATTATTATGATAAATAAGATAAAATTTGCAGAATAATGATATTTTTGTTTACTTTTGAGTTATGAGCGTTATTCTGATAGTCAATTTATGTACTATTTTTACCATGTTTTCCACTCCAAATTTTTTCGTATTAAAAGCAGATTATTAAATGTGTTTTTCATAACTTCAGGTTATATTTTAGCATTAAAAATATTTTGATAACAAATACCTATGTATTTCAAAAAATTTTCTCCAAAGGTGTAAGGATCCCTTAAGTTATATATATATATATATATATATATATACATTAAAAATACCACACCAAGAAGGAGCTTCAGATTAAAATGAAAATTTATGCACATAAGACTACAGGTGAGAGATTCCCTTGATAACAAAATCTGGACAAATAGTGAAATACAGTGCTATTTCAGTTGCGCTTCGGACCTCCTCTTGCTGTAATTATGTTCGGAAACACGGTCTTTCATTGAGTTGATTATTCGTCGGTTGCTGTCCTGAGGTAGATGGGCACACAAATTTTGAACAGACACCTCCAAATCAAATTGAATGGTTATCTGCCCATGGCGTAGATAGTCTTGAGCTACTCGAGTTGCAAGAGGATGAGCATTATATTGCTGAAAAATTGTCCCTGGAAGAACATTTAGGAAAGGTTCCCGTGAGATCGATAAACATCCTCAGTATAAAGCTAGCCCATTAAGATTCCACGTATCACAATTAAAGTGGACTGGCTATCACAGGTTATGATTCTGCAGACCATTAACTCTTCTGTGAGGGCAGTGTGTTGCGTGGCAGCATGGGTGGGATTGTACCGTTCACTAGGGTGCCTCCCCACCCGTACGTGGTTATTATCTGTCCCCCAAACGAACCGGGATTCATCACTAAACATTACACTTTGACACTCTATGGCACTCCATGATTCTCTGGCTTAGCACCACCGTAGATGGAGTTGCCGATGTTTCGGACTTAAATGCAGCACACGAAAAGAGCACTTCGATTGCAGGTGGATGGTCAAGTTGCTCCCCCTAGAACTTGCCCAATTCCGTGTGTATGACCCTGGAGAAGTGTGGACGCGCATTATTAAGGAGCAAAACCACACCCTCCTTGAACAGTCCCGGTCTTTCGTTTTTGATGGACCTGTGTAGACTTTGGAGTGTCCTCAATCGTCTTACTTTGCAATGTGAACGTCATTGTCTCCTCACACGCATGACGCGTATGTCCTCATGCCGTGTCAATTGGACGGCGCTTTTTACAAGAGCCTCTGCTCTCTCTGGTGCATGCTTCGATCCAAGCAGGAGACTCCATTAGCATCCCTAGATGTCTTGCTCCATTCTTCCATAGCATCAAGACAAATATGTTAACGTTTACGTTGTTACGACGTTTCGTACCTTTTCATTTGAACACCCCTTGTATATTAGTATCTAATACACACATCCATGCACATGACTCTCCTTTTCCTTTTCACTTTTATTTTAAGCTTTATTCTGAATTGAGGAGTGATGAGATAATATTTCACCACTCTTTTTCGATAACTTATTTTAAATCGTTTCATTCTGCTGGATACATATATGATGATATCCAGAATAGCAGGTTAGGATACGAATATGATTAATAAATAATATTGCCAGTAACTAATAACCTATTCGCCTGTTTTTAGCAATGTGATACGTATGATATGCATCACCTTTCCGGAAAAGAAAATTTTATTTTTCTCATGACGTCGGATTTCTTATTATTTTAACCTGATTAGCAAAAATCGTCAAATACTTATCGGTAATCTATTTTATTATCTTCTGTCGGAACTGTTTAGATTCCATTTTCGATCACACATTTTCCAAAGATTTTTGTTCCTTCTCCCATCGCATACTTAATACTATAGTACAGTTCGCATTCTAAAGCGATAGATTTCAATTAATGTGTGTGTGTGTGTCATTATAGAATTTTTCTCTCGGTGAAAGTCAATACTTTTGCTTTTTTCTCATTACGAAAAACCATTTCAGGAACATCTTTAAATATAATACTTTCAGAATGAAAAATAGTGCCCACTGTTCCGTATTTAATAGTGGAGATGGAACTCCTCTAGTTGCATGCAAATTTGGCTATATTCAAATTATTATAAATCTTGTAATATGTGCCTCAATAATCAAACTAACACACGCGAATAATGCCGTCCTATTCGCTGTAAATGTGAACTATAAATCTAATTAAAAACTTAATGCTGCCCAATGCTACAACTTACTTAATTACGCGAACTACAAACATTTGCTCCTGGCGATCAGGACTTGCCCTATGAACACCTCTAATTCCTCTTGAGAACAAGACCAAACAGAATTCCAAAATGGCGTGCAATTACGACGCTAAATCGTAAATTCGGCAAAGTGAGTAGATAACTTACAAAAATTGACAATGTTTTAAAAGAAAATATTCCTATAAACGTTGCAAAACTTCAGGAGAAACATGAAGTGATCATAACAATTCAGATTAAATTGAAAGAAAATTACCAAACTGTATCGGAAACAGAAATCACACTCAGTTTGATTGCTTATTGCCTAGTAACGTCATACTTAGATGCAACACGGGAATATTGGCAACGAACCTCGTTCAAGTGTTGAGGACGATACCTGAGTTGGCCCCTACTTCTCCAAACTTCCACACCACGCCACTGGTAGGACTCTGAGCCTCGACAGATTAATGGGCATCAGCCCTAGCTGCACGGTGGGTCTTTTGTGGCATCAAGTCTTGAACTCAGCATCAAGTCTCGAGGAAAACCGCCAGTCGTGAGTCCACGACCATGACCACTAGGATATCGCGACCACAAAAAAACATACGCATAACGTATTTTCCGAGCTCCATTACGCCTATTATAAGCTTTTAGAAATTAAAAGAAAGAACGCAGAATTCTAACGAAAGGCTTAGAATGCCTAAAGATAGCAAGAACAAAATGATGCTTTGAAATGGATTTACTTTCATTACTTGACCCCGAGGTCAAACATCGATTGAAAGCTGACGCATTGGAGAAACTGACTGCTAAATTACCTAGGGAAAAATTAAATAAAGCAAATTTTTCGTAAATGAAAAAATGCATGCTTGATCCAATTTTTTTTTATTCCGTATGATATCGATATGATTCTTTGCTCTGATTATTTTTTCTAATTTTGCTTCCAGGAAAATTTTAAATTTTGTACAAGTAATTTACTTACACAGAATCCACACAAAAAATTTTGAGTTTCCTTATTTCTGGAAAATTATCAAATGCTCTTAACCAAATTCCATTTCTAATTTACACATTTTTGAAATAAATATCGACACAGCATTAAAACGTTTTTGGAAATTAAAGGAAATACCCAAAATAAAAATACATAGTTAACACCGGAAGAGCAATTTGTTAAAACGAATTTTTAAAATACAAATTCTGTAATCTTAGAGTAAGTTTTGTTATCAAACTTCCCTTTTACGAAATTAAAGCAGAGTTAGGAGATTGAAAATCTACAACAATATCTCGCTTGTTGGCAATGGAACGGAAGTTTAGAAGTAATCCAGAATTCGAAAAACAATATGAAGAACTTATAAACGACTAGTGTGTGGTTTGTGTTAAGACGTGTCATTCTCGAGTCGTGTGCTAGGGCACACGACTTTGGTTAAAGTGAATTCACTTACTACCTATAAACAGGATTTTTACCGCTCCACGCTGTCATTAAACCATGCAACACAACGATTTAAGAGTAGTTTTTGACGCATCTTGCAGAGCTGAAAATGGTATATTTTTGAATTCTATTTTAGGGGTGGAGCAAATTACAAATGGGTAATTCTTAAAGTTCTGCTCAATTTTAGATTTTCTGAAATTATATTTACAGCGGACATTGAAATGATGTACCATCAGATTTTATTACTTGATGAAGATCAAAATTATAAAAGAATTCTTTGAAGATTTAACTCCAATGAAGATCTTTACATTTGAGCTCAAAATAGTTACGTGTGGCTTATCGACAAACTCTTGTTTTGGTAACCAGTTGCATCAATCCGGTTCCAATCGATTGCATTGACAACCTTAATCTCTCTCGAATATTATTGTGAGAAGACATTTACAAGGAGGATTCATTATCAGGATCAGATACGCCATATAATTAAATTTCAATCTGCAAGGACATTGCTGGAATTCCGAGTGCTCGTGAATTCAATTTAAGAAAATGGAATTCTAACTCCCCTGAAATTCTCTCACGTTTTCAGAAACATTGTTCTAGCAATACGTATTTTGAATAACTCCAGATCCAAATGAAAGTTCTAAAGTGTTTGTTTATCTTATGATTCATCTACTGACACTTTTGCTTTAAAATCTGCACTTGTGTTTACACTATCTTCCACAAAGAGGCGCCTTTTATACGAATCTTCCCGCATTTTCGATCCTTTAGACTTCCTTTCGGCTTGCACTGTTTTACGCAGAATCTTTTACCAAAACCTTTGAATTGCTAAAAGAGATTGGGTTCTCCTATTCTGTAACAGTTAGATTAGGCATGGTTCAAGTTTCTAAAGGCATTCAATGAAATCAACCACCCCTCTCTGTTTTAGATGGATAATCTTTACTGTAGACATAACTGTTGAATGGCATGGGTTTGTAGATACTTTGTCACTTGCTTATATTGCCATCATTTATTTTCGTCAAAAACACGACAAAATTAAAGCTAAATTCTAATTTTGAAAACCAAACGTTAGTTTAGTTTTCGAAAATAAACATGTTTCCATAAAACAGGTTTAACCATAGAACAGGATTCCCTCCATTGTTTGGAGTTATTCCGTTCACATTATAATTCAAACTATTTAAGTCAGTCTTACACGCTCTCAAAAATTATGATTTCAACATATTTGTATGGACAAATTCTATAATAGTTCTCTCTTAGTTGTCCAGTCATACAGACAAATGGAAAACTTTTGAAGCAAACAAAACATCCGAATAATAGAAGCTCTTCCTACAACACATTGGAGGCACGTGCCTTCTAAGAGAAACTCTGCAGATATTGCATCACGCGGTATTGATCCTAAATGCTTACCAAAGCGTAATTTATGGTGTCAATGATCAGAATGGCTAAGGCTAGAAACTTCTAGTTGGCTTCAGACCGAATTCAATATTGAAGGGGATGTTGAAAAATTAAAAAATGAACAATAGGTTGACTCAGTATTCAGTTCTTTTACTCATACATCAAGTAATTTATTTCATGCTTGATTAGAACAAATCTCTTCGTTTAATAAAATAATTTGCATATTGGCTAAATACCAAAGATTTATCAAAAACCATACAAATGTAATGACACCTTAGAAGTTTTGGAATAATTCTTCCTCTAATCACTTTAATCCACTTACCTTTTAAGAAAACCAAAATGCTGAAGAAACGATCATTCGTTAGGTTCAAAGTTATGATTTTCACAAAGACATACAATGTGTATAAGGAAATGGACGTTTTGCCGAAAAGAAGTTATTTGCGATCCCTACACTTATTTATGAATGAGCATGGCTTATTACGGGTGAGTGGAAGATTACAAAATTAACATTTACCATTTAGTTTTAAACATCCTATAATACTTCAGTCTCAGCATAAAATTGGTGAAATTCTTACGAAAGAAAAATAACGGGAATATTGCACATTTTCATGCTGTCTGACTCTGTTATAATACATTATTAGACTATTAAATTGGAACATTAGAAGTAAAATATTAATTGACAAATGCATTAGAAAATGCATCAGGCTCAAATTAATCATTGTTTTACCGCAGTTAATGGATAATTTGCCAAAACACAGAATCACAGTGGAGCAACCTTTCTTTCAGTTGTGCTATCGATTATGCAGATCCAGTTCCACTTAAGTTCAACAAAGCTCAACAGACTAAATCTACTAAAAGATACATGAGTTTATTTATCTGTCTTTCAGCTAGGGTTCTCCATATTAAAGCAATCGGTTACTTAGTAACTAACTCCTTTACAGGTGCTCTTCGAGGCTTTATTGCAAGTCGTAGTGCTCCATGCCACATTTACAGCGACAATAGAAACAATTGTATTGTTTATTGTTTTTGCTCGACGAAAACTCGACGAAATGCAAAAACTACGTCTTTTTTATTACCAACAAACCCATTTCATATTATTTAACACAATCTTTGATTGAATGGAATTTTATTCCTTCTTCATCTCCACATTTTGACAGACTTTGGTAAGACAGAGTTCACGATGTGTTAAAGTTCATCTTAATAGAGTACTTGAGGAAACTATCTTAAGTTTTGAAGAACTATCGACTTTATTCACACAATTCGAAGTTATATTAAATTTCGGACCTCTCACATACGTAAATGATTCTTACATATAGATAACATAACTGCACTCTCATTTTCACATTTTCTTACAGGTGATATTTTTTGTCAGCTCTAGCAGGCAATTCCTTCAACAATGATCAGGATAAAGCGTTGGAAAATATTGAAAGACTTGAAACATGGCGTTTGGAAGAAGTGGAGTTCCAGTTTCTTCTATTCCTTACAATTCTGCAAGAAATGGCAAGCGGTACAGCAGAATCTGAAGGAAGATGACATCTATTTAATCAAGAAAGAGGATATTCCTGGCACATGGCTCGAATCTTTGAAGTACATTCTGGAAACGACGAACTTGCTCGAGTCATGAATGTGAAAACCCACAGCTCCATTTTCAAACGTTTCAAGACCCCTGTTGCTGAACTTTGTAAGTGTCCTATATATAGCAGCATGGAATTCTGAAAAAGAATGGGAGTATGTTTCCCACTCTATACTTCTGCTTCCTCTTTAACTGCAACTTCCCTCACTTTCCCAAAGTAGATTTGGTTAAAAGCCACCGATTCTGTGATAAATACTTAAGTAGAAATATTATGCTTTACAAAATTACATATTCCAAGTGTTCCTGGTTTCTCTGCTAAAACCCAAATCATCATACTCACGTTAAAATGTCACGTTATTCCTCGTCGTCATGGAAGTCAGAAGACACATCTTTTGATAAGGCTAATTCTCAGACAGCAGAAAACCATTAGATGATATGTAAATAAAAGAGAATAATGCGCTAGAATAATTAATTCTAGCGCATAATTTTTTATTAACACAGATACCAAAAGAGGTTTAATAAATAATAGTATAATGTATTGTATACCGTATTACATACATTATATAAAGAAAGATGACATTTTATTCTAGACATCACATTTATTTTCGATGGATATTTTCAAAAAAAAATGCATTTTCAAATTTACAAGAGCAATTCTTACGTTTTTTTCATATGATTAATAAATTCTCATGAAGGTTGTCATCTAATGTTCTCAATAAAATATGTGGTATTGCCAATTAAATTTTTTTCTTCTTTTATTCAACTTTAAATGTTTAAATTATAAACCTCGTTAAAGAATGGTGTTGTCAATATATTTTCTATCGTTTTGAAGTTGAAGTGATTTTTAAATATGGAATGTAACACAGCCTCTCTCCATCTAAAAATACTTTAATTAGTAAATTTTTAAAAGTAAAATTCTTTAAAATTCATATAACTGCTTCCTACCACAGTCATTTGTTTCTCTTTGTAACATACTTTTTATATCATTATTGTTTCTTAAGAAAATATAATTTCATGTTCCTAGCTTAAATTTTATAGATAAAAGTAATAAACATGTAAAAAGAGAATAAGAGGAATGATACAGCTGTTACATATATTGATATAAGAAAACAATTTTCTCTTGAAGAAATGTATTTTTGTATTACACAATTTTATATTCACATCTTAAATATTACAAATAACACTTAATAAACAGAATAATATGAACTAAATGAGTTAAATGTTTTTTTCTAAAACTTTTTTTTACTAATCAAGCCATGCAATCGATTTAAAGTATCTGCATTTTTATGATTTTTGCCACCGATGAACTACCGTATAAGACTGTATTACCAGTGACCATCTCATAAGTTGCGGATTCAGACTTGTAATATTTTTTACTCAAATTAGAGATTGTGGTCCGTCCTGATGAGAAATTTAGCATGCTCATTCAAATAACATTGCAATTTCTTTACAACCAATATTAATGTTGTTTTTTTGTACATTTTTTCTGTTTTTTGTTAAAGGTGCTACTATAGATGATATAGGATTATATTGATTATATAATACTCAATTAAGCCTAAAAATTTATTAGATTTTTTTGTAGTCGGCACTGGAATATCATTGACAGCTTTCGCTTTCACTTCATTTGATGTTTTAATAACACTACCTAAAATGTGACCTATGTACTTAACTCTAACTTGAGCAAATTTACAATTTAGGGACTTAATAGAAAAGTCAACTTCCTTCATTTTTTCCTAAACAGTATCGGTCAAGATGTTTTTTCCATGTGTTTGAAAAAAAAAAAAACACTATCACCTAAATACGGGATTGTGAAGCGTTCACATTCGTGAAGAAGTTCAACTATCATTTTACTAAAGGAAAATCGTGCCTTTTTAAGACGAAAATATATGCGTAAAGGTCTAAATGTCCCAAAACTTGTATTAAAAGGGCCTAATCTTTACGCATTTGGTGTTAATGGTATATGCCAGTATCAAATTGTTAAATCTACACCAGATATGTATTTTGCAGTTATTGTAAATTTTACTCGTTGTTCTATGTTTGGTAAAAAAGGAGAATTGTGTTTTCGTCATGTTATTCACATTTCGATAATCGTTGTAAGGTTTAGATATCTCTCAGGTCCTTCATTTAAAACCCTAAGAGAGATGTAATCCGAGTCTTCTATTTCAATTATCTTGTGTTTAAGCATTTTATTGACTTCTGGTTTTAGTACTTCGGTTTATTATGGTGAAATTCTATAGAAATTAGTTTGGGTCAGAATATTTTCTGTCAGTTGAATATCATGTACTGTTAAATGGGTTTTGATTCGGAAATAATTCGGAAAATCTGAATAGCATGTCACATAATTCTTGAACTTGTGGTTCATTTAGCTTATGTATCGTTTCATTATCTGCTTTTCTTAATTTTCTCAAGCCGTGGTAGTACAGTGGATGCTCAGCCGGCGGTTTTCGTCGAGTCGTAGGTTCGATTCTTGATGCCACAAAAGATCCGTCATGTAGCTGGGGCTGATGTACGTTAAATCTGTCAAAATTCAAAGTCCTCCCTATGGAGAAGACTTTAAGTCAGGAGAGGTGGTGCCTGCTCAGGTGTCATCCTCGTCACTTGACAGAGGCTCAAATTTATGAGGTCCGCCTCCAATAGTCCTCGTGTTTGCTTCTAGTGCGATGTTAATAAAACCAACCAAACTAATCTTTAATTTTCTCGGAATCGAACAGTGTTGATTCTGAGTCAATTGATGGAAAAATTTGATCTCTATCTTCGATTTCGGAAGTATCTTATGCAACCATAAGCTTAACTAAATTTGCTCTCTTATGACTGATCTTTAGCATGTTTACGTGGCAAATTTCAAGATAGTTTTCTTAAATTCCTACTATTAGCTCACACACTTCATCTCTATATATATCTCGTTCAAATTTTCAATTGTTAATAAAAAACTTTTTATTCATCCACTCAAGTTCAAATACATTTTTTTTAAACTTGTAGAGGACGACACTTGATATTAATACAGTTTTTTCAAATATTAATTAATTTAATTAAATTTAATTGGTGAAAATGCAGTTTAGCCCAAACACTTGGCACGATTTTAAAAATTGCCAAACTTGGCGATTTTTTTTGGCTGAACGTTAAGTCAGCGAAGCAGACCACGGTAGCCACATTTGGCAAAATACCGTCAAATAATGCCTGTCCCCAAGGGTGGTTGGGCTAAACTGCATTCCAACCATTTAATTTACAGGATTAATTAAGAAACAAGCCGATGCTTCTACTATGTCATTTGTCTTGCAATGGTAAAGTTGGTAGAGCGTCGGTGTAGAATCTTCATGCCTTCGGATCGAATCTCGTCGAAGCATAATTTTTTTTATTTGATTTTCAAATAATTAATTTTAGTTTTATATAGAAGAAAAAAATTTCTCTTATATAAGATATTTAGCAGGATATAAATTTAGGAATAAATATCGTCAGTGACGAAGCGTGTAGATCGATGGGAAAAACTTTCTTTTCCCACTTAATATTGTAATTCTGTCATACGTATAAACATATTTATATTAATTGTAATTATTTAATAAAAAGTAACTATAGTAAAATTTTTCTTTGTTGACTTAAGTAGGAATTGCCTTTAGAAAAATTATATTACTTGTCTCTATCCAAAACTCACAATAAAATTAGTTTCAGACAATTTTTTTCTCAATCTTCCCAGAATCTTTCTATTCTACTGCTAATCGCTTGGTTTAGTTGTAGATATAACTATAATCATAAAAACTTCGAAAAACTCTTTTGATAGATTAACGATCATATCATATTTCTCTTTTAGTTTGCATTTGCAGCATTTTATCTGAAGCCAGCTCTTTGCATCTTTTTAACCAATTTATTTTAATTGGAAAATATATTCCACAATATACTCCCTTCATTTTCAGGATCCATCCATATCTTATATAATAATATTACAGAAGTTCTTGGACTATAAACTAATTCTGACAGTGTAAAACCATCGCTTTCATTCATAATAATTATTAAAGCAAATAGAGCTTCAGGAACTTGCATCTCCTATTCGGAGTGTTTCTATACATAAGACTTTCTTTGATGAATTCATTGATAAATCTTTTGATGGTTCGGTGGAATCTTTCAATCGTATTGCTTTGAGGATGGTATATTAAGCTTCTATTCCAGAATTTTCTAAAAATTTCACTGTTATATTGCTCTTAAACGAACTTGATTAGTTTGCTTATCTTTCGGGAAATTCATTCTTCTGAATATTTCTAACATAACTTTAATTATTGACGTTGATCAAATGTCAAGCACAGATACAGAAAACGGATGTTTTGAAACTGAGTACAAATAGATATAATTAAATATCTCTTTCGATAGTTGTCGATAGAGAACCGCATATTTCAGAATTTATATTTGAAAATATTTCTGGAATTATGGGCACTAAAGTCAATTGAGCTTTTGTTTTATCATTAGATTTTTATTTTATCTCGCTCTTTGATATAGATTGCATAATTTAGCGTACTTTCTTATTTCTTTATAACAATATTGGGCCAGTAAAAATATCTTTCCAATATATATTTAGTTTAAATAATGACTAAATGTTTGGAAGCGATATTATGATATATTGACTTTATTTGATCTCTATTTTTTTTTTGAAACAACAATCAATCCTCTTTTATTTCCACTTTTTCCAGTTTTCTTTTTCTATAACAATAACAATTGAAGCATGTTAAATATATATATGTCCAGGCTCCAAATAGTTTCTCGGTGTGGTGTGGAAGTTTGGAGAGGGAAATGCTAGTTCAGATGCTGACCTCGTCATTGCACCGAGGTTTCTAATTACGTAGTCCGTCGACAATAGCCCTCGTGTTGCTTCCTAGTACAACATTAATAAATGATCATTCAATTAAAAATTAAATGTTCTAGGATTAAAGTTGGAAAATATAAATATTTAAGATTTGTATGATTTAACTTAAAATGTTTCTAATGGTGTCTCAGCTCAGTTACTTGATGAAAAGGATGACTCTCAATGGGTAATTGACTTGTTAATTGTTCTCAAAATTAGTGACACTACTCCTACATGGATGGTTGACATTTCTTTTTAAAACATTCGTAAGAATTTAGAACTTGCATATTCGAATTTCAGTGTCCTTCAGAAGGTCAATATTATCTATAGTGACTGGACAGATAATTTACCAAACAAGTTGAGAATAATGTAAGAAAGTAATGTTAAATAATTAGAAGTAATCATGACAACAGACTTAGCTGTATATTTGATCATAAAATTGCTAAATATAGCTACAACAATAAATGCCCCTAGATCAGGAGTCGGCAACCGATTGAAATAGAAAAGCCAAAAGTTACAATTTATAAAATTTCCCAGTTTCTAAAGAGTCACTAAAATGTTTGGATTTATTAAAAGAGTATTTGCTTATATATATATTTGATTTTTGATTTAAAATAAACGGCTTTAAATAAGGAATTACTCATATAAAAACACAAATTTTCATAAAAAAAACACAACTATGGATAGTTTTACATCAATGAGAGCATTGACTTTGCATGCCTTTTGAAAGTTTGATTAAATCTAGCTTATAACTTGTTGTTTTTAAATTTCAAGCACGATTCAAGAAATTTATTTGTTAGTTGACTTCTAACTTTACTTTTTATTACATTCATGCAAGAGAACACCTGCCCACACGAATATGATGACCCGAAGATCTTCAGCACTCCATATGCCACCTTCGTCACCTCAATTCGGGCCTCAGCTCGCGGAATTTCTTTTATAGCTATCCACTTGTGCTGCGCATTGTGCATGCATTTCTGGAAATCCAACTCTTCCAAATTGCTCTTGAGTTCTGTAAATTTGCACTCCTCAAGTCTTTGGTTTTCAAATCCAGCAATTGCATTTGAAGCGATCTAGCATCAATTCCAAATGACTCAATGTTGATCTCATTTGTATTTGTGTAGAGAGGATTTACTATGAACGCGATGGTACTTTTGTTTGTTTTAAATTGCTCAAATCTCTCAGCGAATCCATCCTTCATGTTTTTAAAGCTGTGCTGAAATAATTCGTGTCAATAGTTGCTTTGGTCTCATCGCGATATCGCTTAAGTAAAAAAACTGGCTATCTATTTCTTCAAGGAAATCTTTAAACTGGCAATGGTAGAGTGCTTTTGCCTTAATTATCAAGTTCATGACCTCAAATATATCGGCCGAAAATGTTTGGGCACGAAGAGTTTCTTGATCAATTATGCAGTGAAACGCTAGAACTTTGTGGTTTGTTTCCTTCTGAAGAGTTGATGTTACCCCTCTATGTATTCCTGTCATACTTCCGGCTTCATCAGTTGCTATAGAAACGATTTTATTTGTATCGATTCCATTGTCTTCCAGGCATTTTTGCACAGCTTTTGCTATATCTTCTCCACGAGCAGTTTTATCTTGTACTGATTTAGCAGATAATGGCAAATCTTTGATTTTTTTCATGATTGCTGTTTCTTTTTTAAAATCTCAAACCAGTTCTTGAGATGCACGTATAAGACAATCTTTGACGTACTCACCATCTGTGAATGATTTTCCTATTTTTGCAATTTCTAATGATACTGCAAAGCTTGTGAGATTTACATAATTGGAAGATTGCGCCCAACTCTTCAACAGCTTTTTTTTGTGCCTCACCGGCTAGATATTTACCAGAAAACTGGGTATGTTTTGTAGTGAAGTGTCTCTCCAAACTTGACTTCTTAATGTGTGCGTGTTTTTCGTTGTAAATGAGACAAGTTAGAAGGCTGTCTGTGTTGCATATAAATGCAAACAACTCCGTTCCAATCCTGATTGAATTCTCGTTTTTTTTTTTTCAGTTCTTAGCTTTTTTTACCAAATGTCATGCTGGCGGCGGAGCTGAAAAAATAATTTTTCTTATCTATATAAAACAGCAAAAAATTTATTTATCATTATTATTTCGTTAACACGATCCTTAGATATGTAATCCAATTTTGTTACTGGTTTTATTATATTATACGCGTACATAACTTTGAGAAGTTAATTCGCTTCTATATAGTATTCTTCTTGAAACAAGAAGAGAATAGACATGAGACAAAATAGACAAAAAGAGAATAGACGATAAAATTAACACACATGCAATGTAACGTCAACCACACCATCCGAGAATGATTGACTGACTGACAACAAGTCTAGAGTCCAGATATGTGGTCTAGACTCTAGACGGTGGCTGTTTGGGTGAGACGGAAATAATATGCAATCGGCTAAAAGATAAACATGGACTCGGAGCATCATCTCTAAGAAGAAAACAATAGTTCAAATTTATCTTATTACAGTCATGTTAAGTATAGCGATTTGTAATTAACTATTATGAAAATAGAAGGTATTGAGAAATTAGGTACTTAAAAACATATTTTCTTATCTTTTAAGGGTTTTGATAAAAAATTATTAATTTTTTCGTATGGAACTGGAGAGCCGCAATTTTACATCAAAAGAGCCGCAGGTTGCCGACCCCTGCCCTAGACGAATATTGAAGGCTCTTGAAGACAGTTGAAGCTTCTGGTACATTCTTTGGAGGATATATATTCGAGTCTCAGTGTGTATCTAGGTAGTATAACATACGTGCTTATGCGATATTTTGATTACGTGATCTGTGTCTGTGTGAACTGTGAATTTGTGTTATGATGGATTCATGCATTTGTTTGTTAATTATTTTGTGCTAAAAATAAACTATTGCATCTACGAGAGTCTCAAAAAATAAAAATTTAGATTTACTCAGAAAAAACACTTTTGCTAATTGCGTAGATCTTCTCACCACTGTGAGAGTCGATCAACGATTTAACATTTGCTGTCAGAAATAGTGTTTGGGAGTGAATTAAAGCGACTTGATTACAAAAAAATCATAGCGGGGTAACTTAATTCCCTGATGGATTGAAGGATATCCGGACAAAAAGAAAATGGAAACCGGATAAGAACGATTAGCGAGAGGGGTAATAGTTGGACAAGAAATGATATCGAAAATGAAAGCAGGAGAATAAGAAATGAAGAATATCCTTCAAACAAAAATTAAAAAAAACCAAGGAAAAATTAAAATATTAAAAGAAACAAATGACAAATTCCAAGACTTCGAGAAATGCTTATAAACTTTTTCGAGCGCCTAAGAATAAATTTTTTTCTCGTATTGTTATGGGTCAATACCTCTCCACATTTTCTGAAAACAACTGTCATACAGTTTCCCTACAAAGCTGTCAGAGGACTTCCAATGGCGATATATTTCATTATTGTGCAATTCCGTCGATGCTTGCTCCAGAGGTTTAGATGCAAAGGCCTTTGCAGCTTTTGAAGTCCAGTAGTGAAGTCCTGAATTTTCGAAATTGGACATTTTCCTAGTCGATGTGGAAACGCACAACACTTTGTCGAAAAAATAATACTGTACTGAACTAAAAAACTATTTCCAGTTACACTAATAACTAATGATTCCAACTTCATTTTTGACATTTACTTAATCTAAAAAATAATAATTTTCAAAAATTAATTCGAGCCCTACCTTTATTTTTAGTTGTATACACAATTGTAGGTCTACGAAGGAAGAAAAGGTTTTCTATCATAGGAAGAGTATACCTAAGACAAAAGTTGGTTAGTTAAAAGTATGGTATTTCGTTTCTCACATTTCAGTCTGCAGAGCAAGAAATGTCTGTTTAAAAGGCACATCATACTTCCAGATATGTTGGCTGCTTTAAAGGACTCAGAAACTCCTGTCTGTTCTTGGTCTATGAGCAAGTTTATAAACAATATTCCAGGTATTGGAGGGAAAGTCAGAGAAGTAGATGCGAGATCTTCGAAGGGAAAATTTAGATGTCCAATTTACAAAATATCTACTTTACCTATACTAGATAAACATGCATCATATATCTGTTGCCTATTGTATTTGATTAATGTTTATTTTTGTTATTTCATATTATTTTTTAATTTTTGCGTGTTCATTTGAAATATTTGTAATATTTCAACGCTGGGTGGGATGTTCCACCTTTGACCGCTATTGGCGACATAGCTCCTTCGGTTCTATGTTAATTTGGCTATATATATTATCGTAACGTTGGCTGCGTATTGGATTGTGTTCCTAAATATCGATCCATATCGCTGTCTATGTAGAGGATGCAAACTATGCAGTGCCCAATTCGTTGTAGATTTAAGCAATAATTCAAAATTAAATTTCATTGCAGTTTACCGCTTCAACTCTCACACGAGTTCTTAATTACACAAACACCAAACATTTCTCTTCCGAAGTTTTTGAAGATGGTACTGTGCGTTTAACTTAAGCAAAATTTCAAAATGCTTATCATTTTTTTGTATCTCAAAATTTATCTGTTTGAACTTACCTTAAGAAGTATAATTAGTCAGGCATTAGAGTTAAGAATTGATATGTAGACAATAACGTTGAGTTGGTATTTTCGATAACTTACTACATTTATGTCAATAGAAAAAAGAAGAAAATTGGAAGAAATAGTAGAGGAAAGAAAGTATGTTACACAAAATAAAGAAAAGTGAAATTTATTCTCAGCTTATTTACATTTATAAAAAATTATTTCTTGAAAAAATGTCATTTATTTGTATTTTCAGTGCGTATCAGAAATAGCAAATCATATTTTTGCAATAAGACATCAAAACATGCGAAATTTTTTTAAAATCTTTATTTTCCTCCCCCTTCTCAATGAAATTTATAGTGACGAAGTTTTAAGCTTATAGAATCGATTTAATGAAGAAAAAAGATTTAACCTCTGTGACTCTTTTTGTGATAAAGTAAGTTTATAAAAACTATTGATATAAAGTTGGTTAAACTTCCAATAAAATTTACAGTTCGCTACCGATAAAAATAAAATACTCTCTCGCGCTCTCTTATTTTTTAAAACTAAATCTCAATGGAAAATACGGCTAAATGCTTTTTTCTGAGAAATTCGAAGCTACTCTAGCAACATGTTTTTTATACAAAAGAAATATATCAGATTCTCTCTATTTCCTTGCATTTATTAAGCCAAAGAAATCTCAAATTCAAATACTTTTTTTCACAAACGTTGATTCAAGTTGCTAAAAACTTATAACTGTTATTATTATTCTCTTACTAAAATAATTTCAATTTCAAATGCAAAAATAGTGATTTTCAAACCTTCATTAAGAAACACTCTTCAAATTTATTTAATTGACATACTGGTGTTTTAAGAAGTAATTTGAACAAACATGCATTAGAATATACTTGCAAGTTCATTCCAAAATTCATGAGTTTTTTTTAAAACAAATAAATCCTCTTTTGCCTCGTCCTGGCAGAAGTCCTGTATGTGCCTCGCATGAAAAAGAAAATAAATGACTTTTATATGCCTGCACATGTCAACTGTCATGTCACTTCAGGCAATATAATAGTTTGACAGGTTTGAATGCAACAACTTTAAATTTAGCTTTGCATTTACAAACGATAGATTTTATAACCTTCTCAATCCTTTAAAATGTTTTGTTCCGAAGGAAAACGACAAAAAATATCTGATTTCCTAACGCTTATATAATAGGAATAAAAGCATTCGAAACCGATATTTTTTAGTTTCTGAAGGCAATAAAGACTGAAATTTCTGTTTGAGAGAATAACATAAGGGGAATATTTAACAATAAAGTTTCACCTCTGTTTTATCATAAATGAAGATCTCGTATTTATGCGGATTTCAGATTGTTGCTTGAAATTTTCTTATTCTGCAGATATTCAGATACCCTCAAGTTTCTGTAAAATGGTCGTGTTTATGAATTTACTAATTACTTTTAAAGCAGAGCGTTAACTTGCTTTAAATGTTTGGTTTTAGTAGTCTAATGATACCTTAGTCCGAGCTCTATCCTTGTTTATGTATTAGATAAGAGTGAAAACACAGATAGCAAAGAAAAATTACTATTAAAATTAGTTAATTGATATATAACAGAAAAACATCCAAGAGGTGGTGTTTAGGAAAAAAACGGACGAAAACTTTAAAAGAATTTGATGAACTGGAAGGACTAATGGAGGATGAAGAAGAGTACAGCCTTTATCAAAAGTGAATAAGCCTCATCATGTTTTAAATTAGTGAATAAGGCGATGGAAACATGATTTTAAGAAGGCTTAAAAAGGGTGAAATCATTTTGTAATAGCGCAAGAGTACTTGTATCTGGTGTTGATTCCAGAAAATAAACATTGAGTCCTGATGAGTGGAATCAAATTCAAATGAGTGAACTGAGGGGAAACTATTTCTGGAAAAGTTGGTACATGCTCTCCAATATATTCGATATTGAAGTTCTGAATAGAGTACTAAGTTCCAGAAATGTAACTGGGTGTTAGGGACCATTTTCAGAACCTTGCTCTGTAGATGATTCTTTTTTATGAGTTGGTGCTGTCTCACTAGAAATGGATGCGGTATAAGTTAAAATAGTACAAAGGAATTGTTTGTATAGAAGTACTTTATTTTTTAGAGAAAGTGGCGTGAATTTAGATGGATGAATGAGATGCTGAGATATATCCTGTTTCACTATTTGTTAGTAAAATATTTTTGAAACATCATTCCACAACACACGTATATTGTCTGAACCGTGCCCCAGATAAAGAGCATCAGAGACACAGTCGAATTGTTTCTTCTAACAGAAACATATCTTGTAGAGGTAGTTAAATTTGTTTTCTAAAATGAATGCATATTAGACTTGTCCATCTTGTTAGGTCTCCATTGAGTATGCCAGTCTCTTAACAGAAAAAAAAAAACAATTAATGAGTTCTTTTGAATACGACATTACTCCAAAATTACTGACCAAGAAATTATCATTCAAGAATATATTATTTTACGCACATAAAAGAAATATAATAATTTTTGGAAATAATTTCTACTCTCCTCTCCTTTTTTTTTCTTTCTTTCTATTTTCTTGTGATTGTAATATGTATCAAGAGGGCAGGGCGAAAAAACACTTTTCTTCTTCTTTTTTTTTAATCGCTATTCCCTGAAAAAGTTGTCTTTCGCTTAAAGTAAGTAAAAGAGAGAAAAACTCCAATGCAAAAACATTTTCTCTCCATTTGTGCAACTCACTTAATTTTTAAAAATGGAGAAAATTCATTACTTTTTGCCAATTTTTTATAATTGTGAAACTCAGAATGTTATAACGCAGTAATTTTGAAGTTTGGTTTATGAGAAAAAAAGAGAAAAAATTCAAATTCTGTAAAGTCAAAATATTTATTGTTCGTACAAAATGCTAAGAAATACTTTTTCGGGATAAAATTAGCACTTAAAATAGTCAGTTGATTTAGTGTCTTTGCACCCAGTGACAATTTTATTAACGTATTAGATTAGCTGTAGGAAAAGCAATTCCTACAGCTAATCAGGCACACTTTGTGCCATAAATGAAAGGCTTAATTCTGTACGCAATAGGGTTTCCTTATCTCGAGTAGTTTTATAATATTCTCAGTAAATTTTTCAATTGGGACCTACAGTCATTTGCTCAAACATTTGTTTCATATAAGCGGTTATAACAATTTTGTGTAAGCGAAATCGAATCATAATATCAAAAAGGCATTTTTTGATATATTCTACAAATAAAATGTCATTTAAACTTTGACTACACTCACAGTTGTTGCAGAACCATTAAAAACAACCTTAAGTTTGGTTGAAGTTTTTTCGACTTTGTAAACACTATCATGTAGCCAAATATATAGTATTTCAGACGAGTTCTCGTCGGTTATTTTTTTCCATATGATAGAAAGATTCGTATTCATTACAGAATTCGCAGTAAAGTATATATATATATATATATGGATGTCGTGGTTGGCCAACGACAATTAAATACGATCATTGAACTAAATAAGACAATATTTACAAAGACAATATTTACAAAGAAGACAATATTTACAAAATTAATATCAATCATCAAAGTTAATATCATTAATGTTATCTCAATGCGTCCGAAAATAATATGAAACTTTTTCGTCTTCGATCTTGGTATCTTCCGTCTCGTGTCCGTCTGCCAACTGACTGGCTGCTTCGTTTGCTTCCACAGGTTTTTGCAGGTAGCGCTAGTGGGCCTGGAACGTCTATCGGGCACCACAGAACTCGGCCCTCCTGAATTCGGCTGATCCTCCATGTAACTTTTACTATTTCCAAGCGTAATTAATTTTTTTACGGGTATATGAATGATAAATCAATCTATTGTAATCATTTTGTGGGTTTTCCGAAAGTGGGCATGGCATATTTTTGCTTCCCTTCTTAATAATTGATCAGGAGATATTTTTCACCTCCCAAACATTGTGTAAGCAATCATCAATATTTTCCGAATACGAAATTAAATATTAAGATTGCTTAAATAGTTAAGCTTTGGTTAACACATCGAATCCAATTGGAAAAATAGAGAAAACAAAATTTTGAAAGGTTAAGTTGTTAAAAGTTGCTTAAGATTGGATTCTTACTTAGTTTATTTCAGTAAAGTTATTCAATCTTTGATTATTTGGAAAAACACTCGCGGCTTCTATTATCATTTCTATTTGCTCTGGATTATGAAAATCAGGGTCACCTAATTAGGAGCGCTTGGGATTGCATAACTGATGCATCATTAATTTTCCATTTAATATTTATATCAGTTTCGCTTATGACCGCAGACAGAATATTTATTTAAATTTTTTTTTTGTTTCAATAAACCAAGCACCTTAAGTTTTTAGCACCTTATGTATTGGGATTTACTTTCGAGTTTATCTTATATATATATGTGGGTTAGTCAATGTTACTTATTATTCTAATTAAATAATCAAATCTTCAATATTTAATACATTTAATTAAGACTTAAAATTAGAGTTATTTACTGTGAATTCGAAACCAGTGAAGCTTCGGATTCTTTCCGTATTTTTAGCATCGCCAACTGTATCAAAAATATCAAAAATAAACTTATGAAAACTTTTAATTTTTTCATTTTTCAGATTCTTCAGTGCATCTCTTATTAGATTAACTTAATCAATCTTCATCTTTAAATTATCAAATAAGAATAAATCTGACTCACCTCAAAGTCTTGAATTAAATTTCTGTAGAACAGCACACATTAAGCCAATAATGGGCACACTTTTTTAAAAAATTCAATCAGATCGCAATTTAATTAGAAATGCTTTTCCCCCACACTTTTTTATCATGAGTCCTACAATATCTACAATATATAATGAGTTTTACATCCCAGTTCTGATATGTGGGATGGCCAATGTTACTAACTATTCAAAATAAACAGTCAGATCTTGAAGGCTTAATACTTTTAATTAGGATATTTCTTATCAACAATTATACACGTTGGATAAGACATTTCACGTTAACATTTAAATAAAACTAAACGTCACCAACATTTGCATCGTCTATAAAATTACAGAGCCACTTTTCTGTTCTGATGAGTACTGGACCGTGACTTGTTATCCTTTCTTTCTTGCATCATAAAACTCATGCACTCGTATTACCAAGAAATATTTTAAGCAATCATATAAAAATGGTCCAAATAAATTTTTTTTTGAATGAAACAATTCAGTTTCATTTTCTTCATTCTTATGTGCCAAAAAGTTTCAAAAGTTATTTCTCTTTATAAAGCAACCTGAACATTAAGTTATCAAAATTAATGTCCAAAGAGGATTTGTAATCTTTCATGTGGAAATACAGTAATGAAATCCATCAACATAGTAATAAAATCCCTCTATAAAGTAATTATGTATATTTCATTTGATTGCTTTCATATGAATGCAACGCTATAAATAAGTTTAATTATTGAATTATATTTTAATCGTGCATAGTAATATTATTTATAGCGATAATTTTTAAAAGAAATATTTATGCACATATGATTTTTTTCTATTGGGTATCTGTTTATTTTTATGTGTTGACTTGTTATGTATTAAATATTTAAAGTTATAGTAAGTACAATTATTTCATTTAAAAGCTTCCTATATCTTTTATTTTTATTTTGCTGTAATTTTTGCGATTAAAAATATTGAGATGTATCTTGTATAAAGAAATTTAATAATAAAGTTCCATTATGGTGTTATTGTTTGCTTGCAAACACCATTAAATTTAGAATTTAAAATGAAATGTAGAATGAAAACTTTTTTAGAGGCTAATAGAATAAAATATATCATTGTGGGGTTTTTTCATTTTGAAGAAAATGATACGATAAATTAATCATTTCATTTTAGTTACATTTGCTAACTAGATTAAAGAAAAATTATAATTGCATTAGTGTAAATTTCATAATTTTTTTAAAAATAGAGCCATGTGGGCGCAATTTTCGTTGATATATTCAGCAATTTTTAAGCAAAAATGAAGTTTCCAAACAAAATTAACCAAAGTTTCTAGATAGTTGATAATCAGAGCCAGGGACTCAGGGTACAAATGCATTCAAATTAAGTTTTAGATGTATTATCGAATTAAAAATAGTAAATTAGATTGAAAAATAACACTTTCACTATCTTTTAGTTTTTCTGAGTGAGAACAATACAATAAGAATGGAAATTCATCAGGAAATTGAAGTTCATTAAATATTCAGCTGTGATTATTTTGCTTCTATTGTCTTTTAGAAGTATTACAGAAAGAAACAATTAATTGAAAAATTGCACACATTGCATCAAATTTGAAATCATTTTTTTTTCTTGAATTGAAATCTGGTCATATCCCATTCTGAGAGGAAAGAACCTTTGGAGATCATTAAGGAGAGGGAGAAAAAAAACCTTCGTTGTGTGCGATAAGAGCATTTACTTTTTCCCAAACAAATTAAAAACCTCATCTTAGTTTCAATTATTTTAAAGCAATAATCAAAATTACTTGGCAAAGCTCATTTTTTTGACTTTTTTATTGGTTGTTTTACTTTTTATTTCAAGCAAAATGAAAAGCTATTACTGCAGTTTTTTTTTCTTTTGCTTGAGCGATATTTGAAACGAAATATCAATTAAAAGATAAAGACTCTTAAAGAATGTACGGTAATTATTCGATTATTTTTTAAACTAATTACAGGTATAAATGCGTATTTTCTTTCTTGTAAAGGAAATGCATTCTAAGGGTGTAAGGTTTGTTTTTATTGAATATCGTATAAGAAAGGAATTAAATTAAAGTTTTCAGTTGTTTTCCCATTTTCGTAATTCATTCACGACTGTTTCCATTATAAAAAGCGGCTCAATTGTTTTTGAAAAATTCTTCACTACAACAGACTGCTATAATATCGAGGTTGCTTCAGTTTTGAATGTATTTGTACTGACGTGGTCTAAGAATCTCATTTTAGAACCGTATGAGGACGAAACCTCAGATGATGCATCCTGTCATGCAAGCCTCCTGTTCATTGTAACTTACAGGACACCCCCTCCCATTTAATATGATATTTTCGGTTGAATCAAGACTCTATTCAAACGACGTGAATTAATGAAACATGTGTTTTGTATTTCGTCTCGAAGGAAACACATTTCAAGACATTTTAGGACTACTTCTAAAATAAATATCGAAAAGCTTCTGAAGAGAATATATACATTTCAATACGTTGAAGTATGCTTACTTTTAGCAACACTATAAGAATAAATATGCGTTTGTAATTTCATTTGGAACAGCAACGTCTGCTTCAAATCAATTTTTACATCGTCAACTAGTGCTTTTCAGCTTCTTTCGCATTTTGCTGGATCTTTATCATTACATTTTTTTTTCTGTAGAACATTGCCAAATAATAGTTTCATTGCTCACTCTGTAAAAACATTTCAACAAAAATCATTAAAGTTACAAGCTATTCGCTGTAATTTGATATAAAAGTAATTATTACAATATTTTACAGAAATATGCATTTAAGATAAAAAAAAATCTATTTAATTCACGAAGGGCACACATACCTTTGCTTCCTCTATTTAACTTTCAATTAGATGACAGGAATAGAAATTGTTAAGAAATGAAAATATCTGTTATTTTTTTAAAATTTTTATCCCAGTTAATTTATGGTAACATAGTAATAACAAAAAGAAATGATAAAACGTTAATTAAATTTGATACAATTTCATAACATAAAATTATTTAAATCATGTATTTTTCAGAACCAGTATTAATAAATGTTCTTTGAGTAAGAACCGGATTCTTATAGCATCTATAAAAATGCATATTTTCAAACTGAAATTGCACTCAAAGTAAATTCTTTGTACCTAACATTTTTCTAAATTCACATCTTTTTCATTCGGAAGGATTTATAAGTTCCATGTACGACATTTCATTACCTGCAAACATTTAAGTTTTTTTATCGATTATGTTGCGAAGTCTTAAAATAAATTTAAGGAAGAAATATCGCAAACAAAATATCCTGTGATTTTGGAATATCTTCTTAACACTTTGTCTTAAAATAAAATCCAAAATACGGTATAAATCCAGCTGGCCTGACATATGATTCCTCTACGGTGGAAACCCGAACATTAAAATAAAACAAATATCTGATTATGAAAATGGGAGTTAAGCACCAAAAAAATTAAGGACCAGAATTAGAGACACACGAAAAGTTAAGGATCAAAATATTCGAATTTCAAAAATATTTATAGTGAGGGGAAAGAGTCAGTAGGAAACATTGAAAAAATTAAAGTTTTCGATTGAGAGAGCAGCTACAATCTGTTCCCATATAGGTTAGCTAGACAAGATAATGCACCCTCAAAGATGTTAAAACAATTAAAACATTAGCATCCAAAAAAGGACTGCAGAAATTAAAGATGATATTACTACACATCAAAAACAATTTTTATAAATTCTGCAATTCATTTAATTCTTTTAACTGAAAATTCTCAAATGGTGTAGTAGAATTAAATTACATTTCATTCTTATGTTCCTGAAACTGAAATATATTTCTAAAACCATTAAATATTAATCAAATTTGAAAAAAAAAATCTAAACATGACAAAAGAATTACCGAAAGTATCGTAAAATGTTTTGAAATAAAAATGTTTTAAAGAAAAATGCAAATTGCATAAAATATGACAGAAAAAAGTGTAAATCACAATGCCCTTTCAAAAAATTAATCAATAATTATAATTTTATAATTGATTTCTCGAATATTTAGTTTTTATTCTTTTAATAATAATCATTTCAGTCTTTTGGATTCTAATCTTTTCTGAATTTTATTCCTCTTAAACCATTAATTTTTAGTATAATCATTTTTCTAAAATTGTTTTCATTGTGGGATTTTCAAACAATTATTTAAAATAAGTAAGTAATTCGATTCAATTCATTAATACAGGAACATTTAAAAAAGAAAATTGTGGAGGAAAATAAATGATAAGAGTTAGAATTGAAAAATATTAACGATATTTTTGAAGAAAAAAAATTCTTGCTGGCCACCGCAGTGTATCATAATTTTTTTTCTAAAAAAGAACGAAAACATAAGCCATTAGAACAGGCGTAAGCTCTGCACATAAAGATATGGAAGTTGAAAAAAAATAATATAAAAACTCTTCTTTTGTTTTCCAAGAGAAAGAGAGAAAGATGAGAAACGATGCGGAAAAAAAAGCGAAAGCAAGAAAAAATTTAAAAGATAAATCTTAAAAACACATCCAAAATTTATCTCCATAAATATTTCATCTAACTCGAAAAAATAAACAATAGATTGGAGAAGAAACTATCTAATTAGAAATAAATCTACTGTGTATCAATGTGAAGGACGCTCACGAGCAAAACGATGGGCATCTGGCGCTAAATTCTAGTGCATACATTCAATGAAATTCACCATTTGATTCAGTTGATGAAAAATGTATTCAAATTTAGTTTGGAACTATTCTATTCGTTATCCATCAAAAGTCAAGAACTTCCGTTTTAAGGAGCCCAGTGTTTTCTTAATTGGCAATTTGTTTTCATAAGTAAGTCCTCGTTTACGATGTCTTTTAGATAGGATTAAGCACCTTATAAAAATTAATATCATTTTACATACTGTGATTAGAAATTATTATAGTTGTTACAAATATATTTAGAATGATGTAACTAATAATTGTTTTAGAAAATTTACAAGAACTTCCAATTGTACTAGATCCGTTTTCTTTGGCGTAATATTCACAAGCTACTTAATTTATTGCTTACATCTACAATTATATGTCCATTGAGCCGTTCTTATAACTTACACGAATAGGCGCACATATGCATGATATACAACACCTCCATAATGGTAATTGTCACAAATAGTGAGAAGATTTAGTTACAGCTGATCATAACCCTAGAGGAAACTTTTGATTCACTGATAGTTAATTAACGTCATGAAGAATTGTTACAGAACTTGTAACTTTGAGCCATATTCAAATGACGAGAAAAGTCACGATGATAACACCTAAACTGGCGTCTTTTTCTCCAAATATCCTCACCGCGCTTTCATAAGGACTGTTAGGGCTAATAGATTTAATGTGCATCGGTCCTGCTACGCACGGTTCTTAAGAGGAATCAAGGCTCTATTGAAACATCCAGAATTAGCGAGCTGACCAAAGGACTTCAGGGATTGCTAAGTGGAAGGTGTGGGGAAAGGAAATCTCTCCTAAGTCAAAGGGGTAACCATACTCGTTTTATGGCCGTATTGTGCTGAAACAAAAGTCTATTGGAAAGTTAGGGATGATTGTATTGGTAAGATGGTTTCATATAAATATTGCACATAATTGAGCTAAAAAATAACTATATATTGACATTATTCTATCTAATTCACAGGTTTAAACTAGGCTTCTAAAAACAGTTCATGAAAGACACACAAAAGAAAGTCCTGGGAACTGCGATTTAATTTTTATTTTTATTTAGGAAAAAAAGCAGGACATTTCTTAAAGATTTAAATATTTTCCTCGTCATATCTTAAATATTTTTTAAAAATAAGTTTGCCGGATTTGATTCTTAAAAAAGTAAGTAACTTGAACGAAAACTCATCTAAAAATATAATTCTCCAAAATAAGGAAGGAAAAAAAAGTGCATTTCATAGCTATTTATCTTAAATTCTATAAAATGAACAAAATGAATACATTCTGATTTTATCACTGGGTTTCTTTTTGACTTTTCAAAATGATTCTAACCGTGCGACAGAAATATGCAGCCTTCATGCAAAAAATTATCGAGTGCATCGAGAGAGAGAGAGAGAAGGAAAAAGAGTTTTTCCCTTTCAATTCATCACGAGAACTCTTCTGATGACGCATCAGGGAACTCTCCATCGTTTTGGCTTCACTAGAACAATCCATCTCTCGTAGCCGGGACTTAACTGCCAAACTAAATGCCACCCTCAAGAATGATTATCCGTCTCTAAGCTCTCCTTATATGAATTTATCTGCTACCGAATCGTATTAGCCTATCAAGACAAGCAATCCGCAGATGTACGTATTTGGGGTTTGCTTCAAAATTATTTTTTAAAAAAGATTCTTGCGTGAGGACGGTTATTAATGTAATAAAACAAGTGATAAAAATCAATATTTTTATTTGTAACGAAGAAGAATTTATTTATTTTCCATTTTATAAAATGTATGTTTCATTTGTTAAAAATGTGTGAAGAGTGAAACCTTTGCTGTTCAAATTTTTTCGTCAAGAGAGGGCCATAGAGTAACAACTTAAGGCTCGGTGGTCCGGGTAAGCAAACTCCAAGATTTTACATGGGTAATTCTGCTCATAGAGAGACAACAACAACAATAAAATGAAAGAAACAGTCTCATTTTTTAGTGGTAATAGTTAACGGTTTTATCAGTTTTCAATATCTTAAATATTTTACATAATAATCGTGCACACAGGTTTATGAAGAAAAGAATAAAATATTTCCAATTTATTAATAAAAGCATTGCAGAATTAGTTAAATTTAGTACGTTCGTATTGCTTTTCGAAATTAATATTTCTTATGGTTAAATTTGTTTGTAAATGATCCTCTATTAATAATGATATTATATTGAGATCTTAAATATTTCATTTTATAAAAATATATTTTTTTCATATCGTAAGTACTCAGTAATACAAATATAAAATACCGATCATATGACTTTATGTGGCTGTAATTATCTTTCAAAAGATATCTATAGAATTGTGGGTTAGGTCTATTTTTTTAAAAATTATTGTTAAAATATTATCATTTTGCAGACCATTCCTTCTAATTGAAGGTTTGACTCAAGTTCCTGAGATATACAGCCCAATGGATTACGAAATATAGAAATATCTAGCACTTACATGAAGATCCGAAAAATGCTGTAATAATTTTTCTTCATGCAATATTTTCATGTGAAAACAATATTAACCAGTTTGTCCGATTTGGCTTGAGGGCCATAGTCTGTCGACACCTGGCTTACAGATACCGTCTTATGTGAAACAGAATTTCAACTCTCGAATAATTTGTTTTTGAAGAATTAAATTTTGAGACAGATTTGACTTTTGAAGAATTCATCACAATTAAAATTTATGTAAGACCAAGATAACCTTGTATGTCTGCGGGGGATCAATGAAATTTAAGTTTCTTATCTTGTTAAGAAAATTTAATATTGTTAATTTGAAGCATTTTTTTATTTGTATTAAACACGAAAGTATTGACATTTTATAAAATATACGAGTATTACTACAAATATTATAAAGAAAACTTCACTTGTGTACTTCAGAAAATATATTTTATACGAACATTTAAAGCAATGAAATACGTTTGAAAGGATTTATTTTAAAGAAAGAACATCGTTTCCAAATTGTGATCAGTGAATCCTATGTCAGACTAAACTCTTGTGACTCAGACAGATCATTGTATTTCAATCATTACTTTGACCGGAACCATTAAAAGGAGTTTTCCTGGTCAATTGATTCAACTGCATTTCTTTGTTTCAGGTTTTTTAGTGTTGATGCTTGTTATTTATTTTCTCCTCTGCAGTTTCGATTTTCCTAAGAAAAAGCCTTTTGTTGATTTACATTCTTGATTCTTCATTACTTTAAAAAATGGCAATTCTATTTGTTTAGAAAAAGGGAATATATTGATCCATGTGTTCCATTCAAGAATACATAAAATGGATTTTCTACTATCCTGATATCGATTTAAAATAAAATACACTTTCAAATTCATTGTCATCGTTATAAAGTTGATTTAGAAGAACTTTTTCTACAAGTACCTTATTATTTTTGTTTTATACATAGAATTGTTTTTTCTAAGGTTTCAAAAATTATGGTCGAGTACGACCAGAACTTCAAAACGTAGTTAGGTTTAAGAAATATTACTAATTTTAATCGCATATGTTATTGGGCCCATTTCATCATATTCTAATTTCCCTAAATTTCTTACTTTCAAAAAACCAATAACATTGATTAGTAAAAAAAGGACCCTTTTTTAGCATTCGAATATATATATTTTTTTAACTATTCTGTTTTAACGGAAAAGTTGTTTATTAGTAATTAATTATACTAAAAATATATTGCAAGGTTCACATTATTAAATTTTTTAGTGACATCCAGTGTGGCTGCAGTTAATTATGTGTTAAAATTAAAAGGCTATTCGTTGATCAAAGCTGAAACAAGCATGCAATGCTAGTTCCCCTCATTTGAATAAAGCATATTAATTTCATTGGGTTATTTCCATTTTAAAACACCTTTATTTGTAATTTGATTTTCAAAAATACATCAATAAATCCTGTTATAGCTTTGAATCAACATGTATTTTTTAACTATTTTTGTAGTATGAGTTTTTTCCAATTTAACTCTTTCCAACTTCATTTTTATGAATGGCCGTGGTTGCCTAGTGGTCATGGCTTCGGATTCGTGGCAGGCGGTTTTCATTCAGTAGCGGGTTCGATCCTTGGCCGCTAAAGACCTGCTGTGTAGCCGGGACGATGCACGCTAAATCTGTCGGGGCCCTAAGTCCTCCCGTTCTTGTGGTGTGGATGTTAGGAGAGGGGAGTGCCTGCTCAGGTGTCGTCCTCGTCACTTGACCGTGGCCCAAAATTACGTGATCCTTCGCTTGAATAGCCCACGTGTTGCTTCTAGTGCGACGTTAATAAAAACTAAACTAAAATAATTTTTATAAACAACTTATATATATATATATAAAAGTTATTTTCCAAAATTTTCTGTGAAATATTTGCAATATTGTTTTCTAAGTATCTGAACTACGTCGCAATATATTGTTTCCTGTTTACAAAATAATTTTATATTTATATTGGGAGATTCAACTCTCGCTTAAGACGGTTTCAAATATAACTTCTAATCGACATAACCAAGAATCAAACACCTTGATCAAGGGTAAAAAACTATTCGAGATTAGCCTAAATAAAATAATCTTTCAATAAGATCTTAGAAAATCCAAAAGATGACGTAAGTAGCATCAAAGCATTTGTTTTCAGTAAGCATCATGACCCACAAAACATTTGTTTTTAAGTCTCAGTTATTTGCATTAGAGATCATGACACTTTTTGCACCTCGAAAATTCTTCGTCATAACTTTTTCGACCGATAAGACCATCTTCGGCTTTTTTTTGATAAGATTCGCTGAAGCAACCCATTGGTTAAATTGTTACTTGGTTTCGGGTGTATATTGATGAGTCCAGATTTCGCCGACGATGACAACTCGATTCGGCAGCAAATGACTACCAAATCAAAACTAACTTAGGAATCAATGTAAGATTTGTTTCGGATCCGTGTAACAGATGGCAGCACCCAATGGTAACAACAACTTACCTTCATGATGCCATCTGTTTTCAAAGAAAAGTACTTTTTGAATCCCTTTCGAACTTTCTAATTTTTTCAAAAGAAAGTGATGTACAGCATCCAAAGACATATTTCGCGAAAATATAATTTGTCATTAATTTGGGAAATGAAAGCCTATTTAAATCTCATTAACAATTGAAATTTAATATCAGTAGTATATATAGCGATTCAACAGAATTTCAGAAATATAAATGAACTGCAAACTAAAACCTATGGTTTTAATACTAAACATGCTGTAACGCGCTTATTTTTATCGATAATTATCATTCAATGCATATGAATTAAATATTGTTTATCAACTTTAGTCTCATAATCTAATAAATAGGTTAATGAAGCTTAATCGACTTTGATGAAATAAGTCTTAAAAAGAGAGTGAATGTCATCAGCTGATGTGATAAGAAATTTGTGGAGGTTATAGAAAAATAAGAAAGACATTTGCTTTGAATGGAGAGTTTGATTTCCTCAGTAAAAATGGATTATTTGAAAAAGAGCTTGGTTTTAAACATTAAAATGCGTTAGAAATGACATTTTATATAAACAGGCAGCAATGCCAATGCTTTTTATTAGCAAAAAAAAAAAAAAAATGAAAAAGGCGAAAGAGACCGTTAAACGAATGCGAAGGAAATGATCATGAAGGCTCTAAAACGGTTCTTCGGCGTCTTTTCCAAATTCTAGTTTTATTTCTCGTTATGACCCGATGTGTGGGAAATGAACAATGATAAACAGAGAGTATTTCGAATGAGTGTAGCTTTTTTTATAGATGGTAGTTCTGTCTACAGTTTGCCATTTACGGCAGCAAATATATTGACTTCTTAGGATTCTTTATATATAATTAATAATGAATTCGTTCAGATAAAGTCAAAACTTTTATCATAAAACTAAAATGAAAAAAGTTTATCTTTAAATACTAATTTTGTTAATCTTAAGGTAACAATAATTCTTTATATAACGAATGCGCAGTTGTAAAAGGAATTGAAGAAATACCAGATACATAAAAACTAATTTTTAAAACTCTTTACTGTTAAATACTTCATAAAATATGGGAATAATTTGATATTTTATGTAATAATATAATATTACTAACTATAAATTAAAATAAGATAATTAAGAGCATTATAGCTGGAGATGCAGGGGTTGGACAAAAATATGGAAACACTTTTTAAAAAACATGTTTCTTTGCTTAATATGGTGTAGGAAACCCGTTGGCATCCAAAACAGCTTGCAGTCTTCTCGGAATGGATAAATACAGTTCCTGTATGTGTGCCAAGGGAATATTATACCATTCTTCCTGCAAAACGGTGGCAAGTTCAGATAACGATGTTGGCGGTGGAGAACGAGAACGCACTTTCCGTTCCAATGTAGACCACAAAGGTTCGATAATATTCAGGTCTGGTGACTGTGGTGGCCAGGGGAGATGGGACAAATCCTCCTCGTGCTCAGAAAACCAGTCCTGGACAATGTGAGCTGTGTGAACAGGAGCTTTGTCGTCTTGGAAGACACCATCACCATCGGGGAACAAAGTTTGTACCATGGGATGAACTTGATCTGCCAAAATGTTCATATAAGTCTTGGCAGTCATGTGCCCTGACACAGTTATCATGGGGCCAGCAGAGAACCACGATATGGCTGCCCAATCTATAACAGAACCCCCGCCATGTTTCACTCTTGGCAACAAGGAGTCTGTATTATAGCCTTGAGATGGCGTTCTCCAGACGTAAACTCGGCCAGAAGTGGGAAACAATGTGAAAGAAGACTCGTCAGACCATATTACACGCTTCCACTGCCCTATAGTCCAGGCTTTATGACTTAAACACCACCTTTTCCTGTTACGGGCATTAGCATCACTGATGAGTGGCTTCTCAATTGCAGCACGGCCAGAAATTCCCTGTTTATGAAGCTCCCTTCTAATTGTTTTGGTACTCACAGGGTTCTGTAACACAACATTCATTTCAGCAGTAACTTTTGCAGCTGTGGTCTTCTTATTTTTCGTCACAATTGCCCTTAATGATCGTCTGTCACGATCACTCAGCACACACTTTCGTCCGCGCTGTGATTTAGCAGATGATGTTTTTCCGCTTTTCAAATATGCGGAATAAATCTTCGATACAGTACCTCTTGAAACACTAAACACCTCGGCTACCTTGCTTACGGAAGCACCTACCATACGTGCTCCAACAATTTGCCCACGTTCGAAGTCTGTTAACTCTGACATAATGCAATGACAACCTCACATAACAGTACTCCGACAACAACTGAACTGTTAAGCACATTTACGAAGTTGTATAGGTGGCGTTAGTAGTCAAAAACGCCAGCGCCACCTACATATTTCATTAAAATCAATCTTTCTTTTCAAACATGCATTTTACAAGGTGTTTCCATATTTTTGTCCACCCCCTGTATATTACTCTTTGACAGATGGAATCTCAAGAATATAGCTGTGAAAGAATGACTGCCTGTAAAGAAAATACGCAGTGGGATGCAAAATTGGACGAAGTAACCTTCATCCAATTTCTTTTAGTGCCTTCTGATCCAGTTAAATCAGTTTACACTATTGAATTCCAATATAGTAAAAGAATTAACGATTTATCACACACAACATTCTTAAAAAGGAAATTTATCGTTATTTTAATGACTAAATTCTTTCAAAATCCCGTAAATATCAAGTTACTCAAAGGACAGAAATAAAAGTTTAACTGATATATAAAACTAATAATATATAAAGCTTATTATTAAAAAAGGATTTCAAAAGAGGATTTTTGGAAAAATTCATGAAAGGTATTGAAATAAAGACATAGACCAATCCGGTGCTATTGATTGATGACACAATATAATATAGAGTGTACTATTTTTTTTAACCCAGGACAAAAGGTTTAAATTCCAGCAGCTTTCCTTTGGTTACGTTTTCCCACCTCCTCTTTTCGTTCTTCGACGTCAGCCTCACTAACTTGAAGTGATTCTTGATATTCTGTTTCGGGAAAAATGAGTCTGCCTTTTTCATTTTGAATCAAGACGCCTCGACCTTCACGTCGTTGAGGAGCAACGCGTTGTTAACGAATCTCAAGACGGCCACGTGTTTCTAGTGCTACGTCTGGCTGGTTTCCTGCGGAAGAGACTTTTGGTAGAATAACAATTGCTGCAGTATATATATATATATATATAAATATTACCCTTTATTTTACCTAAAAATAAAAAATTCGAGGCTGGAAAATTTTTAATCAAGGAGTAATAATTTTATATTATCTTCACACGAGAGGAAGGGATATACATCGGGATTGGCGGTGGAAGCAGCAAACATCCACTCAATCATGTTATTACTTTGAAAGGGACATTATTTCTTGTTTGCTTCTCGAAGGAAGTTAAATTAAGGATTATACAGATTACATGGTAATAGAAGTAGGGATCTTTAGGTATTTT
Source organism: Nephila pilipes (assembly GCA_019974015.1). Classification (NCBI taxonomy): domain Eukaryota; kingdom Metazoa; phylum Arthropoda; class Arachnida; order Araneae; family Nephilidae; genus Nephila; species Nephila pilipes. Next base: position 743,020 of record BMAW01091430.1, on the reverse strand, counting down.
ACCTGGAGTCTGAGTATTAAGAGAATATACGTATTAGTTCAGAAAGAGGGAGATGCTGATCTAAACATTTTTGGGAAACGTGTGATCGCATAAATTAAATGATTAAAAGGAATGGGTTTACGAAACTTTTCACGATGAATGCATTACTATGGTAGTTAAAATATAGGATAAATTAAGAAATTAATTAAATTCAAGGGAAATAATTACACACACATACTCGCACACAATCTCTTTCTCTCTCTCTCTCTCTCTCTCTCTCACACACACACACACACGCATATATATATATATATATATATATATATATGTGTGTGTGTGTGTGTGTGTCTGTGTGTGTGAGTGTGTGTGTGTTATCCAAATTTAGTCATACGTTTGTAATCGCATCATGATAAGTGGAGCTCTTTCCTTAACGAAATCAAGTAAGGAAAGTTCATTGCATAATTTTTTAAAACATCACCAGTATAACTAGATTTAAATTTGATTTTTCGTAGGTCAACCGAGATCCTGACTTGATGTCATGTCATGTTTAGTGAAGAACTCTTTCAGATGAAACAAAGCATTATATTTCATCAAAAGATCATAGCGTTGCCAGCGGATATGTCTGCTCCGTTATACTTTGATGATCTGTCAGTATCAGAGCATTACTTTTGATGAATAGTAAAGAGAACTTAAAAATCTGAAAAGTAAAGTCTGCCTGAGTAAATGCATTTTTTGGAAGGGAGCTATTCATTAACACTCAGGGGATTTAGTGCCTTTTAATTAACTTGATTCTAATTAAAGGGATGTTCTTCCAAATTCTGACGTAATGAATAAAAATCAAGATCTGTGAAAAGAGAGACTATAAGCAGATCACGATCAGGCCAGAAAACTATTAAATTTTATTAGTAATTTCGAAACGACGTCACACTAGGGCAATACGAAAGCCAAACCTTTGTATGAACTGTTAATTGGACAGAAAAAAAGAAGGTAAAGATTAGTTGACAAGAATAAATGAGGACTTGAATGGATGACTCGACCTAAGTTTTGCTGTCCACGAAGCTAGCGGCGATAGTCACGCGACTATCGCGAACTATTTAGTTTCTTATTTATAAAATGTCCTCTTATAGGGAAAAAATAATGATTCACCTACCACACTGGAGAATGAGAGTTTTCAGGATGTCACAATAACTTTGAGATGTGAAATGATACTGAGGGAGAGGGAAATGCTCTTATATATTGCAATAAGTCTCATTTTTTTGAATCAATGATTGAGATCAGGAAATCAATTCTCAATATGAGTTTTTGTTCCCAGATTTTTATAGTCCACGCGACGTGATTTTCACATTTAAAAAGCAAGACTGAATTAAATTGTACTGCTTTATTCAAAAAGTTTGGGTGAATAGATAATGATTTGTATGCGTATAATTTTTTCTGACATAGAAATTATGTGGAGGGTTGGAATAAATTCACTCGATTTAAGCAACAGATTTCTTAATAAAGCCATTATTTACTAACGACTAGTTTCGTATTTTTTAAATAATTCGAAGCTGGATTAATGTAGAAAGTGAATGACACAGACTGATTAAGAAGTCAGTTATTAACTAAATCAATAACTGTAGTTTGTTTCGTTGAAATATTCATGTCAAGTTCATTCCTTTAGTATTAAATTTTATATTTTACCTGTAGAATAAAATCATTGATAAAAAAGATCAGACACACGTTCCAGATATTTTTTAACATCAGATACTACCTTCTGTAACTGAACAGGAAATAATTAATGTGTTTACATTTAACATATTTAAATATTAATGAAGTCTCATTTGTGCCCTACCCAATGTTCCGTACCGTGCTTAGAAGTAACAAAAAAAAAAAGCTTCTTATGCAGAAAGGTGCGATAGTGCTATGCAGAAATATAGTTAAAAATGAAACCAGACTCTTTTATTACTGGTATGTTTCGTTTTGGCTAGTTCTCTATTACTAACCTTTTTCCTTTTTTGTGCCTAGAGAACTATTTTTTTCTGTCTATGTGCTTCCACATTTCCCGTAGATGGCGCTAAAGTTCTTGAAGTGAAGTAGACTATGATGAGGCAGTGTATGTAGAGCTTAATCATCGACTGAGCGAAGAGTCGAAGAAGAAATTAGAATTGGGTAAGAATAACCCCTTTTTTCATTCCTGATGCTTTTCAATGATCTATTCTATTTTCCCCCTAAGGCTTTGTGCACCCTCCTGTGGATGGTCCTTGAAATAGTGGACATGTTGTGAGCCTCAAAATATAGGTAGACCATGACAAGCCAGAAGATGTAGACGGAGCTAATCAAGGGATAGAGGCTGAAAGACGTAAAGGTTTGGCTGTCTCTCAAAGCGGTGGTTTGAAGATAACAACTTCGAAGTGCTTCGAATACTTGATGGATTTCGCCATTGCAATGATCCTTTAAGGATAACAAGTTTTGAACAAACTGGAATACGATATGAGTAATGTAAGAAAATGAATACATTAAAATTCAATTAGAACACAAAATCCTAGCAATTCATTTAGTGGAAGATTAGAAGGGAAGGTATATTATCTCTCTCAGAGATCTACTCAATGGCTTAAAATTTTTGAATTCCAAATTTCGATGCCAAGAATCTATTGTGCAAATTCATTCGGATGTTAATAAAATGAAAATATTCTTTCGCGCAAATCAAATAAAATGTCAAAATAAGTTATCAAAATTTCTTGAAGATGCTTTTTTTCTGATTAAAAGAGAAACCAGAGAGGGAGAGAGAGAGAGAGAAAGATTTTCAAAAATTGTTGTTTGAAATTTATCTCACTATAACTTTTTTAAATAAAAAGATTTTTAAAACTTTTCACGAGTAATGATAAGCTTATGGATGAAAGAATATTTCTGTAATTCTATTACCAATTTTAAAATAAAGAACAAAACTAACCTATGATAGCTATTTACAAAGAGAGAGAGAGAGAAAAAAAGAAACCTTTCAAAGAGCGTCAAAAGTTATTATTCATCATCTGGGGACTGATTTGAAAAACTTTCGAAGCAGTATAATTTTGTCTTTCATCTTTTGTGAATTATTCTAAACTTTATCGAGGTTTTCGAAACCCTCGAAAAGAAATAGTAACAATTTAGAGTTCCTTTCATTGCAGAAATTTGACAAAAAAGGAAACAGTTTGCCGCAAACATTTTTATTAACTTGTCTGAGCCTGACTACAATAATATAAAAATTTGAAACTTTGGAATATACAATAATATAATTATTCGAAAGGTACTTTCAAAGATAAATTCAAAATTCGTATCTGTTAATATATTAAAGAAGATTAATGAAAACATAAATAAAGTAAATTGTTTTGTTGTTACTAGGAGGATATTCGATTCAATCAAAATGTACAGAATATATTTTTAAACAAACATGACTTTATTCTGTAAATCATAGGCTAAAAATAATATAAAGAGGTTAAGTTTCAGAATCTGCTTTTGCAAATCGAAGGTCTACAAATAGCCCTCTTTTTTCCAAATTTTCTCAGCATTTGCAGTTTATTAAAAATATGACAATAAAAAAGTAGCTGATATTTTTTATTTCAAATTAGCCTTCTTACACATATAAAATATATACATTTAAATTAATCTGCAGATGTTGTAAGACAAAAATTTAAATTCAAATATAATGAATACTTTTTTTTATTATTAGTCTCATCTATTTTTTTTCATAAATTTCTCATCATACAGACAAAAATTATGTACAATGTTTTGTTTCTAAATATGCATTCTGGACGTTTGGTAAAATCAAAATTCAGACTCTATAAAAATAATATTTTGTACTTTTTGACACGTTTATAAAACATCTGAAAAATCTTATTTTCACTGTGTTGCAGAAATAAAATTAATTTAACCTTTTAACTAATACAATTAATTTTTATCTTTCTGCATATCAATTCAAAATAACACAACCCTGCATATTCCAATATATGAATAATCAAAAGGGTTATTTATCTGATCTTCAAAGTTGTAATCTGGGAACGCTGATGGGATTAAATAGTCATTGTCGGAGGATTTCACAAAGGTATTAATCTACAAGAGTTAACTTGTTAATTTATTTTCATGTTAAAATGGCCCGGCATACTGCACACGAATACACATAACAATAAAAAGAAACTATTTACAAGTCTTTAATCGATGCTGCATCTTTCAATCACATATACAGACAGAAAATAAAAAATAAATTGCTGCATGAAATGAGTCTCCAATCATACGAAGGGAGAAGGCACAATACACTGTAGTATCTTCTATGTGTTATAATTTAAATAATTCTCAATCTCATAATCGACATTAAAATTAATTCTTGCTACTTTTAAGAAATTGAGTGTTATTTTTTATCCAAAGATAGGATATATATATATATATATATATATATATATATATATCCTGTCTCTAGAATTTGTTACATTTTATTGTATAATGTATACACATATCGATACAAAAATAAAATGTTCCGATTGTTAAATGAAAAAAAATTAAACAAATGAAACAAACATTCTAAATGAATTAATTTCATTTACATTTCGAAAGGAGACGAAAATTTTTGAATTCTTCTGAGAAAAATATGTTACAATTTTTTAATGGTAAGCTTATTTAATCTATTTAATTTATCTCTTCTAATTTCTTTCTTCAGTCAATCGATATTATTTACTAACGAAGTGTTTTCACTGTATATATAAATACAGAAAAATGATCCCTTCAGTTTCAGAAGCTACAATTATTCTCCTTATTTTGCACGTTTGAGGCTGCGATATGAGCGTCCCAATGGAAACGTCTCTAGTATTTGAAATAAAATTAATACAATTAAATTCAAAATATTTTTATTCTTTTTTATCTTTTCATCGAAATGCACTCTTTCCAAAACAATTTTAAAAATAAAAAGGTTTCTTACTTCATTTCATTTTAAATAATTTTTACGTAAAATTTATTTACATTTATTTTTTTTTTGCTAGAATAAGACTTCTAAAGAATATTTCCTCCTTAGGTGAGACAAAACCACCTTTCGTGTCAAACTTTCCAACTTTTCGCCGAATAAAGAGAGAAATGTCTTTCAACCTCGACAATCTTCACGACCTTCAATTCCCTTCTTTCGATTACTCTTTGCTTTCTTTGTGGTTCCTTTATGTATTACTCAGAATGCGCGAGATAGAAAAAAAAAGAAAGAAAAATTTGAAATATTTCTCGTATCGGGATAAAAACTGTGGTTTCCAACTTTCAATCGATTCGATATCCAAATCCTTCTGAGCAAAAGCGGCACGAATCCATTTTCTCCAGGATTGACTGCGACGAAGATCAGACAAGGTTCGTGCCACACCTTCAGTTTGCTCTTAACCAATAATGACAGTGTAACAGGTCAATTGAAACGTCCCCGACCTACCATAGTAAAACACATTTTTTTGGCAAAATTAGTTTTTCTTATTCAACATAATTCCCTTCAAGGGTGATACACTGATTATAGCGACCCTCCAACTTTTCGATACCATTTTTGTAGTACGATTTGTCCTTTGCTTCAAAATAGGCCTCAGTTTCAACGATCACCTCTTCATTCGACGAAAATTTCTTCACAGCGAGCATTCTTTTGAGATCTGGGAACAGGAAATAGTCAGAACAGGAATAGTGGATTGTATATGTAATTCTCTCATTCCTCCAAAGAGTAGATTATTTACGCTAGACTCTGACGTACGTGGATTAGTGTTTCTGTTTCTCTTAATATATCACTTCCAAGTAATTCTGAACATCAGTTAAGTGACGAGGATAACAATTTTAACAGGTATCTTATATAGTCTCCAATCTTTCATAACCATCATAACGTGAGAGCATCGAACCTCGATAGATTTAACGATAAATACGGCGCATCTTGAGTGATATTAGGATTCGAGCCCACGACTCAATGGAAACAGCGCTGGCTATTAGTTTGCAATCATGATCACTTGGCTATAGCGGCTGTGGAATTATGAGGAGGCTGAATGCCTGGTTTAAAAATCTCGCCAGTTGAAAAATCAAGTTTTTACTCATTCGTTCTTACTGAAAGGTATATAAATAAATTAAAATATTAAAAAAGCAATGTTTCATTGTAAGAGATTCAAAGCAAATTCTTTGAAAATCTTAATTATTAATTATAAAAACAAGAAGGTATAACGACGGATCTTATAATAATTAAACAATCTTGAAATTATAAGCAATTACTAGTGAATACAAGGGTCGATCAATTAATTCTTAGAAATTTCAAGAGATGGTACTCGTAGCATCGAAAAAGGTTAGTTTTCAGTAAGCATCATAACTCAATAGATCAGGGGCCGCCAAACTTTTTTGATCATCGACCCATCTATAAAAATGATAAAAAAAAAGAAAAAGAAACTTGCCTATTTCTAAAATAAATTAAATCATTTAAAAACAGTTAATTTTTTTTTTCTCTTTTGATTTTGACAAAATCAAATTTTTACAAAAGTCAGTGAGAAGGATGCGCTTGATGACTCTCGGCTAGATTAGCAATATTTGGTTTAAAATTTGTTGATTTCAGTCTTACTTCGCCTTGGAGCTCCATATTCCATTTATTTCTCTTCTTTATTAAAATAGAATTAACATGACTGAAGCCAGATTCAACCATACATGAGCTTAGGAATGCAATTAAAAAGGGAAATGCCGTATAACAAGTTTTAGATATTTCTGCGTAATATTTATAATCGTACAAAATTCACTCACACAATTAAATTATTAAAAAGCATCTTATCAAACAGTTGTGATTTAAGAGGTTGTGCTCTAATACGGGTCATCTTGTAACAAAACTGTGCAAGAATCATTTCTCACAATTCTGAGAATGAGAACCCATAACAAATCATACATACTTTAAACGGTAAAAAAGATAAATAATTATTTTAAAGAATATGCAGGATGGAGAAATTAAATAAGTCATAATCTATTATAAAAACTTTATTTATTATATTGTAATTACAAATGGCATTCCAAACTAAAATTGTACATATTGTGTTGCTATCAATAAATTTGAGATTGAATATTATTGGTATTCATTCATCGACCCCTAATCGAACTCTAATTATACTATATGGACCAACCCAGGGTTCGTTATCGACCTCCTTGATGACCCTTGTACCAGACACTGTCAAGTCTTAATTACTCGTATTCTTAATCATGACGCCTATCACTCTATCTTCTTCATTTCCAGTCCATAACGAGGAATCTAGATCTCACTGACGATGACAATTTGACGAGGCAGCGAAATTTTGATTTTCCAGCAAATGACAACCAAATCAAAACTAACTTATGATTCAATGTCAAATTTATTTCGGACCCTTTTTGACAGATGGCCGCTCCCAACGGTAACATCAATTTATTTTAATGTTGCCTCCTGTCTTTAAATACAAGTACTCTTTTGAACCCTTCTCGTAAATGTAATGCAATGATAAAATGATAAAAAGTAAATTAGAAGAATTTTCATATTTTTAATATTCGCAGTTAAATTAAAATATTTAATTAAAATTTAAATCTCAAATTTATTCACTAAAATTTTGGTATAGTTGTCAAAAGGGGCATCCTACATAAACACCTGAACCCGTATCAGGACAAAATTAGTTTGATATGAACAACTCAGAGGAAACTAAATTATTATGCTCTAGTTTATTATTTAATTAACGTAGTTACTTTACTTCTAAAGTAGAATTGTTCTATTATATGGAATCCAAAATTAACTTAAACATAAAAATTGTTTGAATTCTTAAACTTTTCTGAATTAGGGGTGGGGGGGGAGGTTAAAAATGGATTCCCGAATTTTGTTTGAGCGTATCAGATAATTTTCTACTAAGCACTTCTCACAGCTTGCATTTCCAAATGATTGATAATTTCATCCCTATTCGAAAAAATATGAATAATGAGAAAATGTAATACTACTATGCAAAATATTAATTATTAAATTATTCAGAATTTGAATTGAAATGCAACAAACTAAAATTTTTAGGTTTTTATTCCTCGTGTTTTACTTTGGAGAGAAGCTTTACTAAAGGAATCGCGGTTGGGAAGAGAAAAAAAAAACAAATTGTCTGCTGATAATTAGATATGTAAATAGTCAATTAAGAAATCCACAACATTAAAAGTGGGTTAAAACCTTTTCTTTATAAATGTGGGGGGGGGGCAAATGCAATTAAAGTTCCGATGGAATTTAATCGAGAATGATTCACACGAACACATCGTTCTCATAATGCGCTGAATTTCCAAAAGCATAACTTAAAATTAGAACGAAGTGCTCAAATGGATTAATCGATTTAAGTCTTTGTTAATTTCCAAATTTTCCTTGAATCAATGAGAGTTTTGGAAAAAACAATTAGGCAGAGCAACACTCTATGTGATGATGATACGTCTATAGTAAACTAAAATGTTGAGTCATTTATACAAACTTTCGTTGGGGGAGATTCGCTCACAGCGACATCACGTGATCTTAAAGAGTTTTATATTAATATCTATTTTCACAATATGATGTCTCAATTTGTAGTATGGAGCTTGCATATACTTGGCCGCCTCCCAATGTTGTTCTCTTAGTACATGGAGAAAAGAGTATCAGGCCAACGCTTGCCAAGCTTTAAATGGGGGCAGAGGGGAGCCAGTCACGCTTGACCATCTCTAAAACTGAGTATTAGGACTTTACAATTGGGCAATCATTGCTAAGCTTTAACTAAAAATACTCACAGCATACCCTGCGATAATATCTTTCCAATGAGTCACACATCCTGTTGACATGCAGGAATAATGTATAAATTATAAAGGGTTGATAGCCGTCCCGTCTCTTGTAAGGTTATCGATTTTTATTCTTGTTCTTGGCATACATCATTCCAGGAAGTTCCACATTCCCATTCATATCACGATTTATTAGCTTCACTGTAATATCATTTACAATAAATTAATATTGTTAAAATGAAGTATCAAAAAATGGGATTCTCTAATTAATTTATTGAATTACACGGCAAGTGATGATTCATATCTCCACGCAGAAATTTATTTTTATTCGTCGTTCAAGTTGTACGCGAGAGCAATTGGCGACGGACCTCGTCAGTTTGGACCACGCACAAGTGAAGCTTGATCAGATATCTTCAGTTTTTGAACCATCTTCATTTGCTGCATGTTAAATTTATCTGGGATCAAATTCCTCTCGTCGGCGTGTGGTGGATGTTGAGAGTGGAGATGCTCGGTGTCTTGCTCGTAATCTTTCAAAATAATTAGCGGTGTTAGTTGTTACCTATGATTGCGGTATCTTAATAAATATGATTGTAAGGCAAAAAAGTGATTCATACATATTTCGTATGGAACGTTTTTGAAAGAAATTAAATTTGTTTTCACAATTTCTTTTCTTTTTTTACTAAAAGGACAATGTGATTTTTAAGGGTCTTTAGTTTCGGTTTTACGTAATTTTTGTTTGCTTGTATAAGGAATTAATAATTTGCTATAAAGTCTGATTCAGAATAATTAATCATTCTTGATTTATTAGTAAAAATAAATATTTAAGTTAAAAATGTTCCGTTTAAATTAGTTTCTCTGTCTATTTATCAGAATAAACAGAAGGGAGTCATTTTTTTAATAATATGCTAAATGATGATGTAACAGAAATACTTATTTTAAAAAATGTCTCGGCAAAATATAATAATGAACCAAAAAAAAAAATGAGCAAACACCAATAAAAATTACTAATTTATTTCGCAAAAACTGAGGTCTTAACCGGCACTTTGGGACTTATTCTGTCATAAATACTCTTACAGTACCAAAATAATAGCTCATTCTATATTCAGTTACAATTTCAACTAAATGTGGAATTTAAAACAACACTGATTAGCGATGCTATGTCTTGAACACTGACAAATGAAACAAGAAGTATTCTGATCATACACAAGAACGGGAGTAGTAGCAGATTAACTCCCTTTATTGAGTGCTTTTGACAGTTCTGAGGCTTATGAAATACCGGAGTTAGATTTCCTGAGATGCGAAATCTGTGATGGAGAATCATTGGAAATCGATGCGTCTTTTCAAACGCGAATTCTTTCGATATGGAGAGATGGAAATATATTCTGAATGTATACAAAATTCCCCTTTTCTTCAAGTTCACTTTCGAATCTCCAGAGATGTTGTTTCTATTTTAAAATAACGGATAGGGTTTAAAGAAAACTTCAATCTGTGTAAGATAGAGAATTTTCTGATGCGCGGAATCTATGTTATTGAGAAATGCTCTCTATATGGGAAGAGCTATAAAAGAATATTACTATGACACTGAAACGCGTCACATGGAAACTGCAAAGTTCCTTTGTTAAAAGCAAACAAAACATTTAACATATACTTTCTAAATGAAACATAAGAAATAAAAATGTTAATATTCATGGTTTAAAAGGAAATTATTCCACGGAGAAGGTTAAATACATTTCCAATCACAATATTATCCTTGAAATGCAACTCGATAATTAAAACGAGAAAACAAAGACGAAACGACGAAATTCAGTTCTACAATACAACACTACATGCGAAGTTGAATGCAATGCTGTAGCAAGCACCTTAAAATATCAAAAAAAAGGATATCTTGAAATTCTGAATTGAATTCAATTCAAGCATGTCTACTTTTCAGAATGAATAATTCTTACCGTGATCCTTTCAAAAATCTAATGTTTTTTCAAGTCAAAATAAATACTCAAGATAATTGAATGAAAGAAATAAAGGACAAGTTTTTTAGGTAAGGTTTAGTTTAATCATTGATTTAATTGAGATTTTTCTAGTTATTGGCGTCATTTTAAGACGATCCTTTAGGAGATCACGAGAGAAATAATTAGTTTTACGTGACTTGCTTTTGATCACCTTGCATGTTCCCTCTCAGCTAGGATATGCTTAATATTCTATTAGAGCCAATACAGATATACTTCTCTTTGACGAATGTAAAGATCTTCAAACACCCACTAAATATTTTATTAAGATATGACGTTTTAGTTTATCATATAGAGTACTTTCATTAATTATTTTTTTAAGAACAAAGTATCTAAATTCTAAAATTCCAACTTAAATCCAAGCAATCCCTTTCTGAAATTGGACTACTTGCCAGTTACATTTTGAGCTTGCGTAAATGATATTTAGTGATGTTTACATAAATTTTTAAATCGAACTTCCTAAAAATTACTATGTAAATTAAAAGACTATTGACACAAAAAAATACGTTTTATTAAATACAAAACAAGAACAAAAAACAAAAACAAAAAAAAACCCTACACAATTCCTGTCTACAAGAGAGAAAGAAAAATTTTGATTTTTTTCCTTTGGCTCTAACGGTATATCTCCACAATCTTCATTTTATCCCTCAGGAACAGTGAAAACCTTTTCCTTATCTGTTCTGATATATTTTATAGAGCCCTCTCCCGCAACCATGACAACAAGATTAGAATGAAGATTTTGGAATGCAGTGAAACATATCTCGAAGCGTGCAACAACCAGTGCGAGGGGTGGTGAAGAGAAGAGTTTATTGTTTCTCTTCGACACATCACCCAGCAACTGGTGCCAAACGACTTCGGTTTGACGTAAATTGTCGGCATTTCGTAAACATTTCCCTTTCCCGCCTCAGGATGTAATAATGAAATTATTGCAGTTAAGATGGAGGAGTTAAATTTGAATTTGATGAAAACGGGTTGCGCATGGTTGGAATGCCGAGGAGTCGCTTCAGGTGACGACTATTCTTAGAAATTGGAGCGTTATTTTTCGGTCGACACTTCGTGGGAGTAAAACTTGTTGGAATTATCCGAGGAAGTCCTCGTTTGTAATTTAAACAAGCATTTCATCCCTACGTAACAAATGCTTCAATTCTTATTAGTAAAATCCAGCGCTTCACCACAATTTTCTCTTGTGTAATTAAACTAGGAATTGACGAGGTATCGTACCTGAAAAGGCTGAGTACTGATTCTCTTAGGCTAAAAATGCTTGGGTTCAAAAACGAGCGTGTTTGGCAACATAAGATGCTATCAATACTACTATTTCGCTGGCAGTATCGAGAACACTCAAGAAATATTACGTTTTATACCTTCTTTTACATTTTTCTTCTTTAATCTCAAAGTAATTTCTGATTATCTATTCATTTAACTCCTTTTAATATTATTAGAAATTTTCATTTTTAAAAATTATTAGATTAGATATTAGATAAAAATTATTAGATTATTATTAGAAATTTTCATTTTCCCAAATATATTTAAGTGATGATTACCTCCGTCGTCTGATGATCTTTCTATGTTATGAGACCTGCCACCAGTAGCTTATTTGTAATGCTACTCTTTGAATTCCTTTCTAATACAAAATACTCTTTAATTCCTTGCTATTAACGATTTTTGTTAGTAGACACCAGTAGATAAGCTTTGGTTGAAGTTTTTTATTGGTTAGTCAGCAAAGATGTTTGAACAGCAACAAACCAAGGCATTTTCGATTCAGCAATATGGTTTCAACCATTTTCAAGCCCCAATTTATTGAATTTGCCTCTCTGACATCGTTGGTCTTCAATCTGACTCAATAAAATCAGAATACTTTTCAGGGCTCGAATAATGTGAGAAGCTTCGTTAATTGATCAATGTCCATTAATCCTTTTTCATGATGTTTCTTTCATCTGAAGTAACCATATTTTTGTTAGAAGTATTTCTTCTTTGAGTCAATTCTAGGTTTTGAATATAAGAGTCTATTATGAATTGTTATGTTTTAATTTCTGAAGCTAAAGAATCAATATTTGTTGTCCCCCCCCCCCCCGAAAAAAAATACACGTATCAATATAATTAAGTAAATTCCATAAAAACATGTTATGAATCCTTATGTTTCTATTTCTAAAGTTTAAAGAATAATTTTTTTGTTGTTGTTTTCCCTAAAAGTGGTTTCAGTAAATATTTTTAATAATCTTCATCAAGTTTTTAGAGCAAATCCTTGCATATGTTTGAAAATCAGGAGTTTCGTTTCAGTAAAGCAAAAAAGAGTTTCGTAACAAATTTTTAAGCTTTCTGGATGTTAACCTTGACAGAATGTTAATATGCTGAAAAATAATTTAATTAAGTTTTGTATAATGTTAAAGAAAATGGCATTCTGGAAAGTAATTTTGACTATTTCATGTATAGATTAAAAGGTATCTCCAACTTGGAGAATGAACCCCCCCCCCATTTCAATTATTTTTCACTTGATTTAAATATATACATCAGGAGACTTACAAGTTATATAAACCCATTTTCCTGTGATGCTTTCCATTTTGTTTAAACAACTAAATAGTTGAAACATTTTCATTATTCTCCATTTTAAATGATAAGAATATAGCGATAAAGTTATGAAATAACTTCTGGTATTTTGTAGGTTTTTTAAAAAAATTAATTCATTTTCAACATTTTACACTGGGAAATTAAACAAATGTTTCCAAGAAAGCAGAGCTGTCACGCTCCCCGGCGCACGTTAAGAAAGTAACATTGGTACACTGAATGAAGGGCAAGTGCAAACGAAACGGTTGGAAAATGAAATATTTCGTTTTAAAGAACAAATCTTATTTCTTTACTTAAGGAATGCTTTTCTTCTGGATTTTTCTGTTTTAGAAATCGCAAGTGGTAAAAAATATGAATCTTTCAATTACCAATTGTTTGCATATAATTTTTGTTCTTCTTTTTCTATAATTTCTTTGAGGCAGTTACGTAAGTCAAATGTCTTTATTTTATCTCGAGAAAATCTAACAATGGAATGTTCGAAAGAAACTACTTCCTTTCAATTGATGACCTTCTGGTGTTTCGGAAAACATATAATTTGATGTTTCGATGCCTGAAATTTCTAATGAAATACACACATGGACGATGAGTTTTGACGTTAACAAGTGTAAAAACAAATGTAAGTATATGAGACTCAAAAAATACGCTTCAAAACATATTAACATCGTTTATACATGGGCCTCTACACTGTATATTTTTTAAATCTATCTATTACTAATTTTTAATTTCGTATTCTAGATATTTTTTCGATATACAGTTGCAGAAAGAATTGTTGGTGATATACTTCATAATTCGGAATGAAACCAAATGCATTTCAAGATATCTGATCTAACACCTTATTCTGCATTCTAATCATATGACATGTCCTCTGTAATTTTGATTTAGTTAAATTCACACTAGAGATGTGCAGTCGTTAAAAGCAAATGACAAACTTAATAAAATCAGCAATTCTTCTGGCAGCTGAACAAATTTAGAATGAATGTTAATGAGTCAAAGGTAATTAATTTGTGATGTTAATGAATTAATTTAACTAACTTCAGAAACACACACATGCGCACGATTTTTACGCTACAGAATATTTTTGCGATATATCTCATTATTTTTGGAATCATTTTGAAACATCACCGTAATCTCACAGATCTACATCGATTCAGAATAAGATAATAAGGAAAAGCAACACAAATGAATTGGGGACATTCTGTACAAGTGATGAACAATATTTTGACTTATTTTCCGCGACACTCCATTTGGTTAGTTATAATGTTATACTTATATATATAACGTTTGTTATAACGTCAAGATTAAGGGAATTCTTTCTTTTGGTTCATTATTTCCAGAAATGTTTGTTTTATTAGCGTCGCTCTCAGACGCAACACGAGAGTCATTGGCATTTGACCTCGACTTTTGGAGTCTCGGTCAAGTGACGAGATCGACATTTGAGCTGATATCTCCCTCTCTAAACATCCACACTATACCAGAGGATGGACTTAGAACCTCGACAAATTTCGTTACATAGGTGATTTTTAGGTGCATCAGATCTCGAAGCCACAAGTCTACGGAAACAACGCCAGCTGTGAGTTCGCTACTCTAGAAAATTTAAGTTATTCAGAAACAAATTCCTTTTTGTTGAAAAACAACAGGGATTGTGGAAAATACATGTAAGGTTCGGCTTCACTACATTCAATCCAGGTTGAAATAATAAGTGTAAGAAGAAAAGGGTTAAAGAGGGGAGAGGGAATGAATATTTTGTGGCAAATTAAAAATTTGAAGCATTTTTGGTGTTTGCTCAATTAATTACTGAAAATTATTATTGGATTAAATGATAATTAAAAGATTTCGGTATATATTATTACGAAAATATTTTTCGTGTGGGAATGTGCGTGGAGTGAAAATCAATAACAACTCTGAAGTTAATAACAAATGCACAGATTACACAATTCAATGACTCAGATACAGTTACATTAAGTACAGTCATAGTTATTACACAGCAACGTTCAGCTCACCAGCTTATTATTCTTCACTGAGGACCGCCTCCACAATAATATTACACATATCGAGGGCAGACTCCAACGATTCTCAACAGAAACACATTGCTTCTTCACAAATTCACCCCACACGTCTCACTTCAAGTACCGACAGCGTTAAGCTAATCCCTCAATCGATCTCCTTAACATAGTCTCCAAAGACAGACTCTCCGTAACAGTTCAGCTAAACTCAGGCCTAATCTCCAGCAAATTAAATCCAGCCACGAAGGGGTCGTTACTTAATGTTAATTGACGACATTCCTGTAGATCGATCTTCTTTTTTTTATGTGAGAAGCGTTGCACAGAAGCATCAACTCACGTTCGTAAGAATATACACTCATGGACAAAAAATTAGCGCACCAAGAAATAATTGCGGGATCGTAACGAAACTTGTCATAAATGTACATGTCGGGGAGATATGCAAATGATTAGAAATGTAGCGTGATTGCGCATTACGTATAGCCGGTAAAGGGCGTTCAACATCGTTCTCAGTGGAGTATAAAACAGGTAACCAAAGCTTGTTTGAGTGTGCTGAATCCTTTACAAAGGAAGAGCTGAGGTAGACATGCTATTACGCCGTTTTCGAAGACAATATGAGCAGCTGTCGTAGTTTGAGAGGGGGAGAATCATCGACATGATGGAAGCTGGGTTGTCAGCTAGGCGAGTAGCTCGTCAATTAGGCCGCTTTGATTGTGTTGTGAGGAGGTGTTGGGACCAGTAGATCCGAGAAATGTCATTTACACGAATACTAGGTTCAGGACGCCCTTGACAGACCAGTCGTCGAGAAGACTGCCACATCGTAAGAAATGCACGTGTACAGCCAACTGCTTCATCGGCCGCCATCCAGGCACAGATAGTTAGTACCTTCATTAGGGACCCCTGTGTATTCTCGAACCATACGAAGGCGTCTGGCTGAAGGACATTTGGGATTACGTGTGCTACCCTTGATGCCCACCCATCGACTCCTCCGTTTGGAGTGGTGCCGCTCATGAGGAAACTGGACTGCAGCGGAATGGAACCATGTCGTCTTTAGCGACGAATCCAGATTCAATCTCAGCATTAATGGCAATCGTGTTCGTGTGTGGAGATCCCGTGGTGAACGCCTCAATCCTGCCTTTGCTTTACAGCGACACACCGTTTTTACAGCTGGTGTGATGGAATGGGGTGCCATTGCCTACAATACGGTCACCCCTAGTATTGATCCGTGGCACCATGACAGCCCAGCGGTATGTCCATGACATCCTGCAACCACATGTGTTGCCACTCATGCAAACGGCTCACCATTTTTCAACAAGACAATGATCGGCCTCACACGGCAAGGGTGTCACAAGACTGTCTCCGCACTGTTACTACCCTTCTTTGACCTGCCCGATCCCCAGATTTGTCTCCAATCGAGCATATCTGGGATCATTTGGGACGGCGAGTTGGGCATCCCACGAGTTTGAACGAACTAGAGGCAAGGTTGCAGCAAATATGGAACGCAATGTCTTCAGACATCATACAGAACTTGTATGCCTGAATGCCCAATCGTATTGCATCGTGCATTCGCGCTACTGGGGGTTCAACAGGGTATTAAATCCTCTGTTCTTTTGAATTTTTCTCTGAAATAAATGATCTTTTTCCTTTGATTTTCTAATCATTTACTTACATCAAAGTATTCATTATGTATGTAAAATTTCGTTTCATTTTGACGACTCCTTCTCGGTGCGCTAACTTTTTTGTCCATGAGCGTGTAATCAGTACACGATTTTTTTAAAAATAACTGAAAAGTAATGAATACACGATTTATTTAATAAAAGACTCCATTGCAAATATAGGTGTTTTTATTGCGGTTATGGAGCATCGAAAAACAACGATTTATTGGTGAATACAATTGTAAGTTGCTGTATTATGTAGAGTATTATTGTCCTCATTTTATGCTCCTATATATTCTATATATTTATATTTTTACATATTTTAAATGATGCGTTTCGATATATCTGCACATTGACATTTAAATAAGTGATGTGAACCGAATGAATGGCAAATGTGGTCGTCATACCGCTTCATTTAGAAATACTAAATCAAAGTTTAGACTTGATGCAATTAAATAAGATTTCCTTTAAACAAATTTGAGTGATCTAATAAATATACAGGATATGCATCACTTCTTATTAGTGATCAATCCATGATTTCTTTGTCTAAGCCATAGTAAACTGCTGTTTGTAGAAAATGCAACACCATGAAGGAATCATCAGAATCAAATGAAATTCGCAGCAAATGTCAATTATAGGATATTATGCAAATTAATAAAGTTTCAGAGCCATCGCGCGTGCGCGGCGCGCGCAGCGCCCTCTGAATTGATGCTGAAAGCGTATAAATAAAGTGCTGTAGCGGGACGTTGAAAAAAGTCTATGATTATTTGTTAGTGGCAAACGTTTAGTGAGACCTGAGTATGCCTCCACGACGGAAGAATAAGAAATTCAAGCAACTTACGGAGTTTGAACGAGGGAGGATAATCGGCCTTCGAGAAGTAGGATTTTCCTATCGCGCAATAGCAGCTCGTATGCAGCGGAACAGTTCCACAGTGATGCGAGTTTGGAAGCAGTGGACCGACGAGCACCGAACAACTCGAAAAACAGGCACTGGACGACAGAAGGTGACGTCAGAGCGCGATGATCGACACCTGCTCCGCATGGCGGTGAATGATCGCACAGCTTCCTCCAGGCAGCTGGCAGCACGTTGGTCTACTGCTACAGGTGTACAATTGTCGGCTTCGTCAATTCGTCGTCGCCTGCTGCGCCGTGGATTGCGTGCAAGGGTGCCTTTATACAGGATTCCCCTCACGGCGAATCATCGACGGCTGCGTCGGCAGTGGGCTCTTGAGCACAGAGACAGGCGAGCTGATTGGCACCAAGTTGTCTTTTCAGATGAATCACGCTTCAATTTGTGGACCCATGATGGCCGTGTTCGTGTTAGACGTTATGCCGGTCAACGCTGCCTTCCTGAGTGTATTATTGAACGACATAGTGGTCGAACACCCGGAGTTATGGTCTGGGGTGCGATTTCGTATCATGGACGATCCAATTTGATACGAATTGAGGGTAATCTCAATAGCAACAGGTACGTCCGTGAAGTGCTACAGCCCGAAGTCGTTCCTTTCCTTCAAGGCATCCCTGGAGCTATCTCTCAGCAGGATAATGCACGCCCACATGTTGCGCGGACTGTTCGAGACTTCTGTTCAGCACAACGCATGCAACTTCTTCCTTGGCCTGCTTATTCACCGGATATGTCGCCTATTGAGCACGTGTGGGATATGGTTGGTCGGCGTCTCGCTCGTGATCCGCGTCCTGCAGTTTCCAAAGACGAACTTTGGTTGCGCATACAAGCGATATGGAATTCTCTTCCTCAAGCAGATATTCAACATCTGTTTGACTCCATGCCACGTCGTATAGCAGCACTTATTGCAGCGCATGGTGGCTGCACCAAATACTGATTTCGGACGCTTAATTTGTTTCTTTTGTTTTGAAAATTTCATCTTTTATTTGTATCAGTACAAGTCGTTTCTGCATTAAATTTCATTTGATTCTGATGATTCTTTCATGGTGTTGCATTTTCTACAAACAGCAGTATATTACTTTTATGTTTTGAAAAGTTTTGGTAGAAAATTTAGAAATCAATTATATACACTCTGAGAATCATAGAAAATAATCTATTCAGATTTGTAATATAACTATATCACATGACTAAATTCAAAAGTATATTTCTATTTAAGGTTAAAAGTAGTTTAGGCCGTAAAAATAATGATATATTATCACAACGTTTTGTTCCGTAAACACAAGCATCTGTTTGTAACGGTGAATTTATCATTGAAGAAGAGAGAAAAGTTAATATAATACTCTATAGACTACTCTAGAGTATTATATTAACCTTAAAAGAGAAATGTTGTATTGCTCTTTTAAGGTTTCGGTGTCGGCCAACAAGATATATATATAAGTTAAAGTAACTCAACATAAATCTTCATTACAAACGATATCTCTAAGGCCACAGTTGGTACACATTTTTAATAACTTCCAGACGAATTTAATGACCCGCAGTACGAATTCTGTAAATTAGTTTACCCTGGGAAGTGATATTTTTGTTCCGCATATTAACAAAATGTATAGCGACATATAAACAAGTCCCTCGCGTACCAGGTAACTGTCAATGGAAAAGAGCTTCAAAAGTTGAACTATTTTATTCCCGTTTATATAACAGGCCAAAGAAGTTAGCTTCAGGTGAGATGAGATTTAGGCCTAATACTAGGTACGAAAATTTTATAATCTTTGTTATAGGGTTTGAAGCCTAAAAAAAGAAGTTTCTTTTTGCAAAATGCTAATAAAAAAATAAGTATTTTCCCTTCTTTTTCAAATAAAACTCGATCTGTCTTCTCACGAAACCGGAACAGCTGATAAAAACACGATTAATTTATATCACTCCATATATATCACATTTGATAATTCTAAAAGCATAACGGCCAAAACTTTATAACAAAATTTAATCTTTTCTTTTTCTCTTCTGTTTCTGAGTGAAAACAAGTAATATAAAAAAAATTAAATTTTCTACTTAGGTCAATAAAGAAATTTTTTATTTTAGTTACTTTTTATTAAATAATTACAATTAATATAA
The DNA here is from genome assembly GCA_019974015.1 of Nephila pilipes. Classification (NCBI taxonomy): domain Eukaryota; kingdom Metazoa; phylum Arthropoda; class Arachnida; order Araneae; family Nephilidae; genus Nephila; species Nephila pilipes. The sequence continues at coordinate 723,090 of BMAW01091430.1, read as the reverse complement.
ATATGTATATAACTACATATGACAGAATCACAATATTAAGTGGGAAAAGAAATTTTTTTCCAGCAATCTACACGCTTCGTCACTGATGGTAATTATTCCTAAATTTATATCCTGCTAAATATCTTATATAAGAGAAATTTTTTTTCTCCCATATAAAATTGAATTTAATTATTTGAAAATCAAATAAAAAAATTTTATGCTTCGATGAGATTCGATCCAAAGGCGTGAAGATTCTAAGCTCAACCAAATTTGTCATTGCAAGACAAATGACATAGTAAAAGTATTGGCTTGTTTCTTAATTCTTCCGGTAAATTAAATGGTTGGAATGCAGTTTAGTACAACCATCCTTTGCGACAGGAATTATTTGGTGGTATTTTACCAAATGTAGCTACCCTGGTTAGCTTCGTGGTCTTAACCTTCAGCCAAGAAATCGCCAAGCTTTGCAACTTCTGAAACCGCGCCAAGCAGTTGGGCTAAACAGAATTTTCACCAATTAAATTTAATTAAATGAATTAATATTTGAAAAACTGTGATAGTGTCAAGTGTCATCCACTACAAGTTTAAAAAAATGTATTTGAACTTGAGAGGATGAATAAAAATTATTTAATTAACGATTGAAAATTTGAACAAGATATATAAATATATATAATGAGATTTGATATATGCGTCCTAAGCAAACTACAAAAGATTCTTCCTTTTTTTTCCTTTAAAAAAAAGCTCAATTTGTTTAAATGAAAGTGAAACGGAGAATGAAATAAATATGCAATTGTTCTAAGTGTTTTGAATATTTAGGGATTTAAATTGAAGTATACTAACATGAAATTTGATTGCTAAGTGAGTCGTTTATGGGAGGAAGGAGGAGGTGATGAATAAAATAATACATTTTGTCTTTTTACCCACTTGAAACACTTTATTACAATTCTATAAAAAGCCGAAATAAATGGAGGCAATTTATGATCTTAAACTAATGAAAACCATATTCTTTTGTAAAAAACTTAAGCAATAATGTCAATTTTAAGCAGATAACCGAGAAATTTCAGAAAAGGGGCTATTGCTATCAGTACAATGAACAAGCAAATTAGTAGAAAGATGATGCGCATGCAAATGTCAGGAACAAATCATCATAGGCGACGAGAGTGTACGCAAAACGCATGCAGTGGGTACGTGCAGCCATAAAGGTAAGAACTTAGGCGCAATTAAAGACATTCGCTGCAAATGCAGGAATTAAAAAAATGGTGAATATGGTGAGTTCTTTCGTGAAGTATGGCTGAAGAAATCATCTGGATGACTTCCCAAGTGGAAGAATAATCGGAAAGCTGGAGGAGGGGCGTAGTTTGACCAGTGTGGCTGCAGAGTTGGGAATCAATAAAAATGTTGCTTCGGGCACTTGAAAGCCTTCCAAACCATAGCTGTTAGAAAGGTTGGTGGTGGCCACCCTAGGAAAACAACTGCAGTGGATGATCGATATATGATCCTACAGACGAAAAGAGTCCGATAGTGCCATTGCTCAGCAACTGTTTACATCAACAGAGAGACAAGTGTTGCTGTTTATTGTGGTCAGAAGTATTCACAAAGGTGCCATATTTGCCCGCCGTCCTGAACGCTGCATCCTTTCAAAGTTAGCCAACGGCTGCACTGTTCAGAGTGGTGTTTGGAGCACAAAAACTGGACATCTCATCAATGGAATCTTGTCCTCTTTACGGATGAGATTCGTTTTAGTATCACAAATGATTCTCAACGCCAGTTGATTTGGAGAGAGGTCAGGGTACGGTTTCATCGCAGTAACATCACAGAAAGAGACAGATACGATGGTACCGGATTTGTCCTCTGTGGAAGCATTATGCTGAATGGGCGGACTAAGTTCCACATTATCGACAGAGCTTCTGTCCTTCAGCCAGGCACCTTGCGATGAAACGGATTAACACAAAGGCCCATTGTGAAGGTGCTGCAAGTGTATGGATTGTGGACAGTGATACAGTTGGCTCTATGCTTGCATGTTTTATGATGTGACGGTCTTCTCGACTATTGGTAAGTCGAGGGCGGTTTGAGTCTGGTCGCCTTGTGACACATCTCTTTCTTGTTCACTGATCCCAACACCTCACAGTAAGGTCAGTATGACCTGGTGGCGAGCTACTCGCCGTGTTGATCACCCGGATAACCCTACATTTTTAATAATTTGCATATTTCCCTGACATCTACCTTCATGACAAGTTTTGTAACAATCCGACTCGTACTTCTGGTACGCAAATTTTAATAGCAATGGTTATATATATATATATATTCTTTCATTGCTTATTAATTAATCATTAGAAACATTTCATTAAAGGTAATGGAACATGTCTTATAAACAAACCTGCCATATTTGCTAATAATGAATAAACAAGGGAAAATTATGTATATATATATATATATATATATTTGTTCCTTCCCAAATTTTCTGATTTTTCTGATTGGAATAGTTTTCCAAATATATTTTCTTCTCAGTAGTTGAGAAATAAAATAAAATTACAATATCTATTTCTGCTCTTTTCTTTTAATTGTTAACATTAGTTTCATTTTGTCACAGGTTTGACTTTTGCAATTTGATACGTGAGCACAAGTCTAGTCTCTTATTGCAAGTTCTTCATCAAAGTTTCTTTTACAAAGATTAAAGAAAAAACGTTTATTTATTGCAGTTGTAAAAGATATATCTAGGCAATAGACCATTTTATTCTG
>BMAW01091430.1:588455-720365 GCA_019974015.1 Nephila pilipes | reverse complement strand
TATCTACTTTTTAAGTATTATCATATACTAATCAGTTCAATTTTCAATCACAGTAATATATTAATTATCTTGCTTCGTCCAAACCAACATTAAAAGTATTACAAAGTGTTGAATACTGAATTAACTTAAAATGAGTGATATTTCATTTCATTTTCAGTATGGAACATTTTTGAGTTCATATTTTTATGAAACGAGAAGTAGAAAAACATATTAATTACTGGGAAATACAGCTTGATATATATATATATATATATATATATATATATATATATATATATATATATGCGCTGTTCACATTTCAAATGTTTTACTCACATTTTCAAATAATGAGGAATGTGAGAGAGTTAATTTTTTTACTTATCAAAATTGATTGTAAGCAGCCATTTTTTTTTTAAAAAAAAATGGACTAAATCACATCTTCGAATGTGATTTCAACTTAATGATCCAAGTTTGGCAGAAATTCCTTTGCAAAATTGTCTTCCGTACTTCTTGTAACTTTGCAGATAAAATTGAACAAAGATTTTGTATAGAAATGGTTGAGCCGTTAAGGGATCCCCTTAACACGAGCTCTATTTTATTAATTTTCGTCGGAATCGGTTTTAAATATCAATGAAAATGTAAAATCTAATTACGGATAACCTATCTTTTTAAATTTCTCTGTCTCTTTTCCTATCACAGCTCTCATAATGAATTAAATATATTTAGAATATCATATAGGTGTGGGGTTCTCTTCGAATTCGTCCTGAATGGTGCAGGAGCTCAAAACTGCTTTTAGAGAGGAATATTTCCCAAGCTCTTCTTGGTAGTTTAATGTAGGACATGCATAACAAATGACAAATGTGTGCCAGGAGGTCAGACTTTTTCTAAGTGACTTATCTGTTATCATACTGGTGGAAATAACATTTTTCGTAACTTTGGAAATTGCTCCAAGGAATAGACGTTTGTTCTTCATTTTTTTTTTATAAAACTTTTCTATATGGCGAAATTTATCTCATTTTGCATTAATGTACATTTCCTTTGTTAAACCTATGCCAAGTTTAATTTCTTTAAGCGCTGTCTATAATTAAATCAAAACATCGTGTTTGTAAAATTGTTGATCTAATCTATTTCTTATTTATATTATTATATTATAAATATCTTCTGATTTCTTAATTTAATTTTATGGATATTTTAATTCGTTTTTAAGTAATAGGCATAATGGCAACTTAAAATATATTTAACTTCGCCATTCAGTTCTCAGCCTAAATGTGGTTTTTGTAGCGCGGTTTACTTTAGTTTTCCTTTTTTTTATAGGGTTACTGAATTTATAATCTTGTAACCATAAAAAAAGGTATATTATAAAAAAATTCTGTTTATAACCATTTCAAATCGTAAAGATAAATTTTTTGAGTACTTAAAAATGTTAGTTAATGATTAGAAATATTTTATTCATCGGCTTATCTAATTAAGGGGTCTAGGGACTTTTAACGCTTGTCGTGTATCGAAAAAAATATCATTTTTCAAAACAATGTAATTTACCAATGAAACAAAACAGACAATTGAAACTTTTTCCTAATAATATTCATATTTATTTATATTTTGTCTCATATTTTCATAAGATTTAAAGAAATTTTTAAAAAGTTATAATGAAAAAAATAAATTGCACATTTTTTTCAAAATTAAGAAAATCTATATTTTGCTGCCCGCAGGATTCTGAAGTATATTATTGATTAAAATTTACAAAAGTGATGTTACCTTGTTGAAAAAAGTTCAATTTTAAAGTTATACACACTTTTTGAGAAATTTGGTGGAAAAAAGTTTTTTTAATACGACTATTAAAAAATATGAAATTTTAAGAAAAAATCCAATTAAAATTCATATAAAACATTTTTTTGTTAATAATTTGTATCAAATTTGATATATAAGTCATAAAGAAACCTTTTTTGAACACTCTCATAAAATTTCACATTGATATCTTAAATAATTTCTGAGAAATCCTGCGTGTAAGAAAAAAATTTTTGTTCTGAGAAAAATGAAGTTAAATTTGAAAAGTAGCAATAAAAGAATTAAAATCAAAGTTTAGTTTTTCTCGATAACTCTAAGAATTTTTGAAGTATCGTAACAATTTTGGTACCAAAATGTTCAGAACAGATGAGGATCTAACACATATTTTTTTTTTTCAAAAAATCAAAAAATTTTGAGGTTTAAGGATCCTGAGATCCCCCTTAAGCATTAAGCATTTATTCAATTATTTTATTAGGAATATTCATGCAAAATCAAGAAACTAAAAATAGTTTATCCATTTGCAAGAGGATAACTTCCACATTCTGTTACACAAAAATGTATCAAATCTATGAAAAAAGTTCAGCTATAAATAGCTTAACATACACAGAGCTCAAAACTTATTGTTTTCGTAATGTGCCGAATACAGCACATTGGAAACTGAATCCCGTATTACTCTAATGAAAAAACAATCGTGATCCAAGTCAAAAAATTTATTCCACACGTACAAAACGCAACATTTGAGAATGTTATTTAAATATTTCAAATATATTGATGTCTCTTTAACAATTCAATTTTTTCTATTGTAATTAACGATTTTGATTCTGAATAAAAATTTCATAATTTATATTCAGCAGTAAAAATATGCAATGAGAAAATTAAACCCTAAACATGCCTCATAACTGTTTTATTAATTACATTTCGCCTCTCCCGCTTTGTTTAATTTACGATGTTGAAAAAGGTGAATGATTGCCGTGTCTTAATTATTTATCGCGGCCTTTGGACGAAATGAATATTTATGAAATGTTTGCTCAAAAATTGTCATTAACGGACCAGAGAGATTACAGAGAGAGAAGGAGAGAGGAGAGAGAGAGAGAGAGAGAGAGAGAGCATAATGTATTTAAAGAGATCTTGTGAATGATGTAAAGTGAATTACTTTTCGCGGAGAATTATCTTTGAGTGTCGATTTATGGCCGAGTGCCATTCAGTTTTCAATTGAATAAATCACTGCTCGTGATTTCCCGAAAACAAAATATAGCATCTTGAAACCTAACAACTTCTACATGCTAGTAAAATTATTTATTAAGTACAGGGAATCAATAAATCTTGAGGAATCGCTATTTTTACTATTTGTATGCAGTTTGATGGTGATCATCGCGAAAGCGTAGAATTCAAAGCAGGGAAAAAATTGGCAATAGTAATTTCTACATAACTGTCGACTTGCAGTTCGAATTGCCTTTACCTCGACTCAAAATTTATTCACTTAAAGATTAGATTGTTCATAAGATGTCATTATCTTTGCTCTTATTTGAGCAAAAAAATGCTTATTCTATAATATATATGTAAAATCTTTTACTAACTATTTTATAAATTTTATATGGTACTTAGAGTAAACCTTATATGCTTCATTTATTAATTTTTAAAAAAGAATATTTAATACAATTAATTATCCACACTTGATTAAAAATAGGGTTTTGTTATATCTATTTTGTATAATATTTCTTTTTGATTATAATATCTAAATTTCCAATTTGTATTCCTTATTTGTGAAGTACTAAGTTAATTATTATCCAGATCATTTGGGACTTTTTATGAGAGAAATAAATATTAAAATAAAATGGAAACATTTTAGAGATTCCGGTTTGTTTTTTGAATGTCTTTCGCATACCTTTTCCCGAAATCTGCATGTCACAGCTTTTCATTTTGAGCTACCTTCAGATGATGATGTCAACACCTGAGCAGGAACCTACTCCCCACATTTACGCCATACCAAAATAATCAGGTTTAGTATTTGTTTATAAATAAAGATTGTAACTTGAATTATTCTTCAAGCAGATTACCACGGGTAATTGTCAAGTTGAGAAGTTTTGCTTATGAGTTAAGCAAATTTCTTGATATGGTACGATTGATTTATTGCTAAAGCGGCCAATTAAACTGCACCTCAAAGTCATGCGATTTATCTGATAAACAGTACAGTAATTGATCTGGAGTTTAAAAATGAAGATTGTGCAGGATTATTTGTCAAGATTTCTTCTAGACCAGATGTTATAATTTTTGTGCATTCGGAATGCAGAGAATTAAATCCCCATTGCACGGCTGCATCTCTAATTAATACTAGCATATTTTCTTCTTTTTTTTTATACATTTTGCATTAAAAATTAGCAACATATAAAGTTAAACTATACGAATATAATCTGTTTAATGGATAAGACATGCTTAAATGCTTAATGAATCTGAAAAAATTCCACCAGATTTGATTTTCCACTTAAGCCCCAGAAATTCCGCTCTTCATCCCCCTATGTAGTATCGTATTTCTGAGCCCTTTCTTGTTCAAAAACTGTTTCAAACTATGATGTTAAGCTATTAATTTTTAAAAATTGACTTTCGTTGATAATTATTTACAAGTTAAAAGGGAAAAAATGGTTGTTTTAATAAAAATATTACACTTTTAGAAATTCAGTTTAGAAGTTTCAACGCCCATTGCAAGAAGCATTTTATAATTTGTCATTTGAATGCAGAGTGAAAAATGAACCGAAAGAGACGATCATTAATGAAGAGATAACGGGTGATCTCAATTCAATTGTGACGTCCTTACTGTATCGGGTAGCAGAAGGGTTCGTAGCGAGTTTCACTCTTTAATCAGGGGCGCGCCGAAAGAATCACATTTGTAGCGGCCCTTCCTTTGGCGAAAATTAGCATCTGTATACATAGGAAGGAGGGATAAAAATAGATTTCCCTAGTTGGAGCTGGGTGCTTTTCAACAGTTAATGAATTTCGAATGATCAGATTTCTTTTCATTTTAAAATTTTATTCGTCTTAGGTGTTTGACAATTTGGAAACATGATTATATCACTGCACTCGGTAGAATAAATTCTAAATTTAATATAAATCCTCAATACAGGAAAAAAGTATGATTTTAAAGGAATGCCGCATGCCACTTTTTATACAATGAAAAAAAAAGCATTTTTAAATTTAATGAGCTCATTCTGAGAAATGTCTTTTTACAAAAAAAAAAAAAAAAAAAAAAAAAAGTGGTAAACAAAAATAAGCATTCTAAACACAATACGTCAAATCTGTTGTGATGTCCTTTCACTCATTTCTTCACCCCCTAAGTGTGACAATATGTATTTAAAGAGGATTAATTTCATATTTTAGTCTATATTCATGAGGTAATTGCCCAAATGATAAATTCATTCAAACAATGTTATTAAAAAGTTTGGGCAACCAATAGACAAACATCGTCCTTACGTCGAAAAAGGGGGACATGATTAATAACTTTCGCATTTCTCATCGCAAAAATGATATCTATGTTAATGGCTAAAATAGAAGTAAAATATGTAAATTATGGATTTCTTAATTAACAGTGTTAATTTAACTTCTAAAGCATCTTGGAACCCGTTTTTCTCCTTCACAACATTAGGTAAAGAATATTCTAAATTGTTATTCGTACAAATTTCATTCGAATCCGATTATCAGTCCAAATGTATTCGAGATAGATCTCGCAAAACTTAACAGTTTTCGATGAAAATTGCTTGAAATTTTATTTTTAAAATTTTATTGCATGAATCTAGATAGTTTTTAAAATTTTGGAAAATTATAATTTATTTTTTTTCATAACTGCATTTAATAATTCATATCTTCCACCATGATATTAGTGTCTCCATTTACTAAATATTTTTAGAATTGAAGGGGGGTTGAATATTTGTCTATAGTTTGGCCAAAAAGCACCAAAAAAGGATGAAAAGAAAACCTTTTTATTGTCAAAATTTTTGAGACACTAATTTGACACAATACGGTACCTAATTTTTAATCTCTGAATTTCAATTTGAAATCATTTAAACATGAGAAAACCGATAAGCGAAAAAAAAAAAATGGCTTGCATAATGAAAACTTGCGTTGTAGAAGTTAATAGCTGTGCTAATAAAGTTTTGTTAATTCAATAACATCACAGCAGCTTTGAATCATTAGCAGCGATATCAATTTTGCAAAACTGCAACGAGAATTGTGAAAGTTAGTAATGGTGTTTTCAGTGTCTTATATTTAAGATTTCATACTCATAATAACTGTAATTTGTCTAAAATAAATTTAAATATTTTGTTTAAAAAGGTTGATTAAGCTAATCTTCATATTTATTGTTACAAAATACGATTAAGTCATTAATATGTTGATAAATAAAAACTTTATTGTTGTTTATATGGTTTTGTTCTTAAAAAGTCAGTAAAGATATTTGGATCCTCCTCGGAGATCCACTTTCTTCCTTCTGTGAAACATTAAGGCGATCATTTGTTATCTTAACAGACCACAGAGCTTAAGCAACGAATTTCAAAAATAGTCTTTCATTCGCGCCACTAAAATATTCTACTCACTAGCACTCGTTTTCTATGATAGAATTGGCAGCAGTGGGGGAAGAAATTGCAAATCGAAAATATGAAGCAATTGGTCATCGCAAATATTTCCCCTTTACCAAAATAGACGTTGAAAAGGAGAAGACATTTTTTGAAAAAATATTTCTGTACAAAATATCCAATTTCATTTTCATTTAATCCAATTTCAATTCCATTTTATCGACCAAGAATCTCAAAAATAGGATATTTCAATTATTCAGTGGCCTTACGTCACAAATATTTTTAAAAGATCACATTCTTTATATTTTTAGTGGAAAATATTTTAGAGATGGATGAGTTCATCGAACTTCGTCCATGCGAAAGCAGAAATGAAAAAGTTCCAACCATGATGCATTGAGTCAAAACCGTTTATTATTGCCTAGCGAAACGATTAAATTACCTGGTATAAAGAAAGAAATGAGGTAAAATACATTTTCTCCCGTTTCTTTCCGGTAAGGTGGCAGTAGAACAGTTATTTTTACTTTTAAAAAAAATCTACGAAGTTTAATTTCTGATTCAGTCGCAGTTTTTTTGAGAGATAGATATTAATATATAGATTTCTTATTCAGTAAGGCTGATAAAATATTTGATCACAGGCCGTTTTTGAAATTAGAGTGTCAGCCAGAGAAATATGAAGCTATTATTTCTTAATGGAATGTTAAAAACTCCCCATTAACTTCTAAGAGATATAATTTTCAAAAGCTTTTTGAAAATTGGAATTTTAGGATTTTAGCAACTATCGCTAGATAGTTAAGAATTTTGGTGGCCCACTTTTGAAAATAACCTTCTTCGTCTGTATAGGCTCAAATTAATTTTTTTAAATGAAATTTTAAGCAAGATGACCATTCGATACGTTTTTTGTCATTCTATATTCTATTTTTAGCTGTAAAAACTGAAGTATTCTTTTCCTTCACAATCCTTTTTTAGTATGATACTTAATTTATGATCAAATTAGCTGAACAATGTTTAATTAGATTGCTGAACAATAGATGTTAGAAATATATTTCACTGCAGAATATTTACCTTTAAAAATAAGACATAGTCGGAATTTGCTTTTACTTTGACCTCGAATTTCATTGAGTGTGTGCTGCATTTGTGATTACTATTGAGAGCATTCATTTCAGTTTATTGTATTAACCCCTTAGTAGAAAGTGATGAGTTTATTCTACTTTAGGTCTGATCTTAAGAGTTAAAAATTTCTATTCAGAATGGCATGCTTTTAAAATAACATAAGAAAAAGAAGTTACTTATTTTTATATGGCAGACATTTAGAAAATTCAGTGTAATACGCATTTAAATTCTTACTACTTTTAATGCAAGATATTTTCTAAAAGCAATTTCGACTAATCGAAACAAAAAAAAATTAACTTCTTCTCACTTTATAAAATATATTTTCTTTCCTTTTAGCTGTTTGTATTTTAAATGTTTTCTCCCTTTTTATAGCGTCCTGTCACTCTCACCAAAGGGATCAATAAAATACAGAAATCTGTGTTAAAGTTAATTTTTGTAATTGCATCAATTATGTAATTTGTGTTAATTAACTTATGTGTTAAATGCTGCCTGTATTATTAATACATGCATTTCATGAGCTTGCATTAATAATACAGAATCAATAATAATATTTAAACTTACCTTATGATTACGTTTATTACATATATATGTAAGCTGCATAAGAATGATCTATTATATTCTATGTATAATAAATTATTATTTTGACACTTTTTATTGATAAGTCGCCTATTGAAAATAATTGCTTTAAAATTAAATTTTAATAACTGAAAAATATTACACAGCACAGTAATAATTAAATTATTATTTTACAGTTCAATGCATTGAATTATAACTTTGTAGCCAAATTAATTCAATTAACGAATGAAATCAACAGTTATCTGAAGTACATGGAATTGCTGAAATAATTACACTCTTTACAACAGTAAATCATTGAACTTATTTAAAATCAATGCAGACAACAATATGCTGTCAGAAATAGTAAAATAGAGTGAGCTTGTGAAAGTACTCGACAAGTTCTTGCTATTTATCAATAAAATACTAAGAAAAATATCAGCTTAAATTTGATTTGATGCCAAATATGTGATTCAGTAACTTTCATTCGAGCACATATACAACAGGAGGTGATAAAAAAAAACTCTAAACAAACACTTTTCACCACACAAAGCATTGGCGGAGAACAATTGGGGAACCGTTAGTCTGTGCTGTAATACAAAGCATAAAGAGGGATTTTTCTTACACATCGTCAATTCTACCATGGATTTCAGGAGCCATGGTCTTTTCCTGATTACTGTACGCCGCCAGTCCTTTTGAAATTCACAGCAGAAATGGCGTTGTGTGAGAAAACTAGCGCCTTATGTTTTCTGTTATAGTGCCATCTATCGATTCACCTCTTGTTCTCAGCCTATGCATTGTAAGGTGAAAATTGCTAGTTAAAATGTTCCTATCACCCTTTAAATTTTTGCACATGAGTTTCGAAACGTCCTGTATATGACTCTTAAGGAACTATTCCAAATTGTAATTGACTTCAAAAATCGAAATTTTTCAAAATTTTAATACTTTTGTATTTATTTTAATCAGGAGGTATCATTGTAGTTTTAAAAAAATACTAAAGTGTATTCTTAGAAAAATCAATAATATCATTACAGAGAGTAAGAAATCTTCGGAATGAAATTTATTGTCTATGGCTATTCTTTTTCAGAAGCTATTCTAGAAAATTTTGAAATGAAAATCGAAAACTATTTCAAGAAATTTCTTATTGATAAAATTATAATCTTCGTTTTTCTGTTGTATATATTGAGCTCGATAGTGAAAACAGAAATATTGCTTTCATTAAAGGCTTAGCAAATTGCTTTTAAGCGCACCAAGTAGAATTTTTATTGAGATTCAACTCATTATTTTCTTCGCAACAAATGTTTCAACGAAAACAAAACGAATTAAAAGAAATCCATTATTTTTATTTTCGTGACTTTGCAAAATAACGCGATTTTCCTTCTATTTCTTCGAATAATTTTGTATCGATATAAATCCACTAAGGGCAGAGAGAAAATTTAATTCCTCCTTAAAAGGGTGTGTCGAGGAAAGATAGTCTTCCAATACTGTGAGAATAAGCGAAGGCTTGCATTTTGTTGTACAATCATGACAGTTGTTGCGCTTCGTTCTACTCACCCCACTTATACCAGACGTGTAATAGTACAGATTTTGGCCTATAATATTTCACCAAAGGCACGATAAAAATTGGGTGACATCCGTTATTTGCTCAATTCGTGCATAATCGCCTTTTTATAAATGTATGTTGTTTGGAATTAAAACTTATGTTAAGGTTTTTGTTCTAATAATATTTGTTATTTTCAATCTCTTCCCGTTGTTTGCATCAAATTCGGCACAATTATTTAATTTCTTTTTGAAATTTGATTTTTTTACTTAATGATACATAACATATAAGAATTTAATATAATGAACGTTAATGGATTGTTATTAATCATTCGTTTCCCGATAAAACATCTTTTTACATCATAGTTCTTTTTTTTAAACATCGCATGTATACTTTTTTTTAAACTACACTTCCGCAATGTATCCTGATCTTTTTAAAACATTATTTTTTAAAAATCATTGCTTTTAAAAAGTCATAAATAATCAGAGCGAAGTTAGTAATATAACTATTATATGTAGTTCATAACATATGTAATTTTTTAAAAAAAATAATTGCTTTAATATCCGAAAGTTGTGAATGGCTTTTCAGATAAAAACATTAACAATAACATTTAATTATTTCTTTAAAAAGAAAATCGATATAATTATAAAACTTATTTTAGATTTTTTTAAAAAAAATTACGAGTTACTCAATGTATTCGTAGAAACTAAATACGCGATAAATATTTGTCAAAAGTTATGCATAAACACAGTAACATAAATGTCTTAAGATGATATGTAATACTGTGTTTCAGCTGAATAAATACTAAAAAAATATGTAACGAAATAGTTACAAATCAATTATCAATGAAAATTGAGTAGGAATCTTAATCTGAAATTCTGAGAAATTTATAATTATTTAAAAGTTTACATCTGAACTATTAAAAAATAACAGTGTTTCATTCACATTAATATTGGTTAACTTTATTAACAGGTCAATACATTAATTCTCTAATTTCACTTGCACTTACTTTTTTAAGAATTCATAACAGGAAACCACGCACAATTATTAGAATAAATTTAAACTGATATTTCTCAATAACAGCTACTACACTGGAACCTAATCATTTCAAGAATGCCTCTCTTTGTTTAAAATTACATAATCGAGAAAATATCAGAAATTGAAATTTCTCAGTTACGGGCATTTTTAAAACAGCTGAAAACTTTTTAAGAAAGTTCTATGCAAAGTTTTGCAAAGTACAGATTTAACCACACAAGGTGCGCATTTTTATAATTATTATTAAATTACTCAATTAAATATAAGAATTAATGTAAACGATGAATATCGAGAAATGAACAATTGTAAACTCCGATATTAAAATTAAAGGAAAAGATAAATTTTTAAATTGAATATATGAAGCTAAATGTAATTAAAATTGAAGCAAATGATAAAAAATTGAAGATAACCGTAAACAATTAAACATGCGGTATGCCAAAAGTGATCGAGTTAAAACAATAGTCCCTTGGGTGGCTAAAAACGAATATTTCATCAAAAAAAAAGAAATCATAGTGGGACGATTTATACAGATGAATAAGGCATGTTCACTCGACGAAACTTACATAAAATGAAATATATTTATTACGTAAGAAGTTTATTACGGAAGCATGCCACACTCTGAATACAATAGTACTATATACTCTCTACAGCGCCCTCTAGATACCAATGCTAATGCACAACTCATTCTATGCCAACTTTAATTAATGTCTCTATCTGTGAAAAGTGTATAATATCTACTTTCTTTTGTTTTAAAGATATTCCAATTTACGAAACATAAAGTAAACTCCTTCATTGTCAAAATCCATTGAGCCTTATTTGCCGTCACTGTGCCAATAAAACGACAAACAAAAAAAATCTACATTGATATTTTTTTCCCCTATTTTAAGATGCCATCGTGTGCTTTAATTAAGTTGGGTCAATAATTGGATCTACCTTATTAAATTTTTTCTATGTTTCCCGACTGATTAGGCTGCCTGTTCTCGAGTGGATTACTAAAGTGGTTGTCAAAATGTTTCTTTTCTTTTCTTTTTTTTACTGAAATAAAAATATCTCGTCAGTGGAATTTCTGATAATTTATTGGGAATGAATATTCTGCTTAGGTAGTTTGCTATTCATAAATAGATAACAGAATACTATTTAAAACACTTTATTAATTATCTTTAATCTCTATAGGTTTTTACAATTTCAAATGATAGCAGCTACATTCAGTTATAATTCGCAATGAAAATAAAAATTGTATGCTCCCCGAGGCTAAATAATTTCTATTATTAAGAGCCAGAAATGGTATGGAGAGGAATAAAAGTAGTAGAAAGTAGCTTGTCAATATTCCCAAATCACTGCACACATCCACACACAATATATATATATATATATATATATATATATATATATATATATATATATATATATAAATATATACTAAGGTCACTTATAAATCCTTTGAAAATCTAAGAGATGGCGCTCGTAGCATCGAAATCGGTTTGTTTTTAGTAAGCATTGAGACTCATTAGACAGCTGTCTATATCTGAGTTATTTCCCTCTCATAATTTTATTTTTATTGTCGATTGAAGCAAGAAACTTATGTTTATTTAGAAAAATGGGAAAAACTTAGTTTTCAGTGGTGATTAAACACTCATATTTTATAGGCTTAACATCAAAAGAGATCAAAGCTGAGTTGGATGAATTTCATTGTACATCTGCTTCTGTGTTTTCAACTGTTTGCGATTAGGTAAATGAGTTTAAACGTGGCCGTACATCTATAAAAGATAAACATCATTCGGACGGGATTAGTCACTTAGACTGCTCCTGAAATGATTGACAAAATCCACGAAATGGGTTTGAGTGATCGACGAATCAAAGCGAGCGAAATAGTCAAAGCCACTGGTATATCGTAAGGTATAGTGCTTTCAATTTTGCACGCAAAATTGGGTGTAAAATATATCGACAAGATGGGTGCTACTTTCTGTAGAAAATAAACGTAATCGTGTGGTCAACTCTGGCACGTGTTCGTCGTAATTATGACACATTTCTGAGTCCATGCATAACTGTGAACGAAACGTGGATACATTACTAAACTCCAGAAACAAAAGAATACTTAAAACATTGGAAAGGCACCCGAAGAAAGCAAAATACGGTGAAATAGGCCGACATGATGATGACCACGGTTTTTTTGTGATAGACGTGGAATCATCTACACCAATTACTTGGAAAAGGGGAACAATAACTGGAGAGTAATATGTATCGTTATTGTATGATTGAAAGAAGGAATTAAGAAAAAAATGCCTTCATTTCTATAGGAAAAGGGTCTTTTCCCATCAAGTTAATTCACGGGTACACATCTGTGCAGTTTCGATGTCCAAAATCATGGAATTAAAGTTACAAGCTCTATGTGGATCGCTTTCGCGCGTTGTGAAAACACAAACAATCACCCACATCACTGACTTAATTCCTCTGCCACGTTGAAAGGTGCTCAAAAATGATCCAACAAAATCCAATCCAACTCTAAGGAATCTTTTTCCTGAGCTCTTTTTTGTGGCAATTATTTAGTTGAAAATTTAGAGAAAAATATGGTACTCTGCAAATGCTAATTTTCGCTCTAATAATACATTTTTTGTTTCAAATGTAATTAATTAAATTAATCCCACGAATTAATTAAATTAATTGGAATTAATTAAATGTACTCCCCTTCCCCTGAGCAAATGCGTTTGATGTTAAAATGTAATCATCATCTTTGGCAATAATAAAGAACGTTTTTAGTCTTCTGTAAATTGGCTTTTTTTAAAAAACGTCCTCCGATTCTAAGCACGCCGCGACTGTCCAGGAACGTGTTTAAATAAATTGAAGGACTGTTTTTAAACTTTTTTTTTGCTCTTAATATTAATATTTTCTCCTCCCATATTCTCTTCTTTGGACTAAACTGATTATAATAAAATGCGACTCGCTCAATTTCACGGCCTCTATGGAAGGTTTCAAAATCTTTCAGAATTAATAATGAACTTAAAACACTAGGCAGTAACCCTCTGCAACTTACTCTAAATCGAATACTTATTGCAAAACTGTTACCAGGATGCTTCCTTTACTCGCTTAAGTATTCTATATCTTCTTTGACCAACAATTTAGACCAATTTTCACTACTCTTCCGAAGATAAATTGGATCTAATCACCGTTTCTCAGTAAGCACTAAATTCTCAGCTGAAACTCCTCTCGTAAATAAATTCGTGGGATTACGTTCAAAAGGACAATAATCCTAATCACTCGGACTTGATATCTCCTGAATCTCTACAATACTATTGGCAACAACGGTTTTCCATTGCTTTCCACAATGCAAAACGATAGAAGAATCGCTCCAAAAATCATCCTCTCTCCCTTACTTCCTATTCATTCCTGAAAATGCTTTAAAAGTGGTTCTCAACTCTTATATCATCACCATGGCCATCAGCTCTTACTGCGGAAATGTTAAATTCTTTAAGGACGTTACTCTACTCTTCATCATTACAAAGAATATTCTATCATTTTTACTAATTCTATACTATCTAAAGCAAATAATTGCGCAATAAGTACTTAGTGAAGAGTCACGAAACGCATATACCTCTTCTTTCTCTTTCTTATAATTCAGAAAACAATTGTAAAGTCACCTAATTTTTCCCTTTAAATATACCACTTAACTATTTTCGTCTCAAATCTTCGGGTAATCTTTGCACCAGTCGGATATTTTCTCTCAAAACAGTAATTTAAAATACACAACAAATAGTGAATTAATCCAACTGGATCAACTTTTCCAAGAATCCACTCAGCTCCTACCTCTAAGATAATTCTTTCTTTATTCTCAAGGCTCTAATTTAACCCTAGAACTTTCAACTGGTGTTCATCAACTATTGCATTGCTAAATCTATTCTCTTACTCTCTCTATTGTTAGAGATCTCGATTTCCTCAAATTAGATTCACCACTCTTTTATACTGATACAAGATCAATGACGACAACTCAATGACTCGCCTACATAATTTCCATCACAATAAAAATCGTGTACATTATGTGCTGAATTCAATATTTCAAATGACTCAGGTTCATTTTGCTCAAATTTTTTAATACAATGTGTAATCGTGGTATTCAAAATTAAAAGTGAACTTTTACAGCCAAAAGGTAGTGTTTTCATTCTCAAAAATTTATATTATTCATTAGGCCTATTTGAACACTAAAGAAATTTTAAGTTTTATTTTTGTCTCTTCCAGAAATTCTAATCATTAAATTAACCTTCTCTATATCGACCTTAAGCCATATTTTGTATTTATAAGAACTTAGGATTACATCTGGAGTACGAGTACTTAAAATAAAATCTGGACCACTTTCCGAACAATCGTTCAGAGAAAGATTACATTCAGATTTTTGAAAATACTCTAACTTTTGTTGTTTCCTTACCTTGCCTAACTACTACTCTACGTGGCATAAAATACTCATGGTGATCGCTTTTAAAATGGTTAAAAGTTTTATTTTTTCTTGTTCATTTATTAAGTCTTTTTACCCATTAGCAACCCAACAATTTTTTTAAAAATATTTTTTGAGTCCCTCAAATCACTTTTTAGCTAAGAAGTAATTATTACCCAATTATTTCTAACGAAACTTCCATAAAAGATCAGTTTCATATTTATCATTCACAAGCGTAAATATTTTCTCAAATTGATATGTGAAAGCTTTATGAACTACATTTAATTCTTCCATATCTCTAAGCCCTCGAGCTTCCATAACACTTGAATACCTTATACGAAATACGCATTATTTTATTTACTCTTCATCTATTGGGTCAGCATATGGACACACTAAAATAGAGGACATTTAAAACTATGACTCTGAGGTCAAAGAAGTCGAACTACAAGGGATTCACTTTAAAGGGACAGCGTTCATAGCGTGAGGGAGAATATTATCATTGGTCGGTGGAATTTTTTCTCCCTTCTGCCTTGGAAAATGTATCGACTGATGGTGCGGTTTCCAACAAGAAGAAATTCAGCATCTGTACGTCTTTGCACTGCACTGAACCTTTGAAAGGAAACTTATTCTTTTTACCTATTTCGACACATTCATTTGCAGATATTTTTTTTGAATAAAAATGGGAATTTAAAGAATGGTTTTCATTATTCTTTTTTTTTAAAAAAAATACATCTATAATTCATTCCTAGACTCGTATGCATTTGAAACACTTTTGTTATTATAATAAAGTTATTTATTTACATAATCTCCCTTATTTATTTTAGTGTTATTACTTGAAAATGATTTATCAAAACAGGACTTTGATTTCTGTTTACTCTTTGATGACAAATAAATATTACATTCGCAACCTACAATTTAGCTACAATTTAGTTCCACCTTTTTTAATTGCTATGTAAGATTTTGATTAGCAATCTAGTTGATTAAAAACCTTACCCAATACAATAAGCACGCAAGCACATAATAATTAAAAAATAATTACCTTTCTCAGTTGACAATAATAATCAAAATTTGTATTTTTACTTAGACACGAATTGCACTAAGCCCTCAGAAGGATATTTTAGCCAGAATGGAAATAATTCGAACATTCTTCAAGGCTTAGTTGGAGTTCTTTTTAAAATGATACATTTTTGCTTATTGTAATAATTGATTAGACAAGTCATATGTAGACGCTCAAAAAATGTTAGAGACAGTGGATCAAAATTGTGAAAACTTAGAAACTGTTGCTGGATAAACGTAGACATCTGACCCGATAGGCAACGCCACCGCCTGCTGATAGTGAGCAAGCGTGCTCAGATGAGATTTGTATATTGCCACATTGAAACAATCGCGTTAATCTGGGAGTCGAAACGAACAATTTGAGCCTATCGCATCACAAGTTTCGATAATCCTTTCCAAAACAACCTTTTTGTGTGTTTCTTTTAAGGTAACATTGGTATATCAGAGTATAGCTATAGATTCTTTCTCAACTAAAAAATATACGCCTGTATATGCAATGATACCAACTGCAAAACTATCTAATGAATATACGAAAATCTTTTATTCATTGATTATAGTTCGGTACTTAAGTTTTTATTAATATTTCCACTAGCAATTCACATCAGTGCTTATATCGATTTATGAAACACTATTATTATTATGTATATATGAGTATTTAACAGTAATCTACACCTCCTCGAAATCTACAACGATAATAAATAAAGCTTTATTTCCAAAAAAATTTTAAGCAGGCAGCAAGCGAAAATTGTATATTAATAGGTAACACAAAAGATGTTTATAGATATAACATTTATTCTCTCAAGGACAACAGCGTTAAGAGTTTTTCCAGTGACCAAGAGAGGCTAATAGGGCTTTCGGTTTCAAAATTCTCAAGGTACTGTGCGATATGAACGGTGGTAGTAAACACTTTCAAAGAATGTTGGTTTCAAACCTATTTAGGGATTAGACAGTATGTAACTATTACATAAAAATTATTAAAAATTTAAGAAAGAAAGGGGATAATGTGAGTAATGAATGTGTACTGAGAATACTTGAAGGAACATGTAATGTACTTTTCAAGGCTTAAGTGAAGTAAGGAATTAGTATGTCAAAAATTATTTTTAAAAGGTAATAAAACATTTTAAGAAAATTTTCTACCATAATTTTTCAATTGTTTCCTAAGAAATCGTTTCTAATATCGGTTTTGTTTTTTCCTTTATGATTTTTTAAATTAAAATAAAGTATCAAGAGTACAGTTTGGTCTCATTTTTTTCTTAAGGTGCTTAAAGCAATTTACATGGCTCTCAAGCGATGAAAGCGTTAAAACCCCGACAAGAAGCATAAAGTAAATGTCTACTTATAACAAAACATCTATCTACTTTTTACAGAATTTGAAGCAACCTTGCCGTAATTTTTATCCTTAAAAGGAATATTTTTCATTGTCTTTTAAAAATGTAAAAGGTCTTAAACAAAAGGGGCTGTCTTAAAATTCTAATTAATCACGCCAAGTATCTACCTCGTATAGTCTCCAGTATCTCGTTAGTAAGTGCTAGTTGTGGTAGTAATTACAAAACCTAATGAAAATTAATCTGTTAACCGCAAATCCGACTTCTTTGTTTTTTTCTAAGGAAATGAAAGTTGACAGGATATATGAGTGCTGCTTCTGGCTCAGACCCAAAACGCCTTTCTTTCGCAAGACGTCAACATTTATCAGAAATTGCGAAACAGAAATTCTAGGAGAGTAAAAAAAAGAAGAATGGGGGGGGGGGGGGTGGGATAAAATATTGAAACTTTTTAAAGATTTACAGTAATTTTATTGCTAGTAAATAGTTTACTGTACGCTCACTTTTATCTGAGTCACTGAGTTTTTGTCACTATGACCTCGAAATTGATGTTTTGCTTATATCTCTTTCTTTTTTTTTTTTTTTTTTGCAAATTTTAAAGAAGATAAAAATTATCCTACCCCTCTCTCTTTGTGTGGGCAAGTAGATAGATACGTCAAGCGATCAAATTTCTCCTCCAAGACTCATTTTTTCCCCCACATCACATCGTTTAAAGACGAACTCCATTTTTACTACGGTTCATTTTTCAGCAAATAAATAAATAAAAAAAAAATTGCCAAGAAACCACCTCAGAATTTGGTGGTTTCAGGCCAAAATACTCCTCTTCGCTTCAACTAGCCACGAAATTTCTTGAGAGCTCGTACATCAGCGACTGCTTCTCTATACGCCTAAGAATAGTTAGACAGATTGGGCTTTTCCGCCTTGAATCTCGACTTTCACGAGCTCATTGCAATTTGCCTGAAAGTACTGTAATAAGGATTTAAATTTTTGGAATAAAATTTCATTCAATGATCGAAAAAAATTAAGTTTTTGGCTCAAAGAAACAATTGGAGGTTAAAGAATAAAGAATTAAGCGAAATAAATAAGTAATTAAAATAATTTAACATGGATATGAGGCTCGACGTGGTTCTGAGGTTACAGGATGGCAACAGAAGTAAAAGATTTAAAATCTATAGAATCTGCAATAAGCGATATGGGATACCTATCGATCTTGAAAGGAAAAAAATTGCACCTAGCTTTGAATAATTAGAATTATTACGAAGTTGTATAATCCTATATGAGTAAAATCCCAAGTACTCATCAAACAGTGAGAAGGAATAATTATAATATCGGGCACCTAAGATTTTAAACACCTCTCTACTACCCCAGATCTTAAGCCCACTGAATATTTATGGGTTTATCTTGATATAAAATTAATCCAAAGAATCATTTCAATTAAGTAAGAGTTGAAGAAAAACATCTTGGAAGAATAGAAAAAATACCACCACCTCGCCAAAATACTTAATATGACAGCTACCTAGCTATTCCGCACTGAGAGAACTACTGGTTACTCGCTAAAAACACTGGTAAAAACACTAGAATATTAAATATGGTCATAAAATCTAAAGGAAAGCAGGAAAAATATTAATTTTTACTTTTTTCCCTTTTTTTGCTATCTTAAGTTCTCCATTTACTTTTTTGACGCATAAAAGTTGATTTATTTCTTGTTGCATTTTATTTTAATGTAATGTTTATAAGTTGTTAAATTCTACTTGAATAAGCTATAAATTTATTTTATGGTATAAGTCGAGAAAATATAATAAATGTAAGACATTATATATGTATATATACAGTGAGGAATGTGCTCAAATTAATATGTATTTTTATCATTCAAATCAGCTGAGCGTTTTTATCATCCATGTTGATCGCAAAATCAGCCGTGGGAAACTTTTCAGTCACAATTTATATTTAGTATCGTTTACTACACCAATGATTTGAAACGCTTTTTCATGAACAGTAAATTTTGTTTCGTGATTGCCTTGGTTTCAGTGGTCACAACAAAACATTTGGGTTTAGTTACATTCTCAAATTTCTTCTAAAAAGAACTCTAAAGGTATTCTTTTAGAAAAACATCTATCATATAAGCCTAAAAGGAATTCTTTTAGAAAATTATCTAACATATTACATACAGGAAAATAAATTATTTCACACGGCTGAAACAAAATAAATAAATATAAATCACTTTCAAATTATTTCATAACACTTTTTGAAGAATTGTTGCCGCAAGAGTCTTCAAGATCAGAATACAACACAGAAATAAGGAAAGAGGGGAGAGGAACCGTTACAAATTTACGAAAACAAGCTTTATTTTAAGAAGACTACATGTGGCCGCGATAGCCTAGTGGAGAGGGTTTCGGATTCTTGACCTACGGTTTTTCGTTCAATCACGGGTTCGAGCCTTGGCCGCTAAAGACCCACCGTATAGCCGGGGCTGATGCACATTAAACCTGTCAAGGGCCGAAGTCCTCCCTTAGGCATGGTGTGGAAGTTATTAGAGAGGGGTGCCAGCTCAGATGTCGTCCTCGTCACTTGACCGGGGTTCAAAACTACGAGGTCCATCGCTAATAGCCCTCGTGCTGCTTCTAGTGTGACGTTAATAAAAAAACTAAAAAAGAAGACTACATGCAAATTCTGACTTACTATACATTTCTTCTTATAAAGACCACATGTACTTGAAAGGCATGAATGCACTGTTGAATTATGCTGTGCTTTAAGAACAGTTGTCCATGTAATTAAAAAACCGAGGTGGACACTACCCGCACTTTTAATGTGGATAGTAAAAATATCTTTATTTCACTATTTTTATATTTCTCAGGGATGTTCTCTCCAGTAGAAGCAGTCTTACATTCTCGGGCTTACACAAAAATGTTTCTATCCGACTCGCCCAATAGAAATATGTGTGTGTGAAAAGACGTGCTGTTTTAAATAACATGTTTGAAAAAGCTTCAAGGACTAGGTGAGTTCACGCAAAGGATTGGTATATTCTAGCTATTAAAACTTTCAAAATTCATGAAGATGATTCAGTAAGGATTAGCGTAATACACAGTATGTGTTGCTGACACAATCGCAAGACCGTGTTTAGAAGTGAAAGGGATGTGTATTCTCCGATTATAGCTACATATTTTTTTAAAGATATTTTATGTTGTGGTTTGTTATATGAGGTGTGGTTATAAAAGATTGGTTTCGTTTTATTAATGTCGCACTAAGAGCAACACGGGCTATAGGTGACGGATCTCGTAATTTTGAACTTAGGTCAGGTGACGAGAAAACACTTGAGCTGGCAACCCCTCTCTTAACTTCCACATCATGCCATCGGGAGGGGGGCTAGATTTAACGTGAATCAGCTCAGGCTGCACGGCGGATCTTCAGTTGCATCAAGGTCTGAACCCCCGACTCGACGAAAACCGCCGGCTGCGAGTCAGCGGCCATGTGGTTATTAAAGAAGTACGCGTGCACTAAACATGAGCAGCTGTTTAGCGTGAAGCCTTTTCTTTCGAATGCAATACCTCTCGCTCCTGTAAACAAATCCGTATACCAGTAGCTTTCGTTCGTCTTAGAGTTATTTTTTTTGTATCGCCAGAAAAATGATTAATGAGCTGTGAATTGTTGTGAAATGTCACATGAAAGTTAGAAAATCCGCTACTGAAACATAATTTATTGAAAAAAGTGTATGTCAATGAATATTTGTCATTTACACTTGTTTTTGAGTGGTTTAAGCATTTTCAAGATAGCAAAGAAAAAGTTGAAGATGATTCACGTCCGGGGCACCCTTCCACGTCAAATATGGATGACAATATCGAAAAAATAGAAAATCTGCTTTGATCTGACCGTCGGTTAAATATTCGTGCGATTACTGAGACTAGAAATTAAAAAAAAATCCATACAGCAAATTTTTCCACCAAGACAATGCACCGGTGCATTCCACATTGTCTGTAAAGAGGTTCCCTGTCAAGTACAGCACCCCAGTATCAGACAATCAATCTTATTCACCAGATCTTGAGCCATGCGACTTCTATATGTTTCTTAAGGTGAAATATGCATTAAAAGGAACAAGATATGATTTCATTGAAGCTATAAAAGAGAAAGGGCAAGTGTTCTGAAAGAGCTTACAGAAGATTTCCAGAACTGTTTCGAACTATTGAAGGTTCTCATGGAGTGTTGTAGGAATAGAAGAGGGGTGTATATTGAAGGCGTTAATAAATAAATATATATGAAAATAACAATGAAATGTTTTACAATGTTAGTCTCATTATTAATTAAAGACACCTCGTAAATTATCGTAAGGATGAATGTACACTGACTCTGCTATTAAAACCAGGGGGGGGGGGGGTGAAGAAAAATATTTAAATTCTGGTTTATTATAATCAATAGATCTGTTTCTGGTGGGTATGCAACGAAAGCCTCGCACTCATTCATTAGGATACCGAATTCAGTCGGTATCCTGTAAAGTTTAAGCTATTTGTGCAAAGGACAAATATATAAAACAATGATTTTTTTGTCCAACTTAGCAAGCACAATAGAATTAAATATTATAATCACTTTTATAACAAAACACTTCACTATATAAATATCCGTTTCATGAATAATAATATATTCTATTCTTATATATAATATATTATATTCTATTCTTGTCTTATTACTGGAAAACCGTTACAAGTGACAGATTACGTCTCTCTTCTTTGAGTCGGCTACTTCAAAATTGTAAGGCGCTGCGATATCACCGGCTGATCATAGCTGACACATCGTCGGTGAGTATTCGACCCAACTTGTTTATTTTGTATAACTTTAAAAATTATATTTATTTTTAGAACTTTAGTGTTTTTGTTTTATTGTTTGTTTTGCTGAAAATACTTCTTGTTTATTTTGTGTTACCTTAAAAACTATTTTTTAAAACGTTAGTGTATTTGTTTCTGTAGTTTGTTTTGTTGTACTGTAGATACCCCTTAATTATTTAGCCTTATATCAATAAACAAATTTTTGTATATTAAAATTAGATAGGAGAGAACAAGAAAAATCTGCACTCAGCCCCTCGATGTCCCAGGAACGGCCCTGATAATTTAGGTAACACGGACACGTATTTTTTAGTACGATGGGTTGCACTATTCCTATATTTAACTCTGTTATAAAGACTAAGTGTAATGAAGAGCACCAATATAAATTCTAGCATTTAAATACTTTCAATAACATTTATATGGATTTCGAAAAATTGATCTATGCGCTTTTTGGTTACACGATTATATTTAAAGACAATATACTTGTGTATATATATATTCTGGCTTATTAAAAATTTATAAGAAATATACTCACGCTTTTGAGAAGGATGTGCACATTCTTGTTACAGCAGACTCTACTTAAAAGGTCAAATGAGTTTGTGAAGAGGTTGTGTAAATTTTCGCACTATATGCGTTTAAATTCTCGTACTATATGCTGTTACAAGGCCCAAGTGTGCTGTTGTGGAAAAATAGTGTGTACTCAATTTATTCTCGATCTCTTTTTAAAGATTATGAACGCAATCAAACATAGTGTAAAGGGTAAATGTACTTTATTCTACTACAAAGGCAGCGTGAAAATTATTCTAGTAAATACAGTTCTCCAGACAAAGAGTTTATGAAGAGCATGAGTAAATTCCAGCTTACTCTAAGGACTTGTATTTTAACATGTGACTCAGTGCCCTGCAAACTGAACCACATGTGCATTTCAAGAGGATGAATGTGTGCTCTTTATATTAAACTCTGCTACAATCTATAAATTCAAAAATACTATATACAGGTATAAGAACCTTGTCCGAAGAATGCGTGCATGCTCAAGTTATACTACAATGACAGTATGAAATAATGTATTTATGAGGAATAAACTGAAGCTTTAAGGCATAAAGATTATTTGTGTTTTATGAAAAGGAAAGGTTTTAAAATTGGTTATACTCCCGTTTATACAGTTGGTAAACATTAGTTATACTAAACTCTAATACATAGAATTGTGTTTGTGCAGAGCATTTGCATATCTCTTGCTCGTTAAACAGATAATTTGACAAGTGTGTTCTGAGTGCAGTTCCGGTTACAGTTCCTAATTTCTTTTAATTTGATAGTTTTCATGTGGACTCGATATCAGAAACATAACAGTCAATTTTTATACAAATTTTATTGTTTCATTGAGCAACAATGAAGTTTATAGATATATTCGCATATTTATATGATTATTTAAGAGAGAGATCAAGTAATTTACAACATCGAAGACAGTGATATGAAGATTAGAATATTTTTTTCTCAAACATTTACATCGTTAAAATGACTCACAAACTACACAGTAACCACTTAGATATTGCATTAATTCATTCAAACACTTATATTATGTACATGACTGTATTATTGTATTATTTAATCAAAAAAATTAACATTTTAATCATTTTTGCGGCCATGCTTCAAATTATTTTCAAAATGACTAACATTTATTTCATGGAACAAGCACGATTGTGATCCTTTTCGCAAAAATTCATACTTTAATTAAAATTCACACTTTTTAATGCTATTTGTGGTATTATAATTAGCAACCCCAGCTAATTTTATAAAAAGAACTGAACGTTACGAATTACAATAGTTGATTGCATTCTACATTTTTAAGAACAGTTTTATGATATAAACAGGTTGATTTTATTGAATATATACGATGTATTGCATAGATATGAAGTTTTCACTTCAGATATAACAATAAATTAATA
Organism: Nephila pilipes; assembly: GCA_019974015.1. Taxonomy (NCBI): domain Eukaryota; kingdom Metazoa; phylum Arthropoda; class Arachnida; order Araneae; family Nephilidae; genus Nephila; species Nephila pilipes. Next base: position 696,247 of record BMAW01091430.1, on the reverse strand, counting down.
CGCTCCTTTCGCGAGAGCAATGGCAAGTTTGAATTAAAAGAATTATACAAATCATGAAGCACATTTCATTTTTTGCTTCTGAGGTTTAAGTGACCCAAAAATAAGAATAAAAGATTATCAATCATTTATCTGTATTTTTATTTTAAACTACAACTTTATGTTCATTCGAATTTGAAGTTTGAAAGGAAATGAAAAAAAAAAAAAAAAATGTGTCTCTTAAGGATATACGGGTTTAACGATTTTTTTAAGAAATGTTTTTTGTCGAATAATATATGTTCCATACAAATGAGCCCTGATATATTCCAGAAGTAATTGTGATTTACATGAAAAGAAAAATCGAGTATGCTTTATAATGTTATAACATATTAGCAGTAATATATTGTATGTAATAAATACACATGTATTGTACGTAGGCTTGGTAAACACACAAGTGAAGGAAACGAAATAATATAAAAATAACATCAAGAATGTATGTTCGGAAACAATTCTTACGATAAACAATTCCACATCAAACAGCGAAGTTAATTTACTCTCTTCACCAAATCTATATGAGTTTAATTTCACTTAGTCTTAGGTTTGCAAGCTGTCATGCTTATGAGACAAACAGATATATTTAATAATTTCTTCATGGTAGCTAAGTAGTTCATTTGCAAATGTATTCTCATTATTCTTTATGGAGGATTCACTGGCGACCAAATTTCGTGTCACAATGAAGTTGGCGAATTTAGCCGGCACATTAATTTTAATTTCACTCACAGTTTAATTTGATCATGCGTGTAATGCATTTGTAGCGCCCAACCGGGCGCCGTGAAATCCTATCCGGTTCAACTGTAAAGACGCATTACTTCGGCATACCGGCTTCTCCAGCGAGCAAAGTTTCATTCGAACAGTACAGCTATTCACTTGCAAGGTTCAAGCAAGAGCTTTTTGAATGCCTTGCGAAATTCCAGGTTGAAGATGGTGTAGATAACAGGGTTGACGCAACTGTTGATGTAACCCAACCAAGTCGTCAGCAAAAAGATGGTCACTCCTGGTCGCCAGGTGTCGCTTTGGAGCTTGATGCAGATGGCGTCCAGGATGTTGCAGGTGAAGAAAGGCACCCAACATATCAGGAACACACCTAGAAGATGAAACAAAGCTTCTTAGAGACCAAAAGAAATTTCGAAAATGCATTAAACTCAATATCAAAGAATAATTTTGTTTGTTGGGACATTTATTAAATTGACAATTAAATAGTCTTTCTTTTGTTTATAAAAGATTCCAACTGAAAAAAAAAACTTTCTTTTCGTAATATACATTTAATACTAAATTTCATTACATTCTAGGTGTAATTTTTTTTTGGGTAATTACTATTTTCGTGATTTTTCCTTGATTCATGGCAACCAGTTTACATTTGAGATAATAGTGGATTCCCGGTTTGTTGGCAGCGGATATCTGAAAAAAATAGAATTGGTAAGTCTAGTGTATGTGTGTGAAGAAGTGTCTCTTTGAGTGGCACCATTGATCCCAAAAGAGACATCAGTGATGCTCAATCATAAAGAGACAACACTCTTGATCCAATTGCTCCTCTTTACTCAAGTGTGATGAGTGACGTTTTTATCTAATTAGACATTAAAGCGAGATCATACAAAATTTGGTTGGTGTAAAATTAAACTTCGCGAGAAAACTATTGTTACAATGAGTTGGCCAGCATGTTCTCCAGAATTTAATCTGGCTGAGCCTCTTTTGTATACTCTAGAAACTGCTCTGCATGCTCTTAACCTACCCCAATAAGCTGTTCAGTCTTTGAACTGCCTTGAAAGAAAAACAGCGGTCGCTTTTATTAATTAAGTTAACAAACACAAAAAATTTCAGCGTGAAACATCGCTGTCATGACTCTTGTGTCTCTATTGAAATTTAGAGTTCGATGAATACCGAAACTATTTTTTTTGTATGTTTTCATTTTATGCATTTCTCGAGATGAAAAATAAGCCTATTTTTAATTTTGCTTTTAATTTATGAATAACTTTCTGTTAATATTTTTACCAAATTTCATTAAATTCCAAATAAAGGAAATTTCAGAATGGCAATTCTTCTGATGTTTTCTCAATTTTTGGAACCCAGCATAATATATCTTATCCCGGACGGAAAGTAGTCAATTGTCATAGTAGTGAACTGGTCAACGAATGTTTGTGAATTCAAGATCTGTAGTCTCACCACGTAGAAAATAGGGAGCTAAAAAGCACGTTAGTTTCTAAAAGAACATCTAAATCCTTTCAAGGAGAATTGTGCAAGTTTCAGATCAGGTGTGTACCGCATCATAATTCAGAATAGTTTACCAATTCTTCAGCTTTTTTCTACGTAACTATAAAAATTATGTGTATTTAACCGAATTAATTTTGAATGAAATTGAAAAGGTATTCAAAATTTGTTAAATAATGGGTCCTTTCCAAGTCTGCTCATTTCTTATATACCACTTAAATATTTTTTCCCTCTAAACATTTCGTGTCTGCTAATAAACCTTCGCTATTTTATTTTTAGCTTATTTTCTGTAATCGTTAACAATAATCTTCTTTCTTAACAATAATTTTCTGTAATCGTGGCGCATAAGACAAAATTTCTTATTTAATCCATTTTGATATTTAACATTAAATAGAAAATATTTCAGTAATGGAAAATTAATAGAATTAAGAAGAAATTTGATTCGATAAACTAAATAATTTTTTATTTCAGAGAAGGATAACATTCTTGAATTTTTATTCATTGATGAATGCTATGATACATTGAATTGGTTCGTAATCATTATGGTTTCCGTCGGTACTTTTCACTCGAACCGTTAGCCTTTATGGGCAATCGATACTTTATTTCTTTGTTTCAAGTTTTACTTTGTTGATGCATTTTGTTTATTTTCTTCTCTCCTACATCGATTTTTTTTCTTTGAAAAAAAGACAACTGTAGATTTACATAACATGCTCTCGTTCTCCATTAGTTTACAAAAGAGTAATCCTATTTTCTCTTACAGTACCAAAAAACATTTTTTTTTCAATTGATCCGTACCTACTCACGTATGCAGCACGCGAATTTGCCTTCCAACTATAGACCTCAGCAAAAGGTGCTAAAATTCATTACCATCATTATGAAGAGAATTTAATGTATATTTTGATGTGTGTGAGTGTTTGTTGCGTTTTGCGTATTATTATTATTTTTTCTTTTTTTTTCACATTTCAAAAAATTAATTTGAATAGGAAAATATAAAAGAAGGCTTAAATATAGCGTTACAAACTGAGAATTCTGAATCAAAAAAAGAAAAGCTGAGAACACCTATACACTTTCATTCAAATACATTCCATACAAAATGTCTTTGTTATGAATAACATAATAAAATTGATATAAAAGAATAAAGAAATATGCCTATTTTTCTTTTGTTTGAGAAACGTGACTAAACATGCCCATTGTGTTTCAATCCACGTTCTATCCAGAGAAACGTGGATTCAAATATATTGGATACGTATTTTAAATGAGAAATAATTAGGTTTGTATTGGAATCAAGTCTTAAGTAGAACAATTAAAGAATTAGTTTTTCCAAGAGAGAAAACAATTATTTTTTAAAACAATGTTTATAAAACTTCTAATCAAAATAATCCGAGAGATCTAACTTGTTGTTTAAAAAATAATATTTTTTCCTCTTAGCGATATCTACGACCCTGAATGTCTAAAAACTGTTACCTTTTAAGTAAACATGGATGACGCACTCCCCAGAAAATTTTGCTACCTTTCCTTATTTTTGACAATCCAACCAAAATATTTGCTTTTTTCTTCCTTTCTTCACATTAAGTCTACATCATAGATATACGTTTTTAATGAATATTCACATAAAGTATAAGATACTTGGTTACTATTTTACTAATGATCTTTATTCTTATAATAAAAATCAATGACAGTTTTGTCTTAAAATTTTGTCCCGCAACAGTTTGCCTTTTATTTCTTGCTTCGATTTACATATTTATTGTTAAATTTGTTCAACTGTCGCATGCATGTATCCTTAGTAAGAGAGTGATGTATTGGGGAGATACTTTTCCCTTGGCCCATGATTTAATGAAGAAGTGTGGTCTCTCTGTTTAATGCTATGAATTCGGAGTCTTCCAAAAGGCATTGAACTAGCATTAATATTGCAGTGAGAATTTTCAGACAGATTTTCATTCTGAAACAACAGTATCTGTTACTGTAGTACATATTTTGGGTAAGGGTCGAACATGGAAATTATCAGTTGACCGGCAGAATGTCTACATCGTTGGATTCTGTAGCAGGCGAAGACACTCCAAATTGAAATTGAATACTGAAATTCTCTCAAAGATCCATCTCTGTTCGTGCTTAAGGAAATATCATCTTTAACCCACCAATTACAACACTGATAAAACAGTTCGTGATTTTTTCTTTTACTTTACCTAAAGAAAAAGGATGTGCCTAGAAATTCTCAATTTGTTATCCACAAATCTCTCCAAGGAATAGGAAGTGCGTAAAAGTCTGTCAAAAAGTTCCCATTCAGTGATTTACTTTTAGAAACTATGTATTTTCTTCAAAATTTAAATCGCTGTCGTCAGCAAACTCATTTCTAGACTTCCTCGGGGTGTCATTTCTGAACCTGATCTGTTGTGCAACTCTGATGCGGAAATGTTCAATGAATTTTCTGTTATAAAGAATCTCTGTTAAAAGAGGTACATTCGGTTTTCCTAATTAAACCATTTTCTCTCAACAGTTCTCAGTAGTAACGGAAATTAAAGAAGGATATCTTAACTGCAAAATACTAACAGTATATTTTGAATCCTCTGAGTCTTTTCAAGCGTGAGAGCTTTCGATATTCAAGCAAGTCGCTAAACAATGCAAAGCTTTCTAAATGTGCGTGTCTTCCACGAATTACGGCCAAGAGTCCTAATGTACTAACAGAAAACAGTCACATCTTTTCAATTATGATTTATATACAGGCTAGCAAGTCGAAATAAAATATCTAAGAAATTAAAAATGAACAAAACGTGTTCTTCTTAGAAGCTCTCAAAAATATACTCTGGTTACTAAAATTTAAAATATTTCCTTTTCAATCCAAACTTGTCGGCGTATTACTATAAAAAGTTGCTTCAATCATTATCTATAATTCTCTTTCTCACCCTTCTGTTGGATCTTCAGTCATTGTTTTAACAAATACTTCATCCGTCATGTCACATTCTATAAATGTATTAACGACATCCTCTCTTGTTTTATATGGCTTCCAAATTTACCATAATACAAGATCCCTCTACACCATATTCATATCATCTTTCGAATATAGCTTCGTCGGAATCTTCATCCTAAAATACTTACATTCCTCTCACTAAATTTTATATAAAATGAAAAAAAAAAAATCAAAGAGTTATATCTCATAAACTTGAAACTTCTAACACTCATACATAATATAAGAGAAAAATTCCAAGCAAATTTCACAAACTTGTCGAATACCGTACCATAAAGTCAAAAAGCACTATAAGAATAAAATATGTTTCTATAAAACCAATAAAAATATTTTTACACTCAACATTCCAGAAAATTCCATTGCAGACACAACCATAGATTATACACATTCTCGCCTTTTGGAATGCACTAAGAAATGGAGAGATTAAAGTAATCTGCGTAATATTTTATACTTTAATATTTAACATTACCCTCTAGATAAGACCTACTTTTATATTATTATTTATAGGTATATATAGCATTTTAGGAGATTTTGTGCATTATCAATGAATTTTAATGGAATGTTCATTTTTATAACCTACTTTATCCTACACTTTGTTTAGAGTAGCATGGAAAAATCTCGTTCTTGTGTCAAAACAGTCCACCACTTCCAACGCCGCAACTAAGATCCTAAAGTCAGAAGTAATCTTGATGTTTAACGGCATAATTTACATTGTTTGATCTACATTTTTTGTCCGTGCATTATTAATTTTAACACATACTTGTCCCAATAACAATTTATTTTTAAATGAATTTGTATAACAACCAGTTACATTTTAATAAATTACAATTTTACAATGTTATGCATTTTAAACCCATTTTATCAAAACAATTTGACGTAAATATGGACCCAATTGCGTAACCAATTACTCTTTCTTGCAGTAACTAAATATAATATAGTTGGACAGAATTATATGACTAAACGCAGATAATTATCAAATCATTTTCGGTACTTCACTTAAGTTTTTGGAAGTTTTACGGAGTAAACTTCTATGTGTTCATCAGAATGATGTTGCATTTACTCCTTAAACTTTTGTGTTGCTAAATTTCTTGATATAAACTAACACTCTCGATTTCGCTCAAGAAGTAAATTACGAAAGAAAAATGCAGACAAACAATAAGCAAAGAGAGGGATATGAAAACTGGATAAAAAAAAGGCGCATAGAATGCAAAAGCAGTGTAATGACTTACTGATCATAATGTCTAATGTTTGTATGTTGATGTCTGAAACACAGAGCAAACTGATATTACACAAATCTTGTAACTCCATAAAGTTTTCAAAAGAATCATAGAAAATCGCAAACAGATGTATTTACTTCCTGTTTTGTATTTGATTTTAAATATTACGAAATCATTATTTCTGGAATATTGTCCGATATTCAATTAATAATAAAACAAATAAAGCCCACTCTCTGATATAAATAATTACAGAATTAATAAAAAAAATCCTACTTAGCTAAACAAGAATTTCAAAGGAAATTTCTCAGCCAATCAAAGTCAATAGGTTGAAAATTAAATCTAATACAAAATATCTTTCATACATTATACAGTATATACACACATTTAAAATAAAGTCAATTATTTTTTACCCAGGACAATGGCCAATGTTTTGGTCGCTTTCCTCTCGCGTCTTGCAGCGTTCTTTTCCCTCTTCTTCTTTTTGCTTTTAGCTGTCGGCTTCGCCAATTTGAAGCGATTCTTGGTCTTCTTCTGTTTTGAGACCGTTGGGACTTCCACGGCAGAGCCATTCACCTTGAAGCAGGGCACCGTGACTTTGACATCGTTGAGGGGCGACGCATCGTTCACGAAACTCGAGACGGCCACATTGCTGATGACCTGACAGTCGGCGGTGGGTGACTCCTCATCTTCCTCGTCGTCATCCACGTTCTCCGAGTGATACATTTGGCTGGTCTCGTCCCCTTCTATTAGGGGGGATAGGGTCTTGATGTAGGAAACACCTTGAGAAGTCTTGCTAGAGTCCGTGTTGGAGTCTAAAATATAACAATAATCATTGTGTCTCAATCAAATTGCGATACTTAAAGAAATATAGCTATTAAAAGTTCACTAAAGAAAAGTTTCCTTTCTTTTATTTACTTAAACATTTTACAAGAATTCTCAATATATTCCGTTTCAGATGGTTCTAAAAAATATCAGCTTAAACACTATATGGGTTATTATTCTTGCTATATGGCAATACATTTTATACAACCATAATCAACATCAATTGGGAAACGTTTGATTACCAATACAAGATATTTCAATCACAATTAAAATGTATGATAAAAGGAACCGTGTATATAGAGATTAATTTATTTTTTGATGAGCTTCACGCAATACGAGAAGACACTAAATTGCATTGCAGACGAATACAAACAAGAATTTACAGACTGTATATATATATATATATAATAATAATGCATATTGTTGTGTGTGTGAATGCAATAAATAAGAACATTATTTGGACTATGATTTTTTCAGGATCTAAGGAAAGGTACTAGACTTCCCTCCTTTGCCAAACGTAAAATGATATAAAACCTAAACGCTTGTACTTCCATTAGTAAAAACATCAGAATATCAATAGACAATTTTTCTCACAATGCGTGGATATACAGGATGACTCAACACCACGTCGAATAATTTCTAGGAGAGATAGGGTACATCTATACGAACTTATCGGCAAAAACATATGCTCATGGTACAGAAAGCACGAGAAATCAAGCAAGTGAGTGAATGTAAAGTTTATTGGCGCAAGAGCCAGATATGGCTATGCTGCGCCAAACAAGATTAAACTGTGGTCTAGACGTGAAGTTGAAAAAAAGAAAAAGTGGTTGACAAGAAGGAGAGTCGAAAATAGAGAAGGATTGCTAGGGTATCCCGGGATTGCGTCACCCGTGTTTACCAAAGACAGTAAACCCCATGGGAAAGAAAAAGATCACTAAGGTGCCTCGGGGTCATGATGACCGTACTTACCTGAAGAAGGCAAGTCCCTGAGGTCCCCTGATATAATCCCCTAGGGCAGGGTGCCCGGCTATACCCCCAGACGCTGGGTTCCCATTTTAGTCACCTCTTACGACATGCATGAGCTACAGTGGGACTATTCTGTCATTCTCGGTCACCACACGAGTCTCAAGCAAGTGAAAATGCGTGCTATTAATCAAAGTGAACATAGTAATAAAGGTCGATTATATCAAAGGTTCTAGATACTTGTCACTTCCACACAGATGCAGGGGGAAATCCCAACATGATGCGCTACAGCTAGCTTTCTTTAAACTGGTATATCCTGTACCAAATCTAGCACAATCTCCTGAGTCAGTATCTCTCATAACTGCTCTCTGGAAATAATCTCTCTCTGATAATAATGAGTGGTGTAATCTTGCAAAGAGGGTACGCCCAAGAGTACGTATGCCTCATCAGAAATCGTTGCGCGAATAAGCGCTGGTGGTTCCGTCACTGCACTCTACAATTCCATAGGTCAGATACTTATCTGCTAGCTCCGCGTTTGTGTAATCACCCATCAATTACTTCTGCGTCCGGCGTGAAGAGAAGCTTCCCAGAGCGGGCATTTAGAATTCTTGCAATTTGTAACTCTATCTATCTCGTTTGGAAAGCATTTACAACACAGAATTGTTTTACTATTCCGAGTCGTTTAATTGTATTCTATTCTCCTAGATATTTGTCTACCTGGTGCTGAGACACACTGTGTATTTCATGCATTAATTTTAGTTGAGTATTCGTTTAGTTGAACAATGTATTCGTTGTTCTGCAATTATTATTATACTTATGGGACTTTTACTTGTCAACTAGAAGCATTCTTCAGGTCCTTTGCAAAGATTTTCCGCTATAAAATTCCTTGTAATCAATTGAATAAATCACAATGATCAATTCTTAATGAATGTAAACATGAACGATCATGATCTGTGAATATTCCATCAAATATCCTGTGAGAAATTTTGATCGACTCTGTGAATATATGTACAGATATTTTGTTACTCATTACGCAAGCACTTCTATCCCAATGATTGTCAACTAAGCTCTCGTTAAGGAGGTTATTATTCTTTCGCTCTTCACCTAATTTGTCCTCTATGCACTTTTAGAACTTCTTTTACATATTCTGGTTGGAGATAAAATTTTATAACTACTCTATTATTGATCAATCCTTACTCAGTGCCAATTAATTGACGGAAAGGTTGGTATTTCCGCCTCCAAAACGGGCATAATCTCCTGAAACAGATCCCTGTTAAGCATCAAAAGCAACTCAAAATCTCATTAATCGAAATGCAGGCGTTTAAGTAAATGTATAATTCTGGAGCAGTTTTATAAAAGAAAAACGTTGCATTTGCTAAACTCCCACTGCACCAGGTTCCGTTTTTGGAAACACCCAGTTTTTCGAAGTGCGTTAACTTGGAAATGACCAACATCTGTTATTAAATAAAGTCGATCTGCAACTCTGTGTTATAAGGCCCCCCCCCCGATTAAAAGTTTTGAACTAATAATGTGTAGAAAGAATTTCACAAAGAAAAAAAAAGCATTTGTGAATTTTCCATGCCATCTTTTGTACATCAGATGATATTTAAGGGTAATTTGACTAGAAATTATTCAATAAAGTTGATTGACAAAATATGAAAATTACAAGTTTATGGGAAATAGACGTCTCAAGATGCGTGAGTATTTTTCTGCATCACATATAACCAGCAAAACATTCAAAGTTAAGCATGTATCAATATTGTCTCTTTATTACGATTTATTCTTCCGAATTGGTACTGAATTCACGAATATGCTCTTTTGTGGATCACATGTAATGTTTAAAGAATAAAGCAATAATTTTACATGAAGTCGGACAAACTGGTTTCTGCCTTGATGCCTAATTCGATGCAAAGATGAAGGGGGAAATATTTCAACAGCTTCTCGTCTAGAAAGGAGATACTGTTATATGTTAAAGGAAAAAAAACCAATATACTTGTTTTATCCTGGTGCTCCATCCTGGCCGCATTTTCAATGACCAATTCTCTTTCCTCTTGGCGCCTGGAGGGCAGCCCCTTCTGCCCGAGAGCCTTGCGCGCCCTCTCGTGAATAGCCTTGAAGATCTTGTAGTAGAGGTAGACCATGACGAGGCAGGGGATGTAGAAGGAGCTGAGCGAAGAATAAATGATGAAGTCGGAGTTGTAGAAGACGCAGAGGTTGGGCTGTCGTTCAGGCGAGGTGTTGAGGCCGAGGACGATAGGAGAGCCGATGGCTGCAGATACCAACCACACGAAGATGATGGTCAAGAAGATCCTCTTATTGTTTTTATGCTTCGAATACTTGATGGGCTGCGTCACCGCGATGAACCTATGATAAAGGGAAAATATGAGCATGTGAAAAAAATAAGGCATTTCTTTTGTACATTCTATTTTCTTTAGTGAAATAGAGCACTCTCATCCAAAGGCATTTTGAAAAATAAGTGAATAGTTTCTTAAAAGGTTTAAAGATTGATATTCAGATGAAGTATAATGAAATTTATATATTTAAAAAAATAGGTAGTACTGAATTTTTACCTCAACATATTTAAAGTTACAAATGAGTATATGATTACAAACTATTAAGTGGATTTTGAATAGACTAAAATCACAGAGATAAAAAATGTTATAATACTAACAAAAATACATATCAATTGTAACGGTAGACAGGCTTTCAAATTTATCCAAATAGTAGATATATGATGATATAAGGATGCCCATAATAATACATTTGGAAAAACACAGTATATTATCTTCATAAATGCGATATGTAAAATACTTTTTTATATATTATAATTTTATAATATGTAAGAATAAGTAATTTTTGATGTCGCTGTGATTTTGGAGAGCAAAAACTTACTTACAATATATAAGATCATAATTTAGACAAACCGAGGGGTTTATGAGATATTTAATCATAAACGACAACGATCATGTTATTTTAGTCTTTGTTTCACCAAGAACTTTATTAAAAATGAGAAGTGAAGCCACAAATGTCCGTTACATCTGGGAATAGTTACCAGAATGGAAATCCACAACATCGTATCGGAAATGGCTTCTAAAACTACACTTTAATGTTACACTCAGTATGTATTAATTGGAGACATTTTGCAAAATGTACCAGAAAGTTTAGATCATGCATTATTAATACAAGCAATATCGCACCAATTAACCCTGATAGAGGTTTTACTAGCCATCCATTGCGGAAGTAATTCCTGGGCACTAAATCATCGTCTCTATTGTTTAGATTGATGCTACTCTGAAGTTCCTTTAGATAAAAAATGAAACAATGTATTTTAAAAAACTAATCTCTTTCTGTCTCTTCATTAATAATCACCGGTTGAAAATGTCTTTCCATCATACAATCCATCAACGTGCCTCTGTTAATGTTTGTAGATGTTTTCAGGTATAATAATCATTAAAGTACACGGACAGCAAATTAGTATACTGATAAAATTCCACAATCCAATTTCTATCACATTTGCATAACAATCTAAACGCAATTTTTCAATTGTACGAGTTGCATGGCCACACAGTTTTCACATTAGCCAAGGTAAACAAGTTTTACAACGAACATCTCTAATCCTCGATATCGTTTCAATTAGGGAATGTGATGTATATATATATTTCAGAATATCAATTGAATATCAACCGCCACATTCTCTAAATAAACTGTGGACTCGGATTAGCGCCCAAGGCATTATTCATAGCTTAAATGAATAGATGCTACTTCTGGCACAGTAATTTATTGCGAAAATGAGGCATTTTTTATTGTGTGTACATGTTCAGCTGTACGATACTTCTCTATGTATGAAAATAAATTAATTTGTTCAGTTATTAAAATAACTGCCTATATGTATTTATCTCCATCGTTATTAAGCATTTCTCTACGGTGCTGCATTTGCTTAAGTTAGGAAATATACACAAGAAGATTTGGTTTGGTTCTATTAACGTCGCATTAAAAAACACACAATGGCTATTTTCGATGGACCTCATACTTTTGAACCTAGGTCAGGTGACGAGGACGACACCTGAGTTGTCATCTCCTCTTCTAATTTCCACACCACGCCTTTCAGATTGAACGAGCATCAGCCCCGGCTATGTGGCTGGCTTTAAGTGATATCAAGGCACGGACCTACGACTAGACGAAAATCACCGGCAGCGAGTCCGCGTCCATAACCACCAGGCTACCGTGGCAATACAAAAATAGAAAGAGTACGCAATTAATTTGGAGAGTGCTGACTATCATAAAAGCATTCAATCAAATTCATAATTACTGCTTGTCGTGTTTTCATTCTCAAATCTCGTTGCTATTTTATCTAATAAAATATGACATCGGATTTTTATTTAAAAAAATGTAGTTAATATCAAATACACACCATATTTTTTCTCAGTAAGGTGCATAATTAAACAATGGGAGTGAGACACCCTCACCTGTCAACGCTGATGGCCACCAGATTGAAGATGGAAGCAGTGCTACAAGTGACGTCCAGGGCGATGTAGAAGTCGCAAAGTGTGTCACTCAATTCCCAGTCCACATTTACCTATATATTAAAAACAAAGGAAATATTTAATTGTCATTTATTTTTAAGATACAGGCATGCATCTACAGATAACAGACACAAATATTATAAAATTGTTTATATTATATACCATTATGTTATATACCATATTATATAAGTACAATGAATTGCGATATTTTGTGTTGGCCATATATGCATTATATGATTCCTTCAAAGAAATAATTTACCTCTACTACCAGTATATCATAAAATGAAAAATGCCTGTCTCTGAAGTAATTTTAAATCCTATCAATGAAAATGTTTCCGGGGTTTGAAATAATCAAGTCCATTTCTAAAACATGCAAAAAAAGTTATTTCTAGGACTGTAAAACTAAAGTCTCGTAACTCTTAATTTCAAAAAACCCATTTCCATTGCCAATTTCTAAAAAAATTAATAAGAATAATATTTTAATTTTCTAGTTTTAATATTCTCTTATTTTAATTTGTTGAATATTAATTCTAAGCTATCAAATATATTTTTAATTCGAAATATTAAAACTACACACATATTAAAATGATCAAATTTCTAGACTTTTACAAAGAAAATGCAACTTTTAAAATTCGAACCGAATAACAAGAAACATTATTTAGATAAAACCAATTTTAAAGGATGCTCAACAACCCTCTTACTTCTCTGCTTCAAAGCAACAGATCCTAACAATCTTTTAAGGCTTTGTTTTTTTATGACAATCAATGAACTAGAATGTGAAATTTTTATGTGAGTAATTTCTCTACCGCAAATCTTCTTTAGATGGCTACAGGTTAATGATGACACTATCTTTTGCATGTAAAAGTTTAATTACTAAATCTAGAAGGCAGTCAGAAGATTTAACATTATCATTACCATTTTGCACAAAATCGACAAAAGGACCTAGTGGTCATGGCCGGAAACTCGTAGCCAGTATTGTTTCTGTCAAGTCATGGGTTTGAATCCTGACTCTACTAAAAACCGTCGTACAGAGGGATAATACACTCTAAAGCTGTCAAAGCTCCTCGTCCTCCCTCTGGTTTTGTGTGTAAATTTGAAAAGGAAGAATGCAGCTCATCTGCTGTCCTCGTCATTTGATCGAGGCTCAAAATTTCGAGGTCCGTCTTTAACAGCCATAGTGTTTTGCTTCTAAGTGCGCCGTATCTATGATCAAAACTGAATCTAATCAATCGACAAGCTCATTTTTTCATCCATGTTCCTTTTGTATATTTCTTCGTATTAAGAGTTTCAAATATTTGGACCTAAATCTTTTCCGGGCGTCAAAGATTTATTTTTGGCGATATTTTATTCTTTTGTAAAGAACAAATGCTTCTATTTGTTTGAAGTTGGGTACACCAATCCATCAAAAATCTTGTAAAAATGGTGACAAAGACATAAATTCTAAATCGGTGTGGAGTTTACAAATGATTCGTCATCGAACAAGACAGACACCATTTCTTTGTATGATAGATAAAAAAAACCAGCTTTACGAACAATTCTTCTCAGAATTTGCTTCATTACACCAAAAAAAACTCGAACAAAAATTTATACTTTTAAGGTATTATTAACAAACTGATTTTCAAGCAATCATTTACTTTAGTGTAATTATCACCAGTAGGAGGAAAACTTTCGATCACCTCACTAGTCTGAGAGTCCTCAACGGAAGTCGACAGCAAATAATGAAATTTATCAGAATTAACAATTCTAGAATCTTCATTCTAGAATCTAGAATTTTTTTTCTTCCCATTTGACTCCAAAAATAAAGCTGCTCTTTAGTATCTCCGTCAAATTTTCGCAAATCCTAATTTAGACAACTTAAATCTTTTTTTTCAACCGAATTATAGTAGCTTCATTGTGATTACATTTCAAAATAGTACTTATAATTTGTTGAAACTTAATAGTTCTTCTAGTTTTAATTTCAGTTCACATCGTTTTACCACGGATCAGTTCTGCTTCAATTTTTTTTTCAGGTGGACCTTTAAGGAAACTAGAATTCATAGCTTTCAGGCACTTGATTTTTGAATTTAAAACATTCAGTTCTGATTTAATTCGAATGTATCAACATCTTATAAAGCCATTAACTCTTCTGCCTTATTATACGCTTTCATAAAAGCGGATCTTTCAACCTTCCTAGATTTTTTCAAAACTTCAAAATTAGTCATACTTATAATTCGCTTAAGCCTTTTTTTTGTCTTGTCACGAACGCCAAAAAATATAAAATTATTCCATCAACAGAGAAATAATTTATTTATACTACCTGCATACCAAAAACAGGGAAATTCTATCTTTGAGATAATTTTAAATCCCGTTAAAACGAAAATGTTACCGGAATTAGAAATAATCAAATCGATTGCTAAAACATAAAAAACGGTTTTTTCGAAAGCTTTAAAACAAGTCTCATAACTTTATATTTTAAACATGTTTGATTATTTCGTTTATATCAAACCATGAGGTAGAATCCGAGGTAAGAACAATTTAATCTATTTTCCTATGGATTCAAAATATTAATGTAAGCAACATCAGATTATTTTCCGAAGTTCGTGCATAACTTTTTGATCCCTTTGGCTAATGTTAAAGAATAGGGCCTAAATTTCTACAGCATTTTTAATAATAAAAGCTCCAATGTTAATATAAATCATTGTAGATATAACACATGTACCACTTATTACATAGAGCTCTTAGAATTCAAAATTTTTCTTTAAGAATACACATTTTTTAGCTTTCATGTAAAATGGGTTTTTAATTTTCTATATTAAAGTGAATGAAACGAAATATTAGAGCGCACATTTCTTACAGGAAATAAATTGGTTGAATCAAGCTGAATTAAATAGCTGAGAAATGTACGCTTATCTTTATAGGATATCATAGCCAGAATACAAGTTTGTATCGTTATTAACCAATTTCTTTAAATTACAAATTAACTCTTTTCTTTTATCGTTGTATTTCGGTTAGTATTTTTCTTTTATTGATGTGTTGCTTCAATGAACTTTAATTTTCTCTTTGAGTGCATTAGCATAAGAAGAAGAGTGAAAAACAATTAATTTACATTGTTCGCAAAAAAGGAAAAAATTAAAATTGCATTTTCCTATGTCAAAGTCATTTAAACTTATAAAATTTAAACACTTATTACAAATATACTCTCTACAAGTAACAGTAAATTTTATATCCACAATCTATTTTATTATAAATACACATCATTATTTGCAATAAATTCCGAAGCTTTACATTGCAGAGAAATGTTTCTAAAAGTATTTGCTCTTCTCGTTAATTTATCATTGTAATTATTCTGGTTTGAGTAATTATAATTAAAATTATTTTACATCGTTGAAATATTTAGAATATAAATGAATGTTTGAGCATCAAAACATATTAACGAAAGATTATAGTAGAATATTTAATATTTATGATTACCAGTCCCTTCTCTCTTCCCATATTCCTCAAACTTATACATTTTCCATAAAAAAAACTGAATTAATTTATTTCGGAAATACATCTGATTTTCTTTAAACAATATTATCATCTCTAAATCAAATCAGTGACGTTATAAGCTAATTACAGAGAAATTAAATATTTCTACACTAAAAAATGTTTCAGACTACTACCACACCAGTTAATTTTTTTTTTGCTTATACTTTACAACACAGTCTTATATTCATAATTTTAAACATAAGTTGTATATTTTTACAATTTTATTGCAAATGATAACTAATGTAAAAGCAAAAAAACTTCAAATGACTTATTTTCTTGTAACTCACGTACGAGAAAAATATCATGTACAATTTTAAATTATATTAATTGATAATTAAGTTACTCAATTTATTTTATAATAATAATTAATGTATATACGTTACAGTTTAGGTATAGTTATATTGACTTTTTTATTATTAAAATCGGATATTTTTAATTTTCTGGCCAATCCTTTATCCGTTTGAAGAAAAACATGGTTGCATGAATTCAGATATTTGCTTACAAACAATGTGTGTTGACCTTGGTATTGGGTTTCAGGAGGCAGAAGGTACTGCATTGTTTCCTTCAATTTGCGTCTAAAAATAGATAGATTTTAGCTGCCTATAGTTGGAATTAGGAATTCTCCTGGTTGTCGATTGGGGACTGCATACACTATTTCAGTAGTCTTCGCTTCCAGATCCTCCTTCCATATAGCTCTGAATCCTAGGAGGATAGTTCGTAATACTGAAAACCACTGAAAATTTCCATGTGCCATAATTGCCCTTTTCAATTGCCGGCGGAATCTTTCAATTTGACCATTTGCTGATGGATGATATGGAGACGTACGTTGTTGGACACTATCCAGGAATTCAATCAAGACATGGAAAAGTGAAGACTCAAACTTCGGTCTTTGATACATGGCCAGCCGGAGTTGTGGTCCAGGCCTTGAAATCCACCCTGACTGATAAGTCATTTTTACATACTTCAAATGCAGTTGAGGCTTCATTTGTCCAAATTATTTGGTTTTATCGCTTTCCTTCGCTCCTTTTAAGTATGCTTTCAACAACGTTTATACTCTATTTTCATGTAGCACAAACATCGGTAAAAATTTATAAATGTCAAGAACCGCAGTAGATCTTTCATATATATAGTCTCTGATTTAGGGAATTTCAAGGCAGCCAAAATTTTCTCTTGGCGTGGAATAATACCATTGAGAGTTACTATATGAGCAAAAAAGTTCAGCGAAGACTTTCCCATTACATACTTAGAAGCAATTAGCAATGTGATGCTCCTTGTAGCAGTGGGAATATGTTTCAAATGTTCTAAATGTCACCTTTTATTCTCAGATGCGACGAGAACATCACCGTAGTATGACGCACTAAATCCTAGCCCTCTTAAGACCAGATGTATAAACCTTTGAAATTTTGCAGCAGCTCTGGAAAGACCAAAAAGCACGTAGTTGAATTCGAACTGTCCAAATGAAATTATGACTATTCTTTTGGGCGCATTTTCTTCTTGCACTATTATTTGATTATTATACTTTAGCCAAGTCTAAAGAAGAGGAAAATCATTCTTCTTCTAGAACCTGCAGACAGTCCTCAATGTAAAGAAATGGAGAGAGATCTAGTACAGTTACACTGTTCAGCTTTCTGAAAATTTCCAAAGGCTCATATCTTCAATACCCTTCATAATTATATTAGCGTAAAGACTCAACAGTTTTTAGGTAGGTCATGAATTCCACTTGCAACAAGATAACTAATCAAAATTTTGTTAATAGCCTTTAGTTTGTCCGGAGGGGAGAATTTTCGCGGTTCTAAGAAAACCTGTGATCCCGTAGTCCCTATCAGTGCTTGATATCGTGTTTAACTTGTCGAGAAGAGCAACGTGAGTGAAAGAAGAAAACTCTAATAATATTTGATAAAACTTAGTACCTACATTGATTCTTATGACTCTTGCACTGTTTTCACACTGCGCAGTTCCTTGTATTTTTAGCTTTTGAGTGGATCGTTCAAGAAGCTTTGATGGATGTCCTCTAACAGTTCGAAGTAACGCAGAATATTCCCATTAATAATTGGCTGTAAGACTGCTGCGAAAATGAAAAGACAGTGTAAAGCACTGCACAGTCCTAGATGAAGTTTGAGTAGTGTCTGGAAAAACGTAAAAATCGTTGTTCCATTTATAGCAAACATGTGGAGCTATTCTACTATGGTTGACTATTCTACTATGATGAAGAGAGTGGAATTACTCAAATATCTGCTTCAGTACCAATCAAAAATTAAAAAAAAGTCGATTTATCTGAAGGATATAAACGGAGTTTTTCAGAACAGCCGTCTTCCGCTGTGTCTTTCTAGTTTTTCGACTGAAATGAGTATCAATATGTCAAGCGTGTCGCAAGAAACGGTTAGAATTTTCTGAATGTGTGTCGGAAACCTTTGTAAAAACAAATATTTAAGTAGTTCAATACGTATCTTACTTCCTACCTTACTTTTCATATCTAGTACAAGATAAAAAGATTTTGCAGTCGAGCCGCGCTCAAGAAATTAGATCTCTTACCCTCCGTTCTTCCCATTCGGTGTACTGATTAGATCACGAAGTGCGGCGTACGGCTCATCAAACGGTGGATTCGAAATAACCTTTCCTATTTCTAATTCTAGTGATTGCAGGATCGAAAAAACTTGATGTAATTTAGTTAACTCTGATGCCCCTCCATCCAATATAAATTGTTTTTCAGTCTGTTTGAACAAGATTCCCAAATTTTCTAGCCTAAATGGCAAAACTTTAATGGTGACACGTGTAATTTCTCCATTTTTTTCTTAAAACATAATGATTGAAAAATAACTATAAGTATCACAGAAACTGAGCTTAAGTCCAGAAGATCACAAATGTGAATTTTTTTTTCATTAACGCGAAAACAATTGAGGAAGGATCCGAGATAAGAATAATTAAAATATTTAATTTATTTTCCTAAAGGTACAAAATATTAACATAGACAACATCAGATTCTTCATACATATGTTTTTGTAGTTTGCTGAATTTCCGTAAAATTCTTGACGTAAAACACAGCAATAACCATTTATCTTTTGATAGCTGGCAAAATAATATTTCTCTTCTCGCTGTCGGCAACATCGTATTTCGCTCATTTCACTCCTCTGGGTTCATTACTTAAATTGGTGACGAAAGAGTTACGCAAAATTTGATCGAGGGGCACAGTTTTAAATTTTTAACATCAATGCATTTAACGGTATGGACATTTTTTACAAATTATTTTTCTTATGAACCAAGTTTTCCTGACTTCTGTATTTGGTATTTTTATATTATATAAAAGCCATTAGTAAAAAAATGAATACACTTAAACATATTTATTTCCATAATTGTATGTAAATATATGTATATATTTGAATATTTTTAGGCCTTTATGTTGCCATACTTAAAGAATTACTTAGAAAGCGTGTATTTTTCCATAATTATAATTTTTTTAAGTATTTGCAAACAGTCGTTTCTGAAAGCGACTGCTTTTCTGAAACTCCCGACGATATCTTGTTATAAAAGTGATGGATAAATTGAAACTCCTAAAAAATAAAAGTTTTAAAAAAAAGTAGAATGAGTGTACTTTTTTTCTTTTGTTTTTGTATAAAATCTACCTTAAGTGCTTTTAAAAAGGCTGATTTCTTGGAGTTTTAACAATTTTCGCTCTTTCTTTAGTAATATATTTTTGCCTTTAATGTTGTAAGAAGAATTTAGAACGTGTATAATTTTTCATAATTTATATTTATGTTATGCATTTTGAAATCGCTGCAGACAAAAAAAAATCTGAGAATATAGTCGAAAAAATATCTTTTTTTGTTATAAAGGAATATTCATATTTCCACACTAGAAAAAGTGACGTTATTCCGAAACCCGGATGAAATCTTTAAATCTATCTTAAATCTTTTAAAATTTTTGATTTTCAGTTTTCAATGAGCCCACCATTTTGAAAACAGGGTTTCATCGGACTTTCAGATCGGTGGTCATTTTTAGAAACGGTACCTCGGCTTGATTTTGAAAATTTGCGAAACATAGTCTCTGGATCACTAACGAATCTGTTCTAAATCATTTTCCGGTGTCCGTGTAGTAACGTTTTGCTCTCTAAAATTCATCTTTAATCTTGCGGCGTATTAAAAAGTCTTGTTGAGTCAGAATTTCTGTGCTGCCTCAAATTCACCTCAGTTGTCACTTTCTAACAAATAATAATATGCAAAATTTAATATTCTAGATTTGACGTATATACTCTTTTAAGATACTGAACATGAGATAAGAAGAGTACCTATAGTTGGCAGGATATAGTAAGATCGAAAAAACAATAGATATAAATCTCCTTGTAGGTCAACTAATTTATTTACCTATAATCAAGCACCCCAAGTACCTATAGTCAAGCAAACCCAAAATACTTGAACTAAAACATGATCTAATCTATAATACTTTTTTTTTATTCTTGAAATTATGTCGTGCGTGATTAAAGTATAAATTGGTGGTTGCAAAATAAATATGTCACAAAAATAAACAAACACTTTTGAATCTATTACGGCTCTTGAAATTGAAAAATGAGGTTGTGTGATTTTTTTTTACTTCAGAAAGAAATTTAACATTTTCATTTTCTTGAATCATGAAAAGTTTTAAACTTCAATGCGTCGAATAATAGTAGGGTACTGTTGTAATAGTATTCACTTACATGAGCATAAAAAGAACTCTAAAATAACCGTTTTTAAAAATTCATGATCAAGGTAAATAAAATCATAAGCAAAAATGATAAGATCGTAGCATAATTTATCATCCACATCCATCTCATCCATCATCTCTATTGTATAAGAAAGATATTCGTCTAAATATATTATCATGTGACGAGTAATAATATATATAGAAGTGCAGGGTCTGCAGATGTGCGGGGAGGGAGGAACTAATTTGAGAGAAGAATTATTCAGGCACTCAAAAGAAAGTATGAATATATTCTTCTTTCCACAATAAGAAATTCTTCCCCTTTCAGTATTTCACTTCCTTCCTTTACATATTCTCAAATGAAAGTAGATGTGAAAAACTACTCCTTACAAGAAATTACGGATTTCAAGAGTAAGTTTTATTCCATTCAGCTTAAAAAACGAAAATCTTTTAAAAGTTATTTTTAACAAATAAAATCGCTGTCGATTAGGTTTATCTACTGTTAGAGTAAATTTACGAATCTTATTTAAAAATTATTTAAAACAAGAAAAATTCATTGGTCTCCTGCCCAAGCACAAATTCAAATGGATGAAGGATTTTAAATTAATTACTTTGTTACTTTTTGCTTAGTGACAACCAAAAAAAATATAATAAAACAGGAATAGTGAAAGTGATCGATAAAGAAAATTTCAATGTTAGAAAGTAAGAAAGAAATTTAAATGAAAATGTTATTTAAAATTTTACACATTGATCGAAGTTTAATACTGTCCACAAAAAATTGCTTCATTTCTAATACGTGTTTGTTACTTTGCTTTTATTATTAATTTAAATACGATTTGGTATTCTCTGCAATACGACGCAAAATAAATAATCAAGATTTGCATCTTTTTATTTTTTATGCATAATTTAGGAGGAAAGGTAGATATAATATTTCAAAATATTTCGTTCATTTTTTTTTTTTTTTGAAAATATTAAAAAAAGAAGAAAAAATTTAAACATTATTTGACTCAAGAGGAAAGTTTTTTTTTTCACAGAAAAATATAAAAATATTCTCTTTGTTAATTTGTAATAGGAAAAGAACATAAAAATTTCAAAGACGCAACTACATGAAGGTATTAAGGGGAAAAAAAGAGACTTCAGGGATAATCAAGAATTGTTACAAGTCGTTCAGACAGAGAATGCTTCTTGACTTTCGTGAACATTTTTTTTTCTTTTTTTTATGTAGAACGTACTGATTATATTAGTCTGTGTAATAATCATGTGACCTCAAGAATTTTAATACATTCTTTAAAACGTAATTTGAAAAAAAAAAAAAAAAAAAAAAAAGATTTTTGAAAACAGCAAGACAAAAACTCTACGTTTTCATACTCTTTAAAAAATCGAAGAACTCGAGGAAAATAATACTACATTACAGAAAAGAAATGCCACGTGCAAATACTTTTCAACGTCTCGTGCAAATTATTTATCAATGAACGAATAACATGAATAATTAAGTGGCTCTAAAGACGTATTGAAAGATACTGTATTCTTCAAATTAAAACATATCATCAAAACTCTCTTTCCCTTATACCTTCAATCCAACTACCTACGATATACTTCTTAATATATCATTCACACCTATCACAAGTATAAATAACAAGTTTAGGCATCATTCTGAAAATTGCTGAATTAACAAATTAAAGAATTATTCCTCATTTGGTTGGTTGATTGCGGTTTTTGAAACAAAGCCCAACTTGTTCAAAAAATGTCAAACACTCATTGATTTACAAAAAGGCGTGTGATGAAGACAAAACTCTATAAATTCAAGAAAAGAATAGAGGATGAAAAAGAAAATAGTCGAAAATGTGAGAGAGCACTTTGACATCCCAGCAGCGCATCATTCGTTTCACTAAGACAACAAAACCCATGGGAGAAAGAAAAGATAAAAATAATTCCTCGGAGTAACAAATCCTGTACTTGAGGGGGAAAAAGTCATTTGGACTAAAGTATAGTAGTAATTAGACAACGTTTTAATTATTGAATGAAGAAACGGCTTCAAGGATCAGCAGGGTGGGCAACGTGATAGACAGGGAGGTTCTTAAGACAAATTAAGTTAAGACTTAAATCATGTTTATTAACGACATAAAGAAGAAAATTTACATATATTTCCTATACAAAATTTTAAAAATTTAAAAATTATGCCAATTTAACGAAAAGTATTTAACCAGAGATGCTAATTATGCTGGCGAAGAATTATGCATTTACTGAGAGTCGGATACGTAAGCACACACAGGCGTGTCTACTGAGCTGTGACGATGGAAGGGATATAAACACACGATTGTCCACGATTTATGCGCTTGTACTCTTCCACGGCATTCGCCATGTTTTTCTCAAGAGTTGGGTTAATTTGATAAAGTATCATGGTAAATGAATAGCATGAAAGTATGGATGACGGAATAAGATGGAGAATGTTCGGTAGATCAGAGGCAGGCCAATCACAAGCGCAGGTGGCTAATCCACAATGACGAATGAGGATCACTATACGGCATTTTCAGGGCGACGAAACAGGACTGCGGCAGCTGCACAGCTCTCACGCGAGCCTCAATTTTATAGTCTACTGTTACCCAAAGGTTTCCTGAAAGAGGGTGGTATACAAGAAGATTCGTTGTTTGCGTTCTTTCAATGCAGCACACAAGCGACTACGTTTAGTATGATGCAGACAATATTAACCTTGAACCAGATTTCAAAGTAACACTGCTTTTCACAAACGAGTCTAGATTCAGTCTGGACATTGATTCTTGGTGTACTAGTATACGGAGAGAGCCTGAGACACCTACCTCCTCAGGGAATAGGATCATTACGGCAAAGGAGATGTAAGGGCTTGGGCAAGTATTATGTTAGATCTATGCAAAGGCTCTCAACTGTTATGATGTAAAGAGAGATCTTAGAGCCTTAAACTCAACATTTCAGGTGTGCAATTGGTTCTGGTTTCCTGCTAATGAACGATAACGCTCATCTGCATGGGGATCAGCTAGTCGATGATTAACTGGAAAGTGAGGATATTCACCACAAGGATTGGCTGGCCAGATCTCCTAGCCTTAACCATATAAAGTTTGTCTGAGATGCTCTAAGGAGAGCAATTGCATCTCACCACTGTCATACAATCCCCTCAGAGCAAGCACATCAGACCGAGTCCCCGAGCGGAGCTGATGCAAACGAGCAAGATGACACTCGTGAGTAAGGATAGTAAATAAATAATTGTTGTTCATACAACCTTATCTCTTTTTGTCCCAGGAGCACAGTAATGCTACAGGCAAAGGATTATTAGCTAAATGATATTATTAACAAAAGTAAGAGTAAAAGAAGTGTTTATGTGAAATTTATAATATTTGTTCGATAACACAACTTGAATCTATGCACTATTACCATTATTGATAACCATGAGTAAATAAAATGACTTTTGAATGGTACATATCTATCTCTGTTACAAATGTGTATATAATTTGATAAAAATCTTTCCTCTAATTTTTCTAAAATTCGACATTAATATGTAAATTCTCATAATTTTACACATGAGAGTATTTTAGAAAGTTTATGAGACGTAATCATATTTTTATAAAATACACATCTTTTGAGATTTTTAAGAAAACTTTTTACAAGACAGGATAACATAATTTATTCAGGTCTTCCAACTTATAAGGAATATTTGTTTTCAATTGAATGTTTTACATACAAAATATAAAGAGTAAATAAACTAGAAGTTTTGAGGCTAAATAAATTCCAGCCAGATGAAAATGATATAGTAAGTTCTTCAAAAATATATTTATTTAAACGAAACAGAAATTCAAAGCGAAGAAAACAAAACTAAAACAAAAACAACTTTGTTTCACCTCTACTCTCATAATTTAAGAAATCTCTCCTTTTCATGCCACACTCTGGCATCTAATTGGATTAGCTTCGATGCGTCAGATTTGATGTTACGGAGGAGGAGCTACGAAAA
The DNA here is from genome assembly GCA_019974015.1 of Nephila pilipes. Classification (NCBI taxonomy): domain Eukaryota; kingdom Metazoa; phylum Arthropoda; class Arachnida; order Araneae; family Nephilidae; genus Nephila; species Nephila pilipes. The sequence continues at coordinate 671,362 of BMAW01091430.1, read as the reverse complement.
TTTGCATTATTGCCTTCCAAAATAGCCGCGATCTCTAACTACCTAAATCCATTCAGTTATTACTGTACATTTAGGAATTTTCAAGTAAAACAGTTTGAATTAAATCGGTACCTACAGTCGACTTTTATAAGTAGAGGAAGAATTAACTCTACAAACGAAATGCCAGTAGGAATTTAGAAAGAATAAGTTGTGTCTAGAGAACACATTTAAGACAAACCTCGGCACTCCTCAGAAACGGACAATGAAGCCCTTGTGTGTTTCGGGTCTCATTTTGTATTTCCTCATTAATTATGCAAATGAATTCATTAAGCAAACAAACGCGATTTACCGTAAGTTAGCATTGGGTAAACCACTTTCAAGAGTAAAGTAAGTTACATTGCTGCGAATGCAATTAAAGTTTCCAGGGATTAGACGGGAATAATACAATCACACTCAGCACAAGAATAACTTGCTAAGGTTCGAAAACACGACAGACAGTAATTCAAATAGAACACATTCTCTGAAACTCTTTCAGAGAGGGTATTTCGGGAGAAACATTTAAGCTATTTTCACAAGATCCTAATGTGAATCCGTTTTGTTTCGTCCAAAGAATCAACTTAAATATATTACACCAATTTCAATTTTTACTTCAAGATAAAACATTCATTCAAACTCTGTGTGATGGCCCCATGGTCATAGCATCGAGTTTGTGGCCTGAAATGTTTCAGTCGAGACGTGTGTTCGAGTCCAGTTTCCATCAAAGTTCTGACATATAGAGGGACTATTGCACGTTAAATTTGTTGAGGCTTAAGGTCTTCATGTTTGCATGTGTTGATATGGAGAGGAGAGTGCTGACTCAGGTCTCGACCTGGTCTCCAACTGTAATTCCGACACATTTATTTCGGTTAGCTGACCTTTGTGCCGAGCAGAAATAGGTATTCATTACAAAAAACCAAATCCCTGTATTAATATTTTAAGTCACCAAATTTAAAATGTTCTTATAACCCTTGTAAAAAAAATTTCTTAACCATTTCCTTTTGATTTCTGAAAGAAAATTTGAAATATAATATTTATACTTCTTGTTTGACATTCGCTTAATTTCTTTAAAAATAGTTCTTCAGATGTCACGACCGGTAGTGGTATTGAACGCTTCATAGAAAGATAAAAATGAAATTTGAGAGGATCGAAGTAAGAAGGTTAAAAAAAAATGTGTGAACAAATTAACTTCTATGCTGTGAGCCAGGCTCGGATACTTCTAAAATTTTGAAACTAGCGTGAAATAAAACTGTATTCCAATAGTACCAAATTGTTGCATTTTGAGTTATCGATTAATTATTTAAAATTTTCATCCCGCATAAAAGAATACCTGATAATAAATCAAACAAAGTTTTTGTTTGTTTCAATTCAGAGTAATTTATAATAATTGCTGACGTTATTTATTCTATCAGTTCTTCTTTATTGTTATACTATGTTATACTAAATCTACCAACATGATAGATGTTCCTATTCGTAGAAAGACTGATCAAACAATATATTTCTAAGGAAGCACTATTTTTTTTATCTACTTTTTGTAAATGATTTTCTCGTGCAGAAGTCGAGCACATACATAGTTAATCTACGACATGTAAATATTTCTGAGTTTGAATACAACACAATCAAATATAGGTATGTGTCCTGACGAATTCCATTCTCTAACTTTCCATATGACTATCAATTTCTAATGCATTTATTGTTGCTAATTAATAAAGATTTAATTTATTAGATTTATTCAACAAGCATTGTGTGAATTTTCTGCTGTCCATGGTTGAAAAACAGTAGCTCGTCAGCAGTAATATTTGCACTGTTATTGCATTTTTTGCTGTTATTTTGAATGTAACCCCAAAACGCAAATAAAAGCAGCATTTAATTCCTATATTTCTATCTAGAAAAATGCATCCATTTTTAAACATTAGTTACGATAAAATTGATTTATCGAAATCTTAAAATTAGATCAATTCTAATAAATCATTATTAACATCAAATTACATTTATGGGATAAAAGGTTTAGAACCCCTACTTCATCTTTTGCTCCATTAATTACAAACATTCAATTGCATCAGTTTTCTGCAACACGTGTTCATTGATACGATAGGTTTTTAAAAGGTATAAAAATTTTCTCCCATTAAAAGACAGGTTGTGGTAACTAAATAATGAAATGTTAGATTTTTCGTCAGGAAGGAAAGCAAAAGGTAACTGGTGTTGAATTCTAAAAACGCATTTTGTGTGTATTAGCTTTATAAGTCTGGTTTTCTGCTCATGTCGTCAAGGAGAACAATTGTTTTCGTTCACTCTTAAATAAATCCTTAAGCTCGCATATGCATACAGATTTTATAACCAGAGACTTACAAGTGTGGACTATTCACTCAGTGTTAATTAAGTTCCACGAAGTTCGAATCTCGTACTGGTACTTTACTCCTTAGAACTTATAATAGGTTTTTGAACGTGTTTCCCCTTCAATTAATCTCGTGGTGACTTTCGTATAATATTATTAGATTTAAGAGCCTCTTCTTGTGAAAGAACCATTATTTATATAAATAAGAATAGAAATATTTAATAGTACTGATGACACTGTATTTATAAGTTGCGAAAAGTTTAATAAAAGAATTAGCGGTAAGAGAGATTGGAAATTTTAACTCAACAGTTAAGAGTGAAGTGATCAGCGGTGAATGAATCCTCACCGATCGAATCCAGTTAACCAGTGATAAGTAAAGTTGCATTTCATGATATTAATTTTTTGTAGTAGACTCTTGAGTGTCTCCTTCACTAGCAGATAAATACCTTGATTTTGGAATATTCCAAAAGGGAAATATTGAGTAAGACTTTCTGCTCTTTTGATTAGTTACTTGGTGATAGAACTGTAAGCGACATTTATGGATCATCAGAAACAGATTAGATGAAACAGCTAACATTATGAAAGAGAATATGCATAAGATGGAAAGTTCTTAAATCTTTTCTCAAAAAAGACGGTCACTTCTGAATCTTAACGAAACAGTTTAGAATAGACACTTTAAACATTAGATACTTTTAAAACATTATTGTTCAACAGAAAACAGCATGCCACACCCATTTTGCATTAAAATTGTTAATTTAAAAATTTCATTGATAGTAAGACCACGAAACGTTATCTCTTTGCCATGCTTTGCTTTAGCGTTCAAATTTCATAGCAGTGTATACCAACGAAAGAAAATATCTAACGTAAGAAAAAAAATCTGTGATATAATAGTACATTATATCGCGATATAATAGCTCAAATAACAAAACTTTTATATCGTGATTCGTTTTGTCCCTAACATGTGGTATCAAGATTCAAAATGTATTTTTATTATTGTATTTTTGCTCTCGATCGTTGTTTACATAACGTATTTTCTTAAAGTATTTAATGCATTCTTAAAAATTTAAATTATATTCGAACGAATGCTATAGACATCTATTGAATTCCGACACACTTCCAGAAACACTCTAAAAATATAGCGATTAATAAAATAAAACGAAACGATATTTGATAATAAATAACGAGATCTTCGGTAAAAAATCAAGGTTGTGATGCAGTTGCACTTTGAGATTTGTTTCATCGAGCCAGACAAAACTCATTAGTTTCACATATTCATAACAGAGTACTTTACAGAAACTCTCTTTCAGCGTCTGAAGCAGCACTGTCTCGAGTATCAATCACAAACACAATTATCCACGATGTGAGAAAATTTAAATTATGACCCTACCGAACTATCGCTGGACAGCCGGAACAAGAGATCATCCACAACAATGGGAGATAAGGTCCACTTCTCTAAATGCCTCTGACATTTGCGTGATTTTGGAAATCCTGGCGTTTGATTTCCTCCGACAAAACTTCGATAACGAAGGGATCATTGGAAATCGATTGGTCTCTTTTCCACTGTGACTACTTTCGATGAAAAGGGAAAGGATATAGAAAAGTCAATTTCTGTGTACTATTTATTCGGAAAAATTGGGTTGCTTGTAAATCCTCAGAGAGTATATCCTCAGAGTGTATCCGTTATATATATGACTGTCTTACCCAAATATTAAAAGGCGGAAAACATTTTCAGGAATAAGATATCATAATTTTCTCAGAAATTCGCAACATTACAACACGTACTTCTGCCTATATTACTGTGTATCTAAAATATCAAAGCATTCTCAAAATAAGAAACTTTTTTAACATGTAAAACGGAAAATTATTCAGCTTAACGGCATATGGGAATGAAATAAGGAAAATAATTTATGCGCGAAAGAAATGAATGAATTAAAACAGAAACTAGTAGTGTATTAAAATATACTATTGTTATCCATATGAGAGATAATTTAGATTACAAAGTAAAGGTTTGAGCCATTTTCTATCTGAAATATTGTTTCAAGTTTGAGTTTTATTCTTTAATATGACGCTATAAGACAAACTTAGACAAAGAACGCAAGATGAATTTTCTTCTAAATTCTTTTCCAAACTGTACATATATTGCCCGTCGAAACACTTAAATTTTAAAACAGCGATATTATTTAAGTTCTTGAATAGTTTAAACGTCTAAAAACCTAATAAAGATCAAATTTTTCTTTGTAATTTAAATGATATAAGGGCCGGCATGAAAGAAAAGTATACCTAGGGGGAGAGGAACATCCACTGGAGTATTAGTCTTGCTAGCGATTATTCCCATTTCCATGAACATAATTTTATATATAATAATAATTTGAAGTTATTTATAGATACATTGATGATTTCATATTTTTTTTTCAAATTAATTTTAGCCCATATGTTAAACCACATTTATCTTTTTTATCCTTCTTATTTAAATTTGATCAAAATTAATGCGAATTCTGATGAAACAGATTTTTAGACGTTAATTTAAAAAAATGAGAATATTATGATTTTTAGTAACATTTATGACAAGAGAGATAATTACTGTTTCCCTATAAATAAAGTTCCATTATTTGATAGCAATTAAGCTTAGTAATATATAGGAACATTGTATATAAATTTTTATTTTGATATACTAAATAAAATAATATATCTAACAATATTCAAAATAGCATAAATAATTTCTTTTTTACTTTAGTTAAAGCCGATTATCCAATCATTTTTTTAAAAAAATTCAAATTATTAAAACCATAAAAGTGATTGCTTGTAATTTTTTTTATTTGTGAAATATATCTATGTTTATAATTTTTAATAAATAATAAATTTTTAAAAATAGGTTTTTTTTTCAATTGACTAAATTAAAAATGCAAATTTTATAAATGCAATCTTTAATTTTTCTAGTTGTATTTAGTTATGACATAGCTTCACGGGGGTTTTGCTACCTTTTGGTTTTCTTTCATTTTTAAAGTTCATATTTAATTGTATTTTTAGGACTTCTTTTTAAAAAGTTTTATTTTGTAATTTTTTATACTGTTGTCATAAATAATAATAATATTCTTGTTTCTTAAAAGGAATTTTTTTTAATATCCAAGATTCCATTTAAATTATGTGCGAGTTTTGGACAATTAATTGATTGATTCTAGAATTCAGTGATACATTTTGGCAACAGCTAAGAATCTTTATTCTTGATATCGGAAGAAATTTTAATGTCGTCAGCTTCTATGCTATTTTAACTCAGTTTTTATACTTTTTCAAAACTTTCTATCAATTGAAATTCAACATTAATGGATTTTAAATATGTAAAAAAGTGAATCTTTCTTCTAAATTTAAATTTCTTTTGGAAATTAATTTTCAAATGAATGTTCTTTTTTTGAGTTTGCTTTGTACGCCTTGTTTATACTTTTCATATACGTAGCGAATTTTACAAGCAAATATTTTGTTCTTTCCAATTTATTTCTTGTGCAATTAATATTTTTTTTTATTATTTTATAGTTATATTAGTTTCTTAAGGATTTATTTGTGGCCTGTATTGTTTTCCTTTAATTATTTTTTTAATGTTTTTTATTTTGTTTTTAGATTATTTTTGCTTGTATTTTTGGTTCTGTAATCCTTTTTTCAATAACATATTTCGTTGATTAGTGCAGTTTTGACAATAATACTAGAATGATTCAGTCCAATAGTCCAATGTCTGTTACGACTTTAAATGTATTATTTTCAAATTTTTGGTTTTTATTCAAATTTTTTAAAAAAAATTTGAATTACTACAGCTTTTTTGATATTTTTGGCTTTTTACTATTTATTCTAATTTACTTTCTTTTCAATTTATAATCTTTTTCATGGTAAAAGTTGCTTATGCTATGATTTATTTTTCAGTTTGAATTTTTTTATCTTCGTATATTTCGTTTGGTTTATGTCTTTATGTGATGGGTTCGGATGTTGAGTTTTGCATTTTGGCTGATGTTGATTTTGATTATGTATATAGGTAGCACCTGTATGTACTATGTATAAAACGGCAATATGTATATGTATATATGTAATAATATATATATATAAAAACAATATTAGAGAAATATATAATATGTATATGTATAATTATAAAACAATATATATTAATATACATATGTATATGTATAGCAGATAATATATATATATAAAGGCAGTAATAACTTATGTATGTGTATAATGATAATATGTGTAACTAATATATGTATGTAACATATGTATGTGTAATATATGTAAAGGCAATTGTATATGCATGTGTAATAATATAATATATAAAGACAGAGAATGTATGTAATAATATGTAATATTGTATGTAATAAAAGACTGTTTCTCATGTGTGTATTAATAATGTAATAATGTGCTTATAAAGACAATCAATGACCAATAATGCAATATTAATAATAATATGTATAACAACAATAATAGCCAATAATAATATGTGTAATAAATAATATATATATATATATATATATATAAAACAATATATATATATATATATATATATATATATATATATATATATATATATAAAACAATATATATATATATATATAACAGGCTTTTAAAACTACATGTTTATTACAGGCGTGAAGACAGGGCAAAACGCAACCTTACATTTTGGAAATATGATCGAAAGAGCCTTACCTCCCTACATTTTCGTTGTGTCCGTGCAAGGAAAACAAACTACCTTACCCCACTGAGATTGTGAATGGATAGTCAATCGTAATTATTTTTTAAAATGGTTGTCTGACTAAATTATATTTTCATTGAAATATTTTCTATAAAATGAATGAATCGCATTAAATTCACTTTTTTTTTCATTATAAAAATTTTGGCCTAGCGTTACATAATTAAAATGTAATGAAACAATGAAGCAATAAAAATAATTATCTCAATATTTCTTAAGAATTATGTCATAAATGTAAGCTATTAGAATTATAAGTTAATTTCAATACACTCAAATTAAACGATAAAAAATATTAAATTCAAAAGAAATAAGTATATGCTAGTAATAATTGTAAGAAAAAGGAGATATAAATAAACAAAATGTAATAAAAAAAGGAAAAATCCTTTTCAGGTAATTAAGTAAGTATATTAAAAGCTATTTTAACTTTATACGAAAAAACAATATAAACAAAAGAAATATTTTGAAAATAAAAAATAAATGATTAAATGCGGAAAATGTGTAATACAGATAAATTTAAATAAAGCTGCATAAATTTAAATTTAATAAATTGAAAGAAAATAAAGTAAAACTCGATAAAACATATAAAAAATATACCAAAAAAGAGTGATATAACGGATAAAAATGGAATAATACCAGAGGGGGATACATGGTTTTGCAAAAATTAATGGATAGTTCTATAAAGCAATTTCTTTATAAAATTAAGTATGAAACCCAAATTCAATTGGACAAAGAAAAACGAACACATTGGAAAATAAAAATTTAATTCCATAAATATCTAAAGAGAAATAAAATTTAAAATGGAAGATAAAACATAATTATCTTATAAAAACAAAAGTAGAGTACTAAGAAAAGACATAAGAAAGAAACCTTACTCTGAAATCTACTACACGTGAAATAAGGCGTCATCTGGATAACTAAATTTCCGTATAACGCTCAAGAAAATTAAGAAATAAAAGTACTGCCATATAGATTTTACAGTTACGTTTAATTAAAAAACGGAAAAATTATTAAAAGTTATAAATAATATGTAATATTATTTAAAAAATCCATCAAATTAAAAAAATTAAAAACTTGCATAATTAAATACAAAAAAATTATAAAATTAAAAAAACAAACAAATTTTAAAATTAAAAAATGAAATATACTTTGTTTTTGAAAAAAAATTAAAAATGAAACATGTAAGAAATATTTTTAAAACCATTTTAAATCTATGAAACAAATATTTTATATGTTATATTATACTTGAAATTATTTTTTAATGAAATTAAAAGACAATTTGCCAGAAGACATATCTTATGAAATGAATTTAAACTTACATGAATATAGAAGAAGGATTAACTAATATTTTGTGTTACGCAAAATTTTTTATAATATGTCTAAAAATGATATACTAATGTCACAGTTTCACAAAGGTATCTTGTGTATCAGTAAATGAAAGTTTATTTATCTCTTTCAGAAATATTGCAATAAACTTTATCATCTGCAATTTTTTTAATAAATACCTAAGTATTCAGTTTCAACATTATTAGAATTAGTTTTAATAAATTTAAGTAAGATGGATAACGTGATAAGTAAGATTTATATTATTCATTATAATTATTTTTTAAAATATTAAATCACCGATATATCTAAACATAGTGTAAGTTTCTTTTAGAACATAAATTAACTAAATATATAAATGAGTGTGTGTTTTATAATAAATAACTCTATTCATATGAAATTTCTGAAATTCAGCCTTTAGAAGTTTAATGATATATATATATATATATATATATATATATCTGTGTGTATGTGTGAACAAGATTCATATAAAGTACAGATTATAAGTACAAAACAATTTAAAATTATTTAAAATAAAAGCAAATATTATTAAAAGAAAAACTATATAGCTAAAAAAATAACCAAAAGTCAAATTACAAATATTATCGAATTAAAAAATTATTATGAAAATAGGCCATATATATATATATATATACTTCAATATATCAAACAATATAATGATTTAAAAATCAAAAACCTGAAATAATTTTTACATATGAATATTATTCTCTCTTTCTCTGGACCTTTATACAGACCGATAACTTTCGGTCTTCCTGGTTTACAATCGTCTCCGATCGTTTTATTTCCCAATTAACAATAAAACATTAAACTTAATAATTACTACATTCATCACTATGCTAAATATTAAGTTTACCTGTACATTATAGAAAGACATTACTAAATTGATCACGAAATCCTTACTTATTATACACTTCAAAGAATTCGTAATAATTTACACTTCAAAAATTATCAGTTTCACATACTTAAAAACATTAAACAAACATTGGTTATTACAGACAGCAAAATATCAAGTTCATACTCTTCAAAATATTAAATATTTATATTCATTTAAAATTATTAATTTTCATATGCGTAGGAAATCGTAATTGTCATAGGCTTCAAAATGGATTAAACAAAATATAAAAAGATCTTGAATATAATACAATAATTAAAAAAATTCTGATAATACATATGTATTGCATGAAAAAATATCCATTCAGTAATCCTTAAATTATATAAGTCAGTTGTTTTTAAAATAATCATATTGATCAAATATTCGACCTAAACTCCTTAAACTGATATGTCAGATAAAGTTTGACATATTAATATTGGACTTTTGCACTTTATGACAATTTTATAAGGAATCACACCAAAAAAATATAGGTCCATAAAAGGAAGAGAGCCACGCTTCATATTATTAGTCTTTGAGAAAAAATAGTTAACAGAATTTTCTCATCAGTTTCGACTTTCTTAGGATTCCTCTGTAGTCGCGGTAACCTAATGGTCATGGTTTCGGATTCTTGGCCACCGGTTTTCGTCCAGTCGCGGGTTCAAGCTTTGTGTCACTAGAGACCCGCCGTGTAGTCGGGGCCTAACGCACGTTAAATCTGTTGGGTGCCCAAAGTCCTCCCATTGGAGTGGTTTGGAAGTTTGGAGAGGGGATTGCGAGCTCATGTGTCTTCCTCGTCACTTGACCGAGTTTAAAAATTACTAGGTCCGTCGCCAATAGCCCTCGTGTTACTTCTATTGCGACGTTAATAAAAATAAGTTAAACTTAGGATTCCTCTGGTCATCAACGTGGGGAGGTTTTATTTCTCTCTTTGGAGTTCTCCCGGTCAAAAGCACTAAGGTACACTTGTTCCCTGTTTAAAACACTTTTGTGGCGCACCTTGTTGTAATATATCAATGTCATCTTCATTTCTCTTCCATCTTCATGTGTATCTCGTTCAGCGTGGGAGAAGGTTGACATTGCATGCTTTTGCAGTCATTAAATCCCATCATTTTCTTCTACAATTATCTGTTTGTGGATTTGCAGTAAAAAAATAGAATTTTAGTTTACAGTTTCCTTTCTTTTCAGGTATTGTAAAATCCTCACACACATTCTTCAAAAAGAACTTTCTTTCCGTCATTAATGAGGCTATTCGACTCTGGACACTGTCAGGATTCTTTGTAAAGTTATCCCTGGTCGAAGAAAGCGTCGACTTTTACTATTAGCTTTACCTTCTGCTTTATTAACACTCCTTTTTTTTTGCGTTCCATTTTTCTAGCAGCTGTTTTAAATGTGTTAATTCCTTTTGCAGCAGCTGTGGTCTTTCATTTTCATCCTTATTTTTTTATTAGCCATCCAAGGGGCTATTGTTTTCTATACCCTATAAATGTCGTACCTGACCACTTCTCAAAAATTTATCTTGTTTTTGAGTATATTTTTGATGTTTACTTTCAACAGTAACGAACTTAATTTTAAAAAAAATATGTCATAATAAATTTCTCCAGATTTTTTATTGGATTGAAATAAAATATATGTCTGATACCTGCTTTCACCACTTAAGAGCTCAATTTTCAAAATTATGTCGTAATAAATTTCCCCAATTTTTTTATTGGATTGAAGTGAAACAAATATAAAAATTAAATATTTTATTTACTTATAGATTTATGTATTACCTTAAATCATATGTAAACTGGAATTAAGATGTGAGTGAAAATAAATAATATTATTCTGAATTTAAAGACAGCCATTTTTTTATAGCCATCTAAAGGGCTATTGTTTTAGGTGGATCACTTTTGGAGTACCAAATAACTTTTCAATCATTTATCATTTGCTTTCAATTTTAATTACATTTACCTTAAATATTTCCAATTGAATAATTTATCGTTTTCTTTAATTTTAATTACATTTAGCTGAGAAATATTCAATTTTATAATTTATCGTTTGCTTTAATTTTAATTACTTGCAGCTTAAATATATTGAATTTAATAATTTATCGTTTCCTTTAATTTTAATATAGGAAAAGAATATTATTGTCCTTTTCTCGATATTTTATCGTTTTATTTAATTCTTATATTTAAGTGAATAATTTAATAATAGTTATAAAAAAGCGCACCTTAGGTGGCTAAATCTGTTCTTTACAAAACTTTGCATAGATTTTTTAAATTTATTAGATATTGTTCTTATCCCAACTCTGTTTAGTGCATTACTTCTTTTTCAAATTCGGTTTCTAACAATCTAGATCTATCTTTTTAATGGCATTTTTTCTACTCACATTGTATGTCTGGATCAAAATTTTAAAAAGTTTTTCCTCATATTTTAAAGCGCTCAATTCAGCCGAAATTTTCTATACTCAATTGTTATGGATGACAATACAATAATTTAATTATAATTAATAAAAATAAGTTGATTAAAAATAATTATTTGAAGAAATAAATTTTATGCCAAGTTTCTCGCCGTCGCCAAATCCTTCACCAAGGTGACGGAATTAGAATTTTATCTTTCCATGAAAATAAGTTACCTTTCTAGATTGATAATGCTTCTTTTATCTCAAACAATGACATCCTGTTCTCATATAAATCAAGATGATATCTCATTTTCCTTTTGAATTTCATCTAATTCCTAATTTTCTTCTTCAGTTCTTAATCAAACTGAAATGGAGACAAAAATAATTTTTCATGATGTATTTGCTTTTAATACAATAATGACACTTTGTTTCTTTATAAATTGAGAACAACTTGAGATTGCTCATACCTAACTCCTCAGGGCCTTTGTCTTAAGCTTTCCAGTACAAGACTTTTTCCTTGCTCTTTACTTCCGATTCTTGTTGCCATTTCTTATATTTCTCTTCTTCCAATTTTTGATGAATTTTCTAATCCCATTCCTCGCTTTCTCGCTGTCTGTATTATAAGATAACCCTAAAACTATCAACGACCTATGAATTTAGTTTAGATCAGCGATCATTATCTAGGGCAAATTTCATTTCTCTTGCATCTGGCAGTAATGTCTATGGAAACACGAACACCCGTATACCTCAAACAAGTTTACTATCCGCGATAGCCTAACCGTCATGGCCACTGTTGTTCGTCGCGTCGTGCGTTCGAGTCCTGATACTGCTAATGATACATCGTGTAGCATGGAGGGTGAACGTTAAATCTATCGAGGTCTCAAATCCTCCCATGTCGTGGTGGTCAAGTTTTGGGGGCAAGGTAACAGCTCAGGTGTTTTTCTCGTCACTAGACCGAGGTTAAAAATAACTAGGTCTGTCGTCAATAACCCTCAATTTGCTTCTCAATGCCGCGTTAATAAACAATTATTCTAGCTCGTTGATTTTCTTACACCCGGTAGCATTCCTTAGAGAAGCATGTGCCGAATCTCGAACTCACATGTAGCTCTAACATCTAAATTACCTTTTAAAAACTGTGAGATTTCTAATTCTTTGAATGGTACCGAGGACAATTAATTTGATAGTGATGATTAAGTGGGAATCGACTCACTAGGTACAAAATGGGACGAGATTCTCGACAACGAACTTAAGGAGCTATGTGCCCTAGATGATGAATGTGAGGATTTTGCTGGATTTTGAACACATTGGTGAGTGATTTGTTTCATTCCGTAATGGTTATATTTTAATATAAATTTCTATCTAATTTACTTTGTAACTCGTATAAAATGATCTTGGTTTGGGGAATCTTTATTTATGTTTCAATTATCGATTTGTCAATGGAAATATACATTGTATAAGAATACAAATATTTATTAATTTGTTAACTTTATAATTTTTAAATAAACAAAATCATATTAAAAACAGTTTATAATGCATTAATACACTAACACACACACACTTGCAACACACACACGTGTGTGTGAGTGTTGCAAGCATTTAGTAGAAAAGTTTATTTAGAAATATTTCTTATATTTTTCTGTATTCATTTGTTATTATTATTTATAAAACAATGCTGAATGTAATGCGTTGGATCCATAAATCATTGCTTAACCATGCAATTCAGTCAAAAGTATGTACATATACATAATTCTGATATTTATCAATTTATTTTTTCATTTTTCTATGTATATATATATATATATAATATGTTTCTCTGGAGTAACGTCTCTTTCTTCCTATTTTATCCAATATAAATCTGTGGAATTTCTTTTTATAATACTTTTCTTTTATCCTCAGTAACTCCATGATCATTTTTAGAGCTCACATAAATAAGAATTTATGATATTTTACTCAGTTTAGGAAACCATAAACTTCCTTTAAATAGCCAATCACCATGTCACTGAAACGACTATCGCCCACAAACCGACAAAGACATCTTTTTTCATATAATTTTTTTTTCTCTTTTCTTTAGGGTTAACTGGAATTTCACACACACATTTACGGTGACAAATATTGCCAGTATTTTTAATTTCTCCAAGAAAATACTTGAAATTTCCTGACACTTTGTAAAAAAATTTCGAATTTTTTTTGAATTATTATAAAACCTTTTTCTGTGGCTATCAATGTTATAAATAAAATTGTATGAACACAATGTAAGACTAAATGCATTGATAAGGAGACGCTATTCGAATCAAGTTCTATTTCTTCATAGGTTATTCCAGTAACGATTTAAAAAGTTTCCGTCTGGCAGAAATTATACGCAGTTTTGGTTGTAAGCATCAGTCGCAATAGTCGTATGGTCATGGTCGTGATCTCTCGGGGGAGTTGTTTTCTTGGGCTCAGGGCCTGATGCTTCTAAACCTCCACCGTGGAAAAGATGCATGTTAAATCTGTCGAAACTCCTAGTCATCTCATTGGTGTGGTTCGGTAGTTTGAAGACGATGTTATGTTTGAGCAGATTTTGTCCTAATCACTTGACCAAGACTCAAAATTACTACTTAGCCCTCGTACTTAGATGCTGAGGAGTGTGATGTTAATAAACATCACACTCCTCAGCATCTAAGTGTGATGTTAATAAACAATCAATCATTTCGGTCGTAAGCAATTCATATCTCGAATTTCTCTCTTAGAATCGACAGTAATGAAGTTACACAACCGAAATTAAGTAATTATACATAATGAAAATGGTGACAAATGGAAGAATGAGGGAAACGCTTCGGGTTATAAGTTTGGAATTTATTGCGGGGTCATTTTTACAGTTCAAAAGATGTGTATTTGTATTATGCCCACAAAGAAAGAATTATATAATTTAAATATACATTGAATAGATTTCAGCAAACATTAATTTCACATAGTTGCACAATTTTCAATCAATGTGTTACTAAATGGAGAACCAAAAAAAGGCACTTTTTTGAACACTATAATTTACAACTCAGATGATGAATTCGTATGCATCAAGTAAACTCGCTGTTAAAAGGAGGTTCAGGGATATGATTTCTTTCCTTATGTAATTCACTGTACGTCATAACAAGACAGAATCTTTTCCAAGTGAAATATTTCGAATAAAAATATACATTTCTACACTAAGAATCATATAGATATTAAATTACGTCAACTTTAAATTTTATGTGTAATAGGATTCTATTTGACTCATTACAACTTTTTTAAATCAATTTTTTAGAGCACTTTTTTCTAGAAGAGAGAGAGAAGGACACATGGATTGGTACTCCAAACTTCATCCATGTTACGCGATGCATTTAGGTTTGAAAGCGGATCAATGCCAGGTTTGATTCAGGGATAGCAATTCAAACTCATGATCAGGTTATTTCACCTCTTCAAGTAATCTCTATAAAAAAATACGGGGAGAAAAATAAAATCAAATTAAAATTGTTTTTTTATACTGATACCTAAATGAAAAAGGGAATGGAAGTAAATCACTCAAAACGTGCTAAATGTGTATACTGTGGGAATAATAATTTGTTTTATTTTTTAAATGCACATTTGTTCCTTTTATCACTACACTTATCTTCTCTATCAAAGAAAATGATGATTATGACATATTCTAATTGAAAAAGTAAGAAGAAATATTATTAATGTAAGAAAATAGCATATATTAAAAATAACATATTCTTGTAAAGAAAGTTTCTTTCTACTATTATGTTATGAAGCAATGAAACAAAAACTGGAACATTAATTTGTGTCAAACAATATCTTTTTCAAAGGAAAAAAGATGTATATTAGGAAATAATTTAAGATTTTCATGTTCGAAATGTGAATATATTACAATCGAAATGGGTTGGAAATATTTTGCTGTTTTTTTAGAAGCTTATCATTTTTTCTAGAAACAATGTAGCATTTTGGAAGAGAACTTCAAAAGCTATCATTCTCACCGAATTTTTATAATTTCTTAACTGGTGTAATGGCCCTCACGATGAAAATTCTGTAAATTCATTTGCTCTGGATAGTGGTATTTTTGAGGGCAGTGATATCTATGGCTTAAACAAATGTAGTGTAACATAAAACAGTCCCTTACTTGAGCACAAAAAAAAAAAAAAAAAAAAAAAACGCGTGGATTATTTTATTTTCCTTCAAAAGATACAAGAAAATATCTTACGTTGCATGTTTTAAACGAGATATGCTTAACAGTAATTACACTATCTGAGTCTGTCCCTGGAGGATTTTTGGATTCATTAGTGTCGTAAAAAATACACACTCCCACCCCACCCACCCACCCTTATGCATTTCCCCATTTTTGCCCTATGTTTGTGGAACACGAAATCGGAACCATTGTTAAAAATCAGGATTAACTCGTTTCGTTTTACATCACCTCGAGAATTCTGAAAGTGTAATTGGACTATTTTATTCAAAATCTTTAAAAAAGTCCTGGTACTTTAAAACAATTTCCGCCATGAATGAGAGGGAAGAATCTTTTTGTTGAAGTTGTTTATTCGAAAAGAAACAACAAACTTTCTTTATTTTATTTAAAAGCCAGCTCGTTTTGTACAAAGGTGAAGCGCAAAGCTGCCAACAAATAATTATTCCAAGCGTTCGGCATTAAATGGAGAACTAATATTAACTTTTCATGGGATTCTATGCGAATTCTAACGTGAGAAGGTTTGGTGAATAAAACAGGAGTTCAGTTTTTTTTATGCCTTACTTTAGTTTAGAAGAGAGGAGGGGGAATATACAATGATAAACAAAAGGAAGTTATTCAAGAGGAAGATATCCGATTCTCAGCAGAAAACTACGCATTTATTTATTTTTCTCTTGCTTTCTGAAGATTACAAGCATGCAACAGCTTATTCGTAGAAAAAAAATGTTAATAATGAATGTTGAAAAAATAGGTATATTAAGGTTTGTTCCTTTATTTACATCTTATCAATTCATCATTTTTGTTTCCGCCTCCCTCCTTACAAAATTTTTTTCTTTGAAAAAATCAATGACACTTTTTTTCAATGACATTTTCATCTCAGAACCTCATAAAAGAAGAAGAACAGTAAAAAGATTTATTATTTTTACATCGAATTTCTTTTGGATTAATGTTTAATTTCTTTCGTTAGTGAAAGTTAATGCAAAACAAAACGAGAATTTGAAGATTTCTTTACAAATATGAAGATTCCCTAAATTTTTGATACTGTTTTTGAAACTGCTGTGAATATGAATGCTATTTTTTTTTTTTTTTTCGAAAACCGTTCATTCGATCTGCCGTTCTGTTGGTTCTTTTTACGTTATAAAAATATGTAATTAATGTGTTATTACATATGTTTGATATTTTATTGACCCAAG
This sequence comes from Nephila pilipes, assembly GCA_019974015.1. Classification (NCBI taxonomy): domain Eukaryota; kingdom Metazoa; phylum Arthropoda; class Arachnida; order Araneae; family Nephilidae; genus Nephila; species Nephila pilipes. Next base: position 654,309 of record BMAW01091430.1, on the reverse strand, counting down.
AAATATCTTTCGAAATACTTCTAAACAGACTGCTGCTTTTTTTCCCCCTCTTCTAAAATACAGCACTCACAATGTAATTAAATGTAACATATATTATTTTAAAGACATATTCGTATGTTTGCTATGATATCGCTTAGCTTCCACCAGAATATACAATGAGTTATTTTAAAATGAGAGGAATAAATTTAACTTTTGTGGTTTTTGGAACGATCGATGATTGATAATTTTTAAATGATAGATTCATGAGCTCTACATAAAAAGTAAGACTCAACAAAACGGACAAGTAAAGAAGATTTCATTTTCATTGCAACTTTTTTTTTGTACTCTTTGGAGTATCAAGAAATTTTTTGTTTCAATTTTTATACATAAATTACGCGAATACGCTTGAAATTTCAAAATATATTGAATAAAATATTCTAAATTAGGCATTAAATGGGCCACAGAAGAGAATATGCTTGCAACTGAAAACAAAGATATTGAAATAATAAGCAAAAGTTTTAATAACAAATAAATAATGATATCCGACATTAAATAACGAAAACAGATTTTTTTTTATCATTCTCAAATATAAAATGAAATAAAATTACCCATTATTTGGAAAAATAGAATCAAAACTGTCTATTTTCTAAAGGAAACGGAACACGATTTTACATTTTTAAAAGAGAATAAAATTCCAACAAATTTATCATCTGTACTCATCACTTTTCAAAGGAGGAAATGGTTGGAGTAGAGCCAGATCGCAGGCAAGTTTCCGGCTCCAAAAAAAACTGCGTCAGGATTCTCCCCCTTCCCTACTTCTGTTTCATTTTCGGAATTCTTAAAAACTTAGAAAGAAATATATTGAGAGCAATCATGTGTTTCAAACGCAAGACAAAAATAAATCATCGCGAAGCAATTTCGAATGAAAAGTTTCAAAATGCGAGTTTCTGTCTACAATGTAAGAATCAACCATTTCAGAATAATTAAAGGACAATGCTATTGTTATCTGTTTCTCAATGATTTCACAACATTTCATCATTTCACAAGTGGGTTCTTTTATTTTTTTCCTTCTCACCTCAACGAACAATAGAAATTTAGTCATTTTAGGGTATACATTAACTATATTTAGAAGTTATTCATCTATTTTGAACTAAATGAAAAAAACAACAACGTTTCATTCAAATATATACGAAGGAGCATCGCAACGTTTTAATTACAATTAGAAATTATCGAGATAACAGAATAAAATTTATTCTGCATATTAAATGATCCTTATGTGAATAATTTTGTAAATTGCAACTATTATGCTGAATTGTTTGGTTTCAAGAATCCGTAGACTGAAGTAACTCGCAGTATCGTAAGATCCTGGGGTAATGTAAAGTTTTAATTACTACTAACATATAATCTAGATCGAAACTTAATTTTTATTTATCATAGTTAAAACTTCTCTAAGTAGACACCACCCACTTTTCTCCATCGTTTCTGGTAGGCTGTATCGTTGTAGGGCGTACATTGTGTGCACTCTCATCTCTTGAAGGCTGTATATTATGTAAACTCTTATCTTCTCCTTATCCTCAGGGGCTTACCTTCTTTAAGTAAGTACGGGCTTCACGAATCCGAGGGACATAAGTGATATTTTTCTTGCCCATGGGGTTTACTGTCTTTGGTAAATACGGGTGACGCGCCCCGGGATACCCAAGCGATTCTTCTCTTATTTTCGACCTTCCTTCTTGTCAAATTGCCATCCCTTTTTCCTTTTTTCCTCTAAGGGGCTCATCTTCGGGTGAGTACGGGAGACCACGTACCCGAGTGGGAAAAAAAAAGAAAAGACAAAAAAAAGAGAAAAAAAACTTTGTTTGGTTACATTTTTATTTGCAGATTTCAAATGAAGTTCTTTTTATTTATGTTTTGGGTTGATTTTGCGGTTATTTTATGTTCTTTACTTTTGGTTCTTTACTTTTATATCTATTCAGTTGGGACTTTCAAAATAAAATTTTCATTTCGTAGCATCAACGTCAGATCAAGTTTCTCTTTCTTGACCTGACCCGCATGTTTCCCGTGTGCGGCGACCCATGCCGGAGGAAAGTGGAGTCTGGGGATCCTGTTGCGTTCCCTTTGCCCATGCTTCTCCGTAGACGGGTGGCAGGAGTGAGCCCGCTCCTGTCCATCGGCTAGTGATTGTTTCTGAGGGGCTCCTTACGAACCCCAAAGACATTGCTGAAGGGTTAGTATTGCAGTTAGGAGTGCCTCGGGTGAACCGACGGATCTACCTCTGGGGTAAGTGCCGTGTTGCGCCCTCTCGCAAATGCCCCCGATGGGTCACGGAGAAAGAAATTCAATCAATAAAAATAAACCAAAATTTATCGTTCCCTGAAGCTAGCAAAATAGTAAGCGGACGCACCCCTATAGTTGGCGTATCATATGCAGCTGCATTAAGACATAACTCTGTTCCACAGTTCTCTAACCCTCCAGGACCAAAAACTGTAGACACTGCAACCCAAACAATTGCAATAGAAGAAGCTCACTGTCATGCAGTTGAGCCGACTCTGACTTCCATAACTAGACACTCTATTAGCAAAATGAAATCTGAGAATAAAACCCAACCTTCACCAGCTACAATTACCTATCCGAATCGAACACAAACAGTAAAATCAAAACTGCAAATTAAAACTAGAATTTCATTAATCAATCCATCTCCTAAGACTTCAGACACGCCTGCAACTAAACCATTAAATAGAACAAAAACAAATATTAGAGCAAGAAAATTACGCATTACTAAAAATAATTCACCAGCTGCACTAAATGTAAGCTCTTTAAAAAAAGGAAGAAGAAAAATGTTATTGATCAATCTCAATCAGACGAAGATGCAATTAAAATTTATTTATCAGACCAAAAAGATATGTTGACGGATGATTCTTCTGAATCATCTTTAACTTAGAGGGTTGTTTCTTTCTCTTCCTTATTTTTCCATGGCCTCTCTAGTTTCGTGGAATTGCCGAGGGTATTGAAATAAAGTTTCCGACGTAAAAGATATAATAAACAAACATAATCCCATTGCAGTTGCCCTTCAAGAGACATACTTAAACTCTCAAGACATAGAAAAGATCTGTAATTATAGTGTTTTCAGTAGAGATAATCTAACCCAAAAAGCAAGTGGGGGTGTTGCTCTGTTGACATCGCATGCTTTTCCGGGCACTCCAGTCTTATTACAAACTCCACTTCAAGCCGTAGCCATCAGAATTCATATCCATATTCTAATTGCAATCTGTACTTTATATCTGCCTTCAAACACTCACATTGACACCACGCATTTAAACAACCTCATCAGTCAACTCCCCGTGCCATTTATTTTGCTCGGGGATCTAAATGGATATAGCCCTCTTTGGGCTAATAAAAAAAAACAATCAAAAAGGTACCCAAATAGGAAAATTTATTTCTGACAATAACTTATGTATTTTTAACAATAACCAACCGACTTACTTCCATTTACTAAAAATGACTTTTCATTTAATAGATTTGGCAATATGTTCTCCTTAAATTTTACCATTTTGGACTTTCAAAACAGAAACATACATATTCAATAGTGATCACTTTCCATTTATATTGAAATGTGCAACAATCCCCCACATCATACAATAGATATATTTATAAAACCTCAAACTGGCCAAATTTTCCCTCCATTGCCAATATTACTGAAGAAATCATAAGCTCTCACAGTATTGATGAAGTTGCGTAATATATAACTAATATAATTATTAACAGAGTCAATGTTTCTATTAAAATAGCATCTAACAAACCGAAAAAACAATCAAAACCGTAGTGGAATGAGGATTGCCAAATAGCATGTAAAAGTCAGAGATCATGGAATATTTTCAAGCGATATCCTACCCTCACAAATTTTATTTCTTACAAAAAACATAAAGCAATTTTTAGAAAAATACGACACATAAGCAAAATAGACTTCTGGCAGAAATACGTGGAAGGTATAAATAGTAGCATAACAAGTAAACAATTGTGGGACAGAGTTAAACGAGCCTCTGGAGTTTTTACTAAATGACAGATTCAGATTTTGGAATTTAACAACCAGATAATTTCATCTTCAAAAGACATAGCCAATACATTAGCTGTCACGCTATCAAATATTTCTAGTTCAAAGAATTATTCTGAGAGCTTTAAAAGACTTAAAACTACATCCGAAAAAAAAATCAATTTTATGACTAGTTACAATTTACAGTATAATACTGATTTTAATTTTCATGAATTACAAAATGCTCTTGCGCATGCGCATAATTCATCTCCAGGACCAGATAACATTTCCTTTTCCTTCATAAAACATTTGTCACATAACTCATTAAAACATATTTTAATGTTTTATAATAGAATTTGGAAAGAACACGTATTTCCTCATACATGGAAAATTGCTACTATAATCCCTATTTTAAAACCAGATAAAGATCCTACAGACCCGACAAATTACAGACCTATAACCCTCACTAATTGCTTCTGCAAAATCATGGAAAAAAAGATCTCATTTTTTCTCCAATCCAAATGTCTTCAGACGAAACAGGTCTACTGTTGACAACCTAGTCGCTTTGGAAACTCAAATAAGGGATACCTTTGTCCAAAATAAACATCTTGTCTCCGTTTTTTTTTTTCGATATCGAAAAAGCATATGATAGTATTAGGAGATATGGAATTCTTAAAGATTTATACGATTATAACTTGAGGGGTAACCAGCCAACTTTCATTCAAAAATTTTTAGAACAGAGATTTTTTAAAGTTAAAGTAGCATCGACTTTATCTGATGTTTTTATCCAAGAAAAAGGAGTTCCACAGGGTAGTGTATTGAGTGCTGTACTTTTTACAATAAAAATAAATAATACAGTTTTAAATATTCCTCCATTTGTAAAAACTCTTATTTATGTTGACGACCTGCAGATTTCCTGCATGGGTTAAGAAATGTACTCTATCAAGCAGCAACTTTAACAGGCTGTAAACAAAATAATAAAATGGACAAATGAAAACGGCTTCTTCTCATCTCTTACAAAAACTGCTTTCGTTCATTTTTGCAGATAAAGAAAACTTCATCCTGAACCTGAAATTTATTGTAATCTAACTTTGAACGGATGTAGTGGACGAAATGTAGTGGACAAAATAAAATTTTTAGGACTAATTTTTGACAAAAAATAACCTTTCGCTCTCATATTCTTAAGCTAAGAAAATGATGTAAAAATTCACTGAACATTTTAAAAGTTTTATCACATACATCATGGGATTCGAACCGCGCATGCCTGCTGCGTATTTATCATGCTGTCATCCGTTCAAAGTTAGATTACAGTTGCGTGGTGTACTGTCCCTTCAATATAATTTTAGAATTTTATCATCCTCAAATAATATTTTATCATTTTCAAATAAAAGTTTATTTTTAGATAAGCTATATGGTGCTAAGAAAATTCCATTCTTACATTTCATAGAAGAGTTAAGACATTTACCGATGGCTATGGGTTATCTGATGTCCCAGTCATGAAAGCAGATTAAAGTGTTTCACCCTGGTACGAACATAGTTTTAATTTTTTTTTTATTTTTAATTTTAATCCTTTTAAAATTTTTAAAAAAATTAGACACAGCTGAAAATATTTTTATTCAACTTTTTAGTAATTTTGTGCAACAATATCCAGATCTTAAGCACACTACGTATACACTGATGGCTCTAAATCATTGAATCATGTGGGTGCTTCATTTTTATTTTACAATTCACTTCATAGTTTTAAACTTCATCCTTCATGCTCCAAATTTACAACAGAAATTTCAGCTATTCATAAAGCGTTGCACAATCTGTCAAGTCGGCATGATGAGAATTTTCTTTTATTTGTTGATTCCATGAGTACATTAGAATCCTTAAATCGTCCTCATCATTCATCTCACCCATTTATCATTAAAACCTTAAAAACTTGTGATAAATTAAGGTCTCAAAACATTAAATTATTATTTTGTTGGATACCATCCCACGTGGGTATCAAAGGCAGCGCTATAGTCGATAGTGCAGCTAAATCAGCATCTAGTGAAATAAATCCCACAATTCCTTACTTTGATGCATTAAAATATAATAAAATAATTATTTATGATCACTGGCAAGATCAACGGAATTTAGAAACTGATAATAAATTACATCATGTTAAGCCAATTATTTCACATTGGCACTCATTTTTATGTGGAAGCCAAGATGTTATTTTGACCCGACTTCGTATTGGACATTCGAGGTTGACACACAGACATCTTTTACATGGAGAAACTCCTCCAATGTGCAACCATTGTGTTTGTCCCTTGACTGTGAGACACATTTTAATTGAATATTCTTCATTCTAACTCAGTTCGTTTTAAAAATTTTAAACCGTATAATCTATCTTTAATTGACTTGGTTGGGGATAAACCCCAACCAAATTTATTTTCATTTTAAAATGACATTGGTTTTACTTCATTAATATAATTTTATTACTTTCTATCTTTCCATTTACCATGCTGTTCACCAATTTTTAATCGTTTTTGCTAAAAAAAATAGTTTAATATTTTAACCTTGTATTTGGCACAATATATCCCTAGACTGTGAGACACAAATTCAGTGCCACAAATTCAACCAACCAACTTATCTTCTCCTTACTGCATATAACTTCAATCTACGTCTTCCTGGAACCAAACAATACAATATTAATAGCTGTAATTTACAAAATTATGCACATAAGATTCATTTAATAAGCAAAATAAATTTTATCCAGTTATCTTGGTTATTTCTTAGTCATAATCAAAACTTTGCGATACCTTCTTATATGATATAATTGTAAATGATAATCTGATAATGGCAGACAAGAGAAATTTATGTGACAAAAGAGAGAGCATGACTGCAGTAGAAATAGTAAAAGTAATAGAGTACGAATTGGAGAGAAACGTCAGTTCGATTTAAATAAATATATAATAGCTGTACGTTGTTCATGAATGTGTGAATCGTTTTAAATAATTTGCATGTATTGTGTATCATATGTCTGATTCGTCTATCAAATGGATGAACAGAACTCGTAATTTAATTACGATATCCCACCTCTCAATATATATATATATATATTGAGCCCGATATTGCTTTTTAAATATTTTAAATTATTCTTTCATAAATTTTTATATATATATATATATATATATATATATATATATACACATATATTCTTTATAGGGAAATAAATATTAGGATAAAAAGAAAAAAAAAATGGAAGAGATTTCTATATCTAATTGGAACATCGTTTGACAATAAAATGCTTTGTGATTTAATTGTCATAATTTACTACTCTCCCTTTTACAATTCAACAACATCAAAACGTTTCAAATTTAAGATTTTGATGGGGAAAAAATCTGGTTTAAATTTCACGTACAATGAGAAACTTTGTAACTAAAAGAATAAACCTTTTACTATTAATATTAACACCTTCAATTTATTAGGTACATTACTGCTGGTACTTTCAATACGAGTGTAACGATAAACAACGAAAGAAAGATATCTAAAACGAAGTGCTTTTCAAATTAATTTTTCGGAACATTGCACAAATCGACTTCGAAATGGGTGCGTATAGGATAATACCATAAATTGTTTCTGAGTCTACTTTGTTTCAACTTGATTGAGTCTGTAATCACCTTCAGATGAGCCCAGCTCCATCATTTTTCGTCTTTATCGGGATCATTTTGAGTTTTTAATGATGCATTCATCTACGTGAAGTTGATTTATGGATTCAGAATCCTCCTTCATTAATCTACGTCTACCGATCTTTATCCTACATCGCCTCGCAACATTTATTAAATTAGAGTAGTAGGGAGTTTGTCATCTCTATAGGGTCTTTTTGGTCAGAACTAACTAATTACTAGAATTACATATATTTTAGAGATTTATTGTAGAACCATTCATAAAAACATTTAAATTGCTCATTTTAATTTTCTGATTTAAATATTCATTGCAAAAAGACATAACAATTTTAAGCGACTTGAAAAATAAGCCTTTTTTTAATGAAATTCCGTAACGAAACTGAAAAATGCAAATACGGAAGACTTGGTATGCAACGAATGAATAACTGAAGCGCATCAGATCTGAGCATCCATGAGATGTATGTGAAAAGTAATTCTGATCTGATGTTCAAAATGTCTGTTACATGTTGATTGCAAGAAGTCATCACATCGAATTGAAAGAGGAGAGATACGAAAAACCCAAGAATCGCTCGATATTTGAATGGAAGAGAAGTGGCGATCAATCATACCCGTCATGCTATCTTTCCTTTCGTGCCACTTCGAACAAAATAATGTCTGGCAGCTCACGACATGCTTAGCAATGCATTGTCTTCAAGTTTGGTCAGCTAAGTCGTGTAACATCTCCCCTATTTTTGGATCAGGTGCTATCTCACCTATATGGAGGGATTTAGTTTAGTTTAGTTTTTATTAACGTCGCACTAGAAGTAACACGAGGGCTATTGGCGACGGACCTCGTAATTTTGAGCCACGGTCAAGTGACGAGGACGACACCTTAGCTGTGGCCCTCCCTATCCTAACTTCCACATCACGCGAATGGGAGAACTTTGTGCCCCGACAGACTTAACGTGCATCAGCCCCGGCTACACGATGGGTCTTTTGAGGCCAAGGCTCGAACCCGTGACTGAACGAAAACCGCCGGCCACGAATATAAAACCATGACCACTAGGCTACCGCGGTCACCCTGTATGGAGGGAAAGCACCTGCAATCATTCCTGAATGTTAGTCTTATTGATATCTTCACTTTTTAACTTTAGAATTATTAAATATACCATCCAATAGTTCGGAAATTATAATATTTTCTCTTTCTAAGCACATCAGTCCCATCTACCAATTTTAGTTTGGACAGCGCCTTCAAGGTACATATACTTTTTATGCCTTTTAGTGTATAACTCTAAGTCCAGATGTATTATTGCATAAATAAAGTAAACCAGCTATTGCATAAACTATAATCTAATTGATTTTCAGCTTGACTTTCTTTTCAATTCACTGAAATGATTTTTTTTTTAAAAATAAAACTTCAGTCTTTGACATTCGATTTTTATGCTGTAATGTTTTCACCCACAAAATGCCTCATAATTTCATTGTTGCGTGTTTCCAATACCCTTATGTTAGAAATGGTGATTTGAATGTGATTTGAATGAAGATTAAGTTCAAATAAAAGTGATGCAAGTAATACAACTTTCAGATACGAGATTCTTTTTGTAGGAACTATTATGCATATTGCCAAGAAAAAGTATATATAAAAGCATAAACAGTATTATATAAAAGTGAGTAAAAAATTTATTTATTCATTTTTGTACATCTGATTCCTCCATTCATTCATTTCAAGCTAAATCTCATTTTTTTTTAAAATTGGTACTAATTTTTAAGAATTTCCTCTTTTTTAAAAAATAATTTTTTGTAAAATGGAATCGAATTTTCGAATTCAGTTTAAATTTAAAAAACAAATGTCTGAAACAAACTACTGGATAGAAATTTTGAGACATAGTTTTTCTATGAATAAGCCTATTTAGTTACATATTTTTTATTTCAAATTTGTAAACGAAGGGTTGATTTTTAAAATTATTTACAGTTATATACCAATTAATTCATTTGATTGATTCATTGGTCCACAAACAATCGTTTATCTAAACTCCTAAATGTAAATATTTGGTGATAATGAAATATTTATAACCTACGTAAAAGTAGTATAAAAATATAATACAATATATTGAAGCATATAATCAGAAAGCGAACAATTGATTTCCTGAGAGAATCTTATAAAATGGCACGTTGCGACAGATGATATACAAGTTGGCACAAAAGACAGATTTATAGAAATGTGATTTTTTTATTAAAACAATACATTTAATTACATACCTTTTATGGAAAGCTTTTAACTAGACATGACCTTTTAGACCAACATCACAGTCCAAAAGGACTCTTTCCATAACAAATAGGTTACAATATCTCTTACTTTATCCTTTGCATTTCTTAACAAATGTTGACACTGAGCTGTGCTATAGTTTTAGGATTAATAATGAAAGCACGATCGTGATAGCAATACCATAGAGAAAAATAATATAGTGTAATGAAATCAGAGGAACGTGGTCGAAAAAAGGATGTCCGAGTTCCTTGGAATGATTCTTTCTCTTTATATTGTCTTTAGCATAAAGATTATCTTTCTGAATGTCATGTGACTTGCGTGTTGCTGCTATAATAATCCTTGTGAATTCTCTATAAGTCTGTCAATATTGAAAGCCTAGAAGAATGCCTTCTTAAATGAAAATGTCTCCCAAATGCCCTCTATGTGAGAGCAAGGGAATCTTTTATTTGTATAGAAACTTGGATGAATTTCACACGTTTACCAGTTCTGTATTTTTCTGGAATTAAAATTTTAAGCCTGGATTTTTGTCTTTTGAAAACAAACTAAAAATATAATTTTCACAAATTTTTTTCATATTTCAAATCGTAAAATTTTATTTTTTGCCTGCTGTAGAAAGGCTGCAAGGTTGATGACAGCTTAATGTATTAGTCTTAAAAAGAATTGGAAATAATGTATGACACCTATAAAATCAGTTAAAAGTTTCCAAAGTACATATTAGTTGGATGTACAAGTTTATTTATTAAGTTTGAAATATATATATATATATATATATATATGTATAATATATATGCGCAACACACAAAAACGGCAAATATTGTCTCAACTAATGTAATATAAAGTATAAATAGCATTCATAACGTTCTGTTTAAGTAGTGATGATTTATAGATATGTATCCTAAAAAAACAGATTACCTTGAGGAGAGAATTTTTCTTTCCATATAATTTCAATAAGAAAAAAAATATTATGATTCAAATGATTTGCAGTAGTCATTAACCATTTATCCATGTAAACGAAAACAGTTGTAAATTTGATTTAAACTTCTCAAATATTTAGGCAAAATAGAACATAACTATCTTTTTAATAATAAATTTGTTTTTTTTTCTGACGGAAGTAAATATAGTAAAGGATTAATATTTTTAACAAAGCGAAAAAATGTGTAAAACTAAAAAAAGGGATCTGTAAGACGTCATGTTTACTTCATCATCAAACCGGCCATGAAAAGGAAATTCAAGAGATTTATCCTTTAAATATGCCTATTAACTGGTTTATTAATTACATTTCTTCATGCTTGTTTGTTTAATTAGCAGAGGAGCAAAAAGAGAATTATTGTTATGTCTTAATTAATTATTGCGACCCGGAGAAAAACTGTGAAATGAATATGTATGAAAATTTTTAAGAACTACATTAATGATTAAACGAGATTGCACAAGCAGAGGTGAACACATATGCAACTTCAGAAAAAATTATTTCACGAATTAAATCTTAGAGAATGAATTGAATTACTTAATCTAATTGAAAAATAGAATTAGACAATTATTTTATTGATATTTTTTGGTATGACTGAGCATGGTAAAATTTTTTTAAATATCAAAGATTAATATTCAGTATTTGAAAATTTGAATCACTGCATATTGTTTTGTCAATTAATTTCCTGATCACCTCTTATTTACTTAAATTTTTTTTCTATAAATGTACATAAAACAAATATTACAAATACTAACTGTTGCAAATGTAATATTTATCTAAAAAATGAAATATGGAAATGGACAATAGCTGAATATCAGTAGAAAAGTGAGTATCGATTTCCAAATAAGCTCAGTATTATTATTTCATTTGTATAAGTATTTTAATTTGTTGATTTAGCCTTTTCAGAAAACTTAGGGGGTTAGTGGGAATTAAACTTTGTGACATTCTTATTTACTGCCTCAAAAAAAGATATATAAATTTAAGTTTTTTCCACACATTTAAATATTCCATACCCTCCATAGAAATTTTTACAATTTTTTTTTACATTATTAAGTGATATTTTTTTAAATATATTTCTGATCTGAAATTGAGTTACTTTTGTTTCGGAGAGGTGGTCATTAATCTACATTAATTTCTTTATATTCTTAAGCCATTACCTAATAGTGCTTAAATTACAAAGAATATTTTGTGCCACGTCATCAAAGAAAATCAAAATTTCATGCACACTTAATGAGGAGGTTTACTTTCAAACAGCACTCAGTATTTCTTGATCCCAGGATATTGGTATAACTAAACCACAGTTCCACCGAAAACCCTACGACGATTTTTTTTTCACATCGCAGTGATAAAAGATAAGGCTTGTTACCATGGTGGTTGGCGGAAGAATTGTGATGAATTAATTTATTGTTTTTTTTTTTAAACTTAACAGCAAGTTTCAAATATCGAACGGATATCATTTTCTTGAATTAATATTTTAAAAAACTGTGCAGTTAACGACGAACACTTTATCTTGAATTATATTTAAATAATGAGAAAGACGTCGATGCTGGTATCGATTTTTCGAGACTTGGGTATCACTGATGCGAGAAATTTTCTTCCGTTAATTCTGAATTATCGTAGTCTTAATTACTGCAAATTGGGTACTTCGAGAAAAACATCAACTGAATCCTATGGCCATCCGGTTGCGAAGAAACTGAGATGCAATTAGATTCACAAGGCAACATAAGACTTGGAAAGAAACTTCACTTATCCATAAAAATATTGTACTTTTTTTGACGTGATGTGGAGAGTGGTGTGGTAGCTCAGATGTCGACGTCATTACGTGACCATGAGTGAAAACTTTATGATGTATAGGTTGTTTCGCGGATCTCTCTTGTGTTGAGGAGGAACCACAGTGGAAAAATTTCAATGAACAAACAAAAATGTTACTTTTTGTTGAATAAGTTCCATCACAATGCAATTTCATTCCTTTTTATACTCAATGCATTCCATTCCTTTTTATACTCAATGCATTCCATTCCACTAGATTTATTTTTAGTGCTTGCTTCATGTATTTTTAATTATTTATTTATTCATATAATATTTTGAACTATTAGAATCATTTAAAACGTGATAGATCGATATCCTTATAAAAATACGGATTTTAATATTATTCTTATGAAGCATGATATGTTTCAATTTCAATTGCTTTCTCGTATTCCTTAATTGTAATATTTAAATTGTAATTACTTTATAATATCGCTGATAAGTTCTTGTTTGACAGTCAAAAATTCATGCATTTAAGATCTATATCAATTTATTGCAACCTTAGTACTTTTCCTGTGTAAATAAACATCAAGGCATACACAATTAACCTCAAGACAGACAACTACGGCTAATTGTCCAGTTGAAATGTTTCACGGATGAAACGTTTTTTTCCCCTCCGGATGTCGTTTCTCTTGTTGAAAGCAATTAGGCAACAGTAGTACGATTGATTTATTGCGAAACGAGTCAATTAAATTCTTTTTTCAAAGCCTCGCAATTCATCTGAAGCCACCGTCTACAGACATCCCAGTAGTTTTCTCTGGCGTTAATTGTGGTGAGTGGGCAGTGAGCTGGACAGGACTATTTTTTCTGCATACAAAATTAAATTAACTAAATCTCCATTGAAATGCTTCATTTGCTATTTTGTACAGCCTCTTCTATCTTTATTGTTGAGTCTTTTACAATCCCAATGAGCCAGAAACAAGATACAATTATACGACTACAATGACGATTACGAAAAGGAAGAATAAAATGCTTAGTGAATCGCAAAATTACATTAACTGCTGCATAATTTATGAAGAAATTTATGGCTTTCAAATTCATCTTTACCATGCGGCATCAGGTTAAAAATATTTGCTTCTTTTCGTGAAAGGATTAATTAAATCCACTGAGAAAAGTGAAATACTAGAAATAAAATATATAATAAAGTCTTCTTAAAATATTTTGCTAGATTCCTTTTCTATTAATAATGTAAAAGAATTCCCTTAAACTGCCAGTGAAACCACGCCATACAGTAAAGTGTCTGCATGTCTCAAGTGCTGAATCCTCGCAAGGGATAAGTAAGAAGGATATATATATATATATATATATATATATATATATAGCTGAGTAAGTGATGGTGCAGTTGAAAAGCGCAAGAGCTACATATGTTTGTGCTGTGCCAAACAAGGTATAACTGTGATCTAGGTGTTTAAAAGATAAAAACTGGTTGACAATATAGAGGGTTGAAAAAAACAGAAGGATCGCTAAGGTATCCCGGAGACACATCACCCGTGTTTACCAAAGAGTGTACTCTGCACCGGAAAGAAAAAGATTACTAGGATGCCTCACAGTCGCAATTCCCATTCTTACCTAGAGAAGACAAGCCTGTAAAGGCACACACATATAAGTTCCCTCGACCTGGAATATTCCAGTCTCCATTTGACCCTCCAGCATGTTGGTGCAAAAACGTACGTAAAAGGACTGCTGAGACATAAGAGATCCCATATATCCGGGCAGAGAGACACAAAAAGCATGCTGCTTGGAAGTGATCCAGAAATAAATTTTCACTCTATGGAAAAAAATATGACATAAGACCCATGAAAAAGTCCTCTCCTTTATCCATATGAACATCAGGAAAGTTCCCCATACGGGTATATTCGTCTGGTGATAAATGTGGAGAAGTACTTGTTTTGTGAAAATTGGGTTTAAAATACCAACCCCCTCAAGGTTCATCCATAGTGCATGTCTCTTTATGCAACGGAGGTCGATGTTTTAACTTAATCTTGGATGTAAAATGCCTATCAGTAAACACATAGAATTAATTTTTAATGAATGTGCGTCACAGGCCTCTTTCTTTAACTTTCGGTGAAAATATATTTATGATATTAAATCGGGACTTTGCAGTCCTTATTTGATGTAGTGTGGAAGTTTGTTAAATAATCTATTATCTAGAAATGTCGCTATCGTTGTTGGATTATCAATCATTTGGAACTTTTCCGTAGACAGTTTCTAGGTGAGATTGATTTATTTGACTAATAATTCTATTACCATTTATATCACTAATCGTGGTGAATGATCGGAGTGCTTACTTAGATTATGAGGTAATTTTTTGAGTTGAGAGTATATATGTCCAACCAATAGTTCTAAGACAATTTAGCATTCAAATTTTGGGCCTCTATGTTACTTAGGTAACTGTCTTGGGCATGTTTTAAGTGTCTATTTGCATGTCATGCGATCTTGACAACTGAGCCAGAAGGAAATTCACTTCCATGCAACGTATTATACACTTTTACTCCTCATGTACATAAAAACACCGAAATTAAGATTATGAGACTAATTCTGAAAAATTCTTAAATCTTTAATTAATAATGCATCTTTCCATCCTTCTCGGAATTGCAGTCATTCTTAAAAAAAAATTTCAGATTTAATCATGAGAAATTTCAGATACCTGTTAGTATTCAATGCTGCTCGATGTTCAGTGTCAAGATTGTAGAGAACATTTCAAAGAGACAGTTCAAGAGAGAATCGAAACAAACCGTAAACAACAAACAACTTGAGTTTTATGAGAACATTAGGATTCAGTTTATTTGATGTGCAGTCTTTAAAAGAAATACAACTAGTGTATAACGAGGGAAGTATATTGCTGTTTAGTTTAATTCGGATGTATTGTATCCAGATTTTACTAATAATTTATATACTACTGATTTAGTTCAGCCAAATTTTCAAACATGTTGAAATGTCTATTTTAAACAATAATCCTTGGTACTACAATTAGCTCAAAATGTCTTTATTTTAATTGTGAAATTCATGAAACTGAGCAGAAATGTTTTAATCAGAAGACTTTCCATGTATTAATTCCATATTCACTCTGTAATTCCAATTCATTGTCATTTAAATACAATATTCCGCGCAACTATGCAACAGAAATCTAACTTATCTAATTTTGAATGGACTGCCCAACAGTGATATCACAGTCGAACGATTTGGTGAAGGGAGTTCACCCAGAAATTACAAATTAAACACTTTTGGACTGTTTGGATATGTTTATTGACTCCTTCCGATCATTTGAAACATAAGTTAAATGTGTCTAGATGAAAGTTGATGATGATGAAAGCATTAAATGCAGGAGACGCTCCTTTCCCGTAGAGGGAAATCTCCAATTGCTTAGTAAAGGAAGTCATAAACGGGATTAGAATTCTCGTGGGTCGTTAAACAATGTTTTTGGAACCGATAGGCAACATTTGAGAGCATTAAAAGATTGCTCAGATAAAGTTAACATAAAATATGGGCCGTTAGAAAAACGAAAGAAAAAGATTGAGAATTAGATCGTAAAATCAGAAGGTTCCTTTCAATTTCGATTGGTGAAAACAAAGTTTGTGGAAATAATAAAGATGTAGTTGAAAATACTTGCTCTAAAATATATTTGATGACAGTGCAGTTTCGTCCAATTGTTATGGTTTGATCAACTGAAAATATCTTCTTACTTAAGTTTTTTAAATTGTTGCTTCATTTCGTTAGAGGTAACATAAATATATATTTTAAAAACGCTTTGCACTGAGTCACTGCGAAAAAATTCCATTCTTTATTGATATGAAAATATAAAAGATTAATAACATTAATAAAAGTCAACTCCTCCCCCTTTTTTGCGTACAAAAATATTTAGCAAAAACACTCACTGATTGAGAGTAGAACTTATTTTTTTTTCCTTTCCTATCGTGATATAAAGTTTTTCGAAGGTAACTCAGCTTTTTTTCTTTTCATTCAATTAAATTCAAAAACTTTTACTTATTGTTAGCATTTCTCATATCCAGCTATTTCATGACGTAACGCAATGACTTCTGTCCATGACTATTGTAATGGTCTACCGTTAAATGACTCTTTTGTAACCCCAAGAATGTGAGGGTGTGTTTGTTGATTCACGAACTCTCGGGGAAAAGAGTGTTTTCTCCTCGGAGAGTATACCTCTGAAAAATGTTAGGTTACTGAAATAAAAAGAAATATTTTTTAAATTTTCACATCGAGATGGCATAATGTGTATGAAGTGCTATCTTCAGTTATTTGTATGCGACGACAAAATGTGTTTTTAAAAAACCTCCTAATGCCAGACGTGATAGATTTGGTTTTTTAACGTCACGCTTAACAGGTAACACGAAAGCTATTGGCGACAGACCTCATAATTGTGAACTTCGGTCAAGCGACGACGACGACACCTGAGCTGGCACCTCCCTCTCCTAATTTGTGACAGAGGTGATCTAAATTCAAAATATCCAGCATGACCGTTTTCATCTCTTTCAAAATTCCACTAGTCTTTGTCCGGCAGTAGACAAGCATTTCAAATGAATTGAGACGTTTCTGTTCCGGCAAACAATCTTCCTCTCATAATTTGTTATTTTAATGCAGAATGGAAAATAACCTGACAGAAATGGTCATTAATCTAGAGAAAATGGGCAATTTAATTACGAAACCACTATCATTTTGTAAAATGGTACCTCGAGTGTCATCTTTTAATACGAGAATGAATAAGGAATCGTATTCGAGGCCACCCTTTCTGTTGGCGAAACTCAATCCGTTCATATTTGCATACGGAGAGAGATAGAAACAGATTTCCAGGATCGGAGCAGGTGACTCACTGTGAATGAATTCCAATGATCGCGATTATCTTCGTTTGAAAATTATATTTGACACCTTGGAATTTCGATTAATCCACATGAGCGGTAGATGAAAACATTTTGTAATTTTATTTCTCGAAACGCAGTAATCAAATTGTGAATGTTTAACGCAGCCTCATTTATTACTATGTGTTATTATCTATTACATATGTTACATGTAATTGAGTATGTATGGTAGGCTTTTTAAATTTAATCAGTTCAAAATAAGCAAATGTCGTACTTTTATTACCATAAACTGAAAGTTTTAAGATTTTTTTTTCTTATGAGAAATCGAAAGCCAATTTTTTTTTAAGTAATGTTTGGTACCATCGAAAAAAATGGAAGAGCATCAGAATTCGAAAATATTTTTAGAAACTACACGAAATCGTAAACATTATAACCTTTTTGAAATAATAATACGTTCCACATTTTCCATTATATGTCTAGTTCTTTACAGGATAAAAAATGTTAGGATTCTTAAAAATTTTACTCGTAACAAAAATAAATTGTTTAATGTAGATACGATTTTTACCCATAGTATTTTTCCTAATTCATCTTTTCATCTGTTACACGTTGTGCCGTGACATTAGTTTATTGACTGATTGATAAACAGACTCGTCCTTAAAAGGAATGCGAGGGCCGTTGGGGACATATCTCGTCATTTTAAATCTATGTCAAGTGATGAGCTTTATCTCGAAGTTGGTACACTATTCTAAACTCCACTGTTAAAAACTTTGAATCTCGACATGTGGAATCCCCCACTACTCAAACCCACGAATCGAATGACATAACATGTGCTATGAGTTTGCGACCGTGACTATTCGGGTACTGCAACTTTCAGGAGCTCTAATCGTTTATGTGTTAAGGCGAACTTCATTATAGCTTTTCTCGTAGAGGACAATTGACTTACCGATGGACTCGTTAAAATCAAGCAACTAGAGTGACAACCGAGAGCCGCGTAATATTTAAGAACTAGATCCTAAAATGCAAAGTAATTTTTTTTCTGTCACAAATATGTTCCAATTCTTATCTTGTATTCTGAATTCACTAATTTTACGAGTATAGTTTAATTTTTTGCTCAATTCTGTTTCAATTAGTCAATTTTTTTCCAAGAATGCATTTATTGTATTATAATACAATATATTGAGTGTACTAGAATTTTATGTTCGTTTTTAAAATAAAAGAAAGTAATAACAATAATATTTTTAACACATTTATTAATATTTTCTGAAGAATATAAGCGCCATCGTTAAAAATTTTCTGATGTAGTGAATTACATGAACTAGTTGATATAACTTGAAAAATACGATATTCTGTATTTACTGTGAAAGAAAGTTATTTTTAATACTAGTAATTTGAGTATAACTATACAAAAATGATTTTTAAAAGAAAAATCTATTTTTTTTTCAAAAAATTTGTAAATCTCTTCCCATGCGATTCACAGTCACTTTGTAAGAAATAATATTTACGTTTCTAGATTATGTTTGTATGTTTTTACAAAATTAGAAAAATAACGTTGGCTTATTTGTACTGACTGGTTAAGAAAATATAAAAGTAATTTGATAATTAAGAAAGATTCCTTTACAAAATTTTATTTCGTAACTTGAACATTTTTTTAAAAAAAATTCCTTAACTAAATAGAGAACAAAAACAATAAACATTCTGCTTATAAAATGAGAAAAAAAAAGAGGAAAAAAATAATTTAGCTAAGCACTTACAATCACTGCTTTAGAGTAATTACGTATTTTATTCCAGCTCTTAGATGGAAACAGAAAAATTTTATCCCTATAAATAAATAGATTTTTTTGTTTTAAATTTTACCATGATGGTGTAAAAGGATATTTCGGAAAAAGAAAAAAAAATCTGTTTTGTACTTTATTCACAGTACGCTTAATTTTCAAGTAGTTGTTTTATCCTGTAAAACAATTAGGATAAAACCAATTCCTGCTAGACATAATTGAAAAATTTGCAGAAAAACCTTTATTACATCAAAAGGGTTTCAAAACGTAATGGATCTAGCACAAGTCTAAAATATTGTGGGAAAAAGTATTCAATTAGTTTTTTAATTAAATAAAGTATCTTTTTAATTCCATTCAGTCACATGGAATATGAAAAATAATATTGTAAATAGTCGAACTCTTTATTTAATATTTTTGTAAACCTACCTTCTCAATAACCACCATATATCGTATCAATAAATAAGAAATTCGAATTTTTTCAAAATGTTTTGAACAATGTTTATTTAATTTCAACTCTTTGTTCTTATTCTTAAAATCCCATTAGCATGCAGTATTATTAAATCATCCTATTGCTTAGAAATTAGATGATACATACATTTTTTTAATAATGCAGAATTCGGTAAAAATATTATAGTATTAAAAGATTTATCATTCTCATATTAAACTTTATCTTTCATTAAAATTCAGTAAAGGTAATCAAATGGTGAATCTGGCAATTTTATTATTTTCATCAGAAAACGAAATGTTTCTGCGTGAATAAATATATATATATATATATATATATATATATATATATTTGTTTCGCAACATCCTTCACTCTGTAGCATAAATAATTTAATTTTAAATCTACTTTTAAAAGTATATTTCGAAATGAATGCATTGCGTACTGAAATAGGGTTTCGCATAATAAACTAAAATGGAACGTGACATGTTTTATTAACACAGGTCGCGAAAAGGTATTCCACCTGCTTTTAATATTTTGATTTTTGCATAAAGCATCAAATCAAAACTGCAATGAAAGCAGTTCTTGTCACAGACATTATTCAGCGTTTCGGCGATGCATGGTTTTTGACCCCATGGAAAGGATGAGAGTTGACCTTGGAGTGCCGGCGGCGTTTCGAACCCTTGTCGACTGGGTCCGAAGATAAGTAGACTGGTTGATTTTTGCTGCACTCTTAGCAACTGGGCTAAAAGAGACGTCCTTTTATTTCTTAGGCGTTGTTGAAGAGAGCCGCCGCTTCTGTTTTCAACCCCAAATCGAAAACTTTACCACTTGATCCAAGAAGAGTTGACCTGTCACTTTTTGCACGCTCTTAGCAACAAGACCAAAAGAGACGTCCTTTCCGGCTAGTTTTAAAGCATTTTAATTTATTATGTTGAAGAAATCCGGCGCATACTACCCTTAGGTATCGTGATGATATGAAAAGACACATTCTGAGTGATGTTTGTAGAAAAGGTCGCTTTTCCAGCTTGACTGCAATTGATATGCTCCCTGTTGAAATGAGTTTCGTTAATCAGTGATTCCCATTTAATATCATAGGCTATCTTTAGTTGATTGGCAAGTATCTTTGCCACTGCCGGAAAATCACTCAGAAAATGTGCTTTAAATGCAGCGTACAATCGATCAGTTGCAAATATTAAGTTGTACTTTTTCACAATTTTAAAAATTAACATACTTGTTCTTACTTTAGGGTGATAAAAAAAATTCACAATTCTAAACATTTTTATTAAAAGTAAATAAAAATTACATTTTAAAATATATTTATCTTTTAATTTTAGAACTAAATTCTTAAACACCTTATTATGAATGTTTTGGAACAAAGTGCATGTTTTTACTTTGGAAAAATAAGTTGTTGGTGAGGTGAAGAAATTTGATGAGAGAGATGCCAGCTCGGGTATCGTCCTCGTCACTTGACTGAGACTCTAAATTACGAGGTCCGTCGCTAAAAGCCCTAATGTTGCTTCTACGTGAGACATTAATAAAGTAACAATCAAAATTGAAAAAAAGGCTGAGAACTCCGTTTCGGAAATAAAGTATTTTCGGTAATTTTTACGCTTCTCGGTCCGTAATGATTATTAAAGAGCGTAAGCAAATCCGTTTTCATGAACAACAATTCATTCACTTCTTTGTTCAAAACTAATAGTGTTATTGTATCACAATTAATTCTATTATTTATTATTTTTACAAGCCAGATTAAAATTGGATTGATAGTGATTCCAGTTTCTTTTTTCAATATCTGAAAAAAAAATTTAGAGACTCCTAAAAACGATCTAAAAATTCGCCTAGTAATGATCTCTCTAAAAGATTCGAGAGCCTTGTTGGCAAGTGCTGGTTCTTGTTGCAGTTTAAAGCTCGAATGAAAATCAATCCGTATGTCGAAAATTTCGCATCTCCAGAAAACAAAAGCTGAAGAGGAATTTTTATGACTGGCTCAAATCCAAACACTCTTTTCAGTTAGAAATAAACAACATTAATCAAGAAGTTCCAAGAGCCACAACGATGCAACAAGAGGGTTTTTTTTAAGGCAGTGAAAGGATTTAATGAACTGAAAGTGATTTTCTAATCTGAAAGTTGTTGCAACGATCCTGTTTCTTGTTCGTTGACTGCTTTCATCAATTACTGCGTTTACTCCAGATATTTCGTTTAAGTAAAAGTTTTCCTCTCTGTTCTACGTGGTATTTGTGTCCTAACATAGTAGTCACGTAATTGCAGCCGGTGGTTTTCCTGAAGTCATGGGTTCGAGCCACACCACAAGCCTGAAACAACAAAAAAACGCTGTGAAGCCCGGGATGATTCACGTTAAATCTGCGAGGTTCAAAGTCCTCCCTTTGACGTAGTGTGGAAGTTTGGAGAGGAAGATGCCAGCTATGTGTCATCCTCGTCACTTGATCGAAGTTCAAAATTACGATGTTCGTCATCAACAGCCCTCGTGTTGCTTCTCAGTACAATACTAATAAACAATCACTCATTATTCTCTGTTCTATATAATATTTTTTTTTTCCAAATTTAAATACACTGTGCATTATTTATAATTATTTTTTTTTAAATTTTAACTGTTTTTGAATATATTAAGAATAATACATACGCATTATTTTGTTACCATGTGTCATTTTAAGCCAATTTTCAAGGATATTCTTTCTCTATTCCGCAATAATCGACCAGTTTAAAATTCTTGCGTGCGTAGAAAGAATTGAAGCTGTTGATTTTAAAATAGCAACAAAAGCTTGTGAATGGTGCTGTTTATCAATTTCTAATGTATTCAAGAGAAAAAAAAATCTTCCTATTTCAAACATCTATTTCATACTACTTGAAGTATTACCTTAATTTGTTTAAATTTTAAAAGTGAAACAATCTAAACGATTTGACTCCATAGTCTGAGATGAAATTGAGACTCAAACCTAAGACCCCACAAAATTCCCAACATTACATCATGTCAGTAAGACCTTTCATATGTTATGAAATATTATTTTTCCTTTGAACTCGCACTCTGTATGACATCAAAATATTTTTCAAGTGCCTCTCTGTTCACCAGAAGTTATTTTATTTTTAAAATGTAATCTTAAACTTACAGAAAGTATTTCTACTTTTAATATGATTTTCTTCTCTTTCATATCAAATTCCTAATCCAAAATAAATACATATTAAAAGTAAATTCTCGCATTCCGGAAGTGGCAATAGCTGAGAGACCCCACGATGAATTTTAAAAAATGGAATATCGTAACTAGGAATATCGTAACTAGGAATATCTAGTCGATTATGAAATTCAACTATGTTCAATCCACTGTTATGAAAATGGGAATTTCATGCATAGAGATTGAATTTCATCGATAAATTAGTCAGACAAGTTACGTACAATACCTCCCAAAGTAATATTATTTCGTGCTCCTTCAGGATGAGTATTTTTCCAATTTTTGCTCCATTAAAAACATGTTACTTTAATGAGCCTCGTGTAAATAAAAAAAAAAAAGTTAAAAGCAGTAAATATTTTAGTGATTTAAGAGAAAATTTTCAAAAATAAATAAAAAAATAAATAAGAGTACACATTCTACAGCACTTTATAAAATATCGGTATTTTTTTAAAAAAAAATACCGATATTTTGTACTAAGTTATATTTAAGAATTATGAAAGAAGCAATAATACTTTTACTGTTAAAGTTGATTCTAGCCAAGCTTTTATTTGATGAATAACAATGGCATTAATTTACGTTCCTAATTTAAAGTTATAAATTTTAACCTCTCATTAGAATAACTATTTTAACAATCTTTGATTTAGTGGTGACTCTAGAATTTATTATTTTGCAATGAACATTTAATAGGATAAGGACGCAAACGTCCGGGAATCGGCATGTGAGGGTCACCCATAGTTGCTGGAGGTGAACAATCAGGGAGCATCTAAAAAGAACCGAGTTTTTCCCTCGCCCTCAGAGACTTATGGGATTTAAAAAGGGAAATATTTTAGAATTTACTAAAATTTAATAATAAAAAAATTTGCCCTGCTCGATGCCATTTTCACAAACGCGAGTTCTTTGCAGAAATGAGTGAAATGAAGATGATTAATGTGGGAAATTAGAAAAAGGTTTCGATAATAAAGTTAAATATTTGATGAAATTGATGTTTCGAAAAGAAAAAAGATCAAAACATAAAACACTAGCAATTAACCTGACAAATAAAAAAAAAAATCGTTTGTGAGAAGTAAAAAAAAATGTTGAAAATATGTTCTAAGTATCATTCTAACTTTTGAAAAGTATGACGGTGTCGTCAAAAAAATAATAATTTAAGCAACTTGAATTACTTCTGAATAAAATTGATAACGCTGTAATATTAAAAGTTTAAGGTAAGCTAATTATGATGTTAATGGAAAAATTAATTTAATCCGCCGACTAATTTAACTTACAAAAAAGGAATGTTTCAACACGAAATCCGATTTTATAGCAGAATGGAGTAGTGAGTCATCTAAATAGCCCATATTTCATTCAATAAGTAGTTCCAAAGTTACTCGGGAAAAAATGTGTTACGGGGCCATTTATTAAATTATTTTATGGAAATGATTAATCTGCAAAATATTTAACATTTTATTGAGGTGAAACTTTTAACTACTTTAGTCCTACTTTAAAATTTTGATCATTTTATTTTATTTTAAATACAACAAAACATTTGACTTTACTTGCTGTATTTCTCTAGTTCACAAATAATAATTTTCATTATTTAAATATATTTTTTCTTGTAGTATTATTATTTTTAATTGTACATGTTATTAAAAATTATGTTATGGTGATGACTAATGGCGCAAAAATCAGATGTGGTTATGCTGCGCTAAACAAGATGAAACTGTGGTCTAGACGTTTGATACAATGGAAAATAGGTAAAAATTGGTTCACAAGAAGAGTCCAAAATTTAGCAGGATCACTAGGATATCCCGAGGGAGCATCCCTGTGTTTACCACACACAGTAAACTTCATAAGGAAAGAAAAATGTCACTAAGGTGTCTCGGGATCGTGAAGCCCGTAAAAATCCTTTGAAACGATTGAAAATTATAAACTTATGATCGAGCATTCTCTTCTTTTGGGTTTTGCTACCTTTAGTTAACTCGCGATTCTTAAGAGATCTTTACTTCAGCGTGATTCTTGTACCAAATTCGGAAATATTCTGATCGAGGTTTAGAATGACAAGGCGATGTACAATAGATTTAGTACGATATTTGCTGAGGTAAAAACTGGACTCAATTTAGCTAACATAGATCAGCGATATACTAATCATATCTATAGACTTTGTCACTTTGAAAGGCTATAGTAAAATTTGAAATCGGTTTTCATTTTTATGAAAAGCATTTTCAAATCCAGGTTTGTAAAAAAAATATCAAAATCGATAGATATGCGTGACAAATTTATTTCTTAAATATGTAACATATGCATACAACGATTATTTAACAGCAATGAGAGCTTTAAAAAGAGTTAGCATTTATTTAAGTGAGCTTGCACAAAACAGTCAGTTTATATTATTTAACCTCAATCTTATTTTGGTTTTCGTATTGACCAGATGACGAGAATGCATGTTCGTATTCCACGCTTGCCGGTGGAACAGTGAGTAAATCATTATAAGTCATTTTCAAAATTGTTTTCCGCTCTTCTTCCTTTCAGTATTGCAGCAGCCTTTTCAGTTTTAATTGCGAATGAGTTTGTTTTAGTTTTGTTTAGTTTGTATTAACGTCGCAAAGAAGCAACACGAAGGCTATTGGCGACGGACCTCGTAATTCTGAACCTCGTGCAAGTGACGAGGACGACACCTTAGCTGACACCCCTCTCCAAACTTCCATACCACGCCAACGGAAGCACTCTGGGCCCCGACGGATTTAACGTGCATCACCCCGGATACTCGGTGGGTCTTTAGCGCCCAAGGATCGAACCCACTACTTACGCAGCCATTTCCTTTTCGAAATCTAGGCTGTTTAACCCGTTTTAACATCACTTATTTTTAATTCTTATCCATGTTCAAATAGCGTAACTGTTTATGAGCACTTTATTACAATGTCACATTCCACGGAAATTTAAAGTTTCAATTAAAATCAATGTGTATATAAGATTGCATTTATCCATTTGAATATTTTAGCATCGATCTATGGATATGTTTTTTATATTCGAAGTCCAAATACATTTTGTTTCGAGAACTAAAAATAAGCCAATTCGATTACCATATATATCCTCTTCCGCAATAGATTTGTGGGCAAGCTCATGGCCATCACTGTTTCCGACGAGAAGTGAATTTGAGTCTTGAGCCACTAAAAATGCGTCATATAGCGGTTTTGATGTGATTTCAATGAGGAAACCTTTCCTTACAAAGGTGAGATGTAGAACTTTGGAGTATGGGGTACCAACTCGGGTACCATTTTCATTAATAGGCCGAAGTTTAAATTTATGGAACCCGTCGTCAATAGTCCTCGTGTTGCTTTTGCGATGTTCTTAAAGCATTCAATCTATCGACTTTAGCTTTTTTGATCAATTTTGAGTATTTAACTCCTCAAGAATTTACATTTTAGGTAAGATTGGGATTTGCAACCCTAAAGTACCCGAATGATATGATTTGAGGCCTTTGGTAAACACGGGTTACGGCCTTCGGGATGTCTCAGCTACCTATCTCTATTTTTGACTCTTCTTTTCATTCCATTCTCCCCTTATTTTTTTCCCTTTCTTGCACGCAGAGTTATGTCTAAATCACAAATGTATGTTTTTTTCTAAATTAGCGAGTATTTTGCACAAATTGGTCAAATATCACCTATGCGCCGCTAAAACAAATCATTACTCAAACAATCAGGTATTTAAAATTATAATAGCTTTATCTCTAATGTTACTTATAATCGATCAATCAAAAACTCAAAAGATAATTAATTCATTTCAATTTTTGTTGTAAAACAAAATTTCATATTTAAAAACGGTTGACAGTGTTTAAGATCTAATTCCAATAAAAACCCATCGCGTAGGAAAGTCGAAACAGAGCTCGAAATCCTTATGGTGGCACGGCCTGGATATCAGCTCAAATGTCGACCCCATCATCTGATCATGGTTCAAAATGATGAGGAAATTAGCAGAATGTATTGATTGGTTTTATCAAAGTCGCATTAGAAGCAACACTTGGTCTATTGGCGAGGGACCTCGTAATTTTGAATCTCGATCAAGTGACGAGGAGGAAAACAGAGCTGGCACCTCTCTCTCCTTATTTCTACACCATGCTAATGGGAGGACCTTGAACCTTGACAAATCTAACGTGCATCAGCCCAGGCTACTCGGCTGGTCTTCAGTGATATGAAGGCTCGAACCCACGACTCGATGAAAGCCGCCGGCCGCGAGTCCGCTACAATGACCATTAGGTATCGCGGCCAGTAATGGAATGCATGTTGGGAAAGAATACATTGCTAGAAACCGTTCAAAAAGAGAATAATGGACTTCGATGCTCCCTGACCTTCACAACTCCGAGAGTTAATCAAATGTTAAATAAACAATTAATGTTGTTTTAGAAACTGTTGTACAGAAATCTCCGAGTGTAACACGTGACATATTTTGGGAATGTAAAATTAATACAGTGATACTGATTTCAATGGATATATCAAAATGCTTAGATATCAAGATATGGGAAATATCCATCAAGGTTATTTACGATACGTGTGTGAGTCAGCAATCTTATATTCCCCTGCAGGAAACAAAAGTGCCTAAGGGATTTCGGCAGCCATTGTTAAGAGACTATTTCCTCAATAATTCTGAAATGAACATATTTTCCCTCACAAATTCGAAAGACGATTTCCTGTATTAGAAGACAACGGAAATGAGTAGTTTCGAACTATTTTCACCCCATTGATGATTGGTAATCTAGATATTAATTTTCCCATTTCATAGTCTAACGCCCCTATATATTTTCGGGACTAAACTTCACCGATTTCTAACAATGCTGATCAAGGGCAGAATATATTCGTACATTCATAGCATACAGTTTACACAGTTCATTGTTTCACAAATATGAATATGGGGTACTAAAACAGAAAAAAATATTCGATTGTTTTTAGATGTAGTGAAGACAAATGATTAGAGTGTGATTTTGAATCACGTAAAAGTTGGCGTGTACATTTACAAATGCAAATATTTATGTTTTCTGAATATATCATTGAGCATTTTGTAGATAAATGACATAATTCATCTTCAAGTATATATGTTATGGTATGCTGTAATTTAAATCGGATAGACGACGCAGAATTTTTAATATGGGTCGTATGTCTAAAGAAACCGCTTATTCTGAAACAAAATTCGTCATAAAACTTCGGAAAAAGAATAAACACAAAATGAAATTACCATTTCACTATTGATTGTATATTTTATTAGTTCATAGCCACATTTTACAGCATTGATAATTATTCAGAGATTTAAAGCTTCTAAAATACTTCACAAAACGTTTCTCGCCCGGGTTGAAATCTCTACTTATACCTTTTAAAAAGCGATTTTTCGCCTGTTCGTTGAAGAAAAATCCTAAAAGTGCTCTTCATTTTACAATGAAATTAAAATAACCGCTGTAATCTGAAAGTACACAACTCTAAATGCATGTAGGCAATAAAGTTTTTCCGGTCGTGCGGCACAAATAAAATCCTTTTGTGAATGAATTGAGTTTGAACTTACGATTGTACTTCGCTATAAAATTCGTAAACGATTGCCCAGTTTTCAGGTTAAAAACTTAAATAAATCTTAGTCGTAAAAACGTTTTGGGACAGTACAGAATGTGAATAGTATGGAGAAACAAACACACAAGTGCATCAAAGGAATTTACTTCCAACGTTGAAACAGTAGAGTGAGAGGGAGTTGATTTGGATTTGTATGAGTGCTTCGGAAGTCGGCAATTTAGTTCCAGCTGATGAAATTAGGAATCACCTTTTTATATCGACATTTTGAAAAATATTTTATAGCATTGTGTGAAAAAAATTGATCTTCATAATAAGTACGTTTTTATGCATGATAATAACCTCAATAATGCAGCCTTAAAAACACGATCTAAAATAATTTCATAAATTTAGAAGATTTATGGAATTATGCATTTATATAAGACCCCCCAATTCAAAAGTAAAGAGTTCAATTTTATTTCCTGATCTAATTCCAAATTATTCTTTTATTTAGTAGATCACTCGCTTATAAAATTTGTTTAATCCACTTTACCATGATCTTAAATCTGTCAGAAATAATCCCTACTAGACTCTCTGTATTTTGCGGAAATCCCTTAGATTCCCTTCAATCACAAAAAGTCAATCTCATTGAATATTAATGAGAAATGTTCGATCATAATGTTTTAACCAGGTCGAATTCCAATAAACACGACCTATTACACGTTTCCAGAATAAGACTTCAAGAAAGGGACTTCATTTCTAATTGAGTGACATTATTTATAGTTGATTCTGTGCAAATAAGGATTTAAAAAAAAGCGATTATTCACGATACAGGATATCTTAAACAAGGTAATAATTATGAAGTCCTAGTTTGCATAAGCATCCGAGATTATTTGCATTTCACGAAAACTCTATATTACAAGAAAATGTATTGTTTAGTTTTTATTAAAATAATATTTTTATTTGTAATTTTTTTCATGTAAATTTTACACGGTAATAATAAGTTGTATCCTGTTATACATATCTAATGACTCCTGCAATTTAACTATGAAAAATTTTGTCAAAGCAAGGCTTTTTTAAATTACGATTATCAATATACAAAAACGTTCTAAACTCACTGTACGCTATACTTCGAAATATACTTATTCCTCTACTTTTTAAAATTATACTCTGAGCCTAGGAGCGTATTTTCCTGAGTAGAGAGAGTCGGACTGGGAAGAAACATAATATAATATGAGGGGTCGTTAAATAAGTCCTTAGCAATTCCAAGGTATGGCGCTCATAGCATCGTTTGTATTTATTAAGCATCATGACTCACTAGATAGCTGTCTCAGGTACTCATATTAGTGATCAAGGCCTTTCGCTACTCAAAAATTCTTCTTCATAACTCTTCTGGCCGATGAGATCATCTTCGCCTTTCTTGGTAAACATTCATCGGCAGCAGCCTAACATTATGATTTTTTCTGGATTTTCAGTGCACACATAATGATCAATCCATGTCTCACCGACTGTGTTAACTCCAAACTAACTTATGAATCAATTTCAAATTTGTTTTGGCTCCGTTTATCAGATGACATATCCCATGGTAACAATAATTTTTTCTTAATGATGTCATCTGTCTTGAAATACAATTACTTTTTGAACCACCCTCGCATTTTAGTAGCCACAAACCTCTGACTGAATTATAGAATGTAGTCTACTAACAAATGCTGAAATTTCATTCTTATTTTTACTATTTTTACGGAGATTTATAATCAATTTTCTTTCAAAATAGGGGGTTCTTTTAGTCTTACGACCTATATGGAAAGATTTACGTTGTACATCAAATTTAAATTACTTTTTATCATCGTATGTATATCTCAAGTTGAGTGATGTGATAGATTGATCGGTTTTAATAACGCGGTACAAGAAGCAGCAACACGAAGGCTATTGGCGACGGACCTCATAATTCTGATCCACAGTCAAATAACGAGGACGAAACTTCAGCTGGCACCTCTCTCTTCTTATTTCTACGCCTTGCTCTTGGGAAGACTTTGAACCTCGACAAATCTAACGTGCATCAGCTCTGCTATACGGCGGGTATTCAGTGGCATGAAGGCTCAAACCCACGACTCGACAAAAGCCGCTAGCCGCAAGTCCGCTACCATGACCACTAGGTACCGCTGCTAATAGCAGAATGCATATCGAGAAAGAATAGATAACCTACGAATCGATGAAACCGGCAACAAGAGTGAGACCATGGTCGCTGCCATTCAGTGATATCACTTATCAACAAAAAGAGTTCACTGATCCAATCACAAAACATTTATAAATATTTGCATTTGGTTCGATGTACAAATACAAATTACCCTCCGTCACAAAGCTGTAGTTTTCTGTATATTTCAAAATTGATTTAATATGTTACTTATTCAACGTTTTACCGTACATTCGTGATTATAAAACAGTGTTTTGTTAGATGTTACCAAAATGAAATAATTTTGTTCTAATTAACATACCAAAACCATAGTTCCTCTCGGAAAATCGCGCATGTACCAATAATTTCTACACTCACTGCATGTAAATGTGCTATTTTCATGTGTTTTTCACTAGTTCCGATGTCCATCGATAAATTATAAAACAAATTTTAAACAGGTTTGAAAAACTAGAATATATATATATATATATATATATATATATATATTGAAAATTTATGAAAGAAATGTAAAATTGAAAGAAAAAATAAATGAAAATATGGAACCCAGCAAGTCAAAAAGCAATTTTGGGCTGAGGACCGAATAAGCGGGGTTAAACTAGTTTAATGGTACCAACCGTCCCCCTTTGTGACTTGGTAGGCTGAATTGGGAAATCCAAATTACAAAAGAATTCAATGATTAAAAGATGCAAAAAAGTTCAGCGATAAAATCTACAAAAATAAAATTTATAATTCTTGGTAGGCTGAATTGGGAAATCCAAATTACAAAAGAGTTCAATGATTAAAAGATATATATATATATATATATATATATATATATATATATATATATATATAATATTATGTGTGTGTAATTGAATAAATGAAAAGGAGATATCCTTTATAGCCAGCTCAATTTTTCATTGCAGTTGGATTGGTATCAGTGTTAAAATTTCAGAGAGAACTAAGTTATGTTGTTAGAAAAATAAAATATTGTTCATTTATTTCTAAAACATAATTTTCTTAATATAGATGTCAGTTTTTTGGCAGATTTCGTTCTCATCATGTGAAATGTCTAAATTTCGCATGATTCTGCTGGAAAGTATCCCAGTTAGAAGGGTGAAATATATGGGTCACTTAATTTTAAAATTTTTTTAAATAAAAAAAAATCGAAAAAAAATGAATTATAAATATATTTCGAAAAATATAGGACTTAATAAATGCAGTTACGAAAGAAAGTGAATTGAAACAGCATTTAAGACATCTGAATTGCGTATGTCATGGAACTCTCCTAAATATAAAATTTTATGAAGTTTTCTCTATTGGTTCAGGAAACACACATGGATAAAACTTCCAATCTGCAATCGAAAAGCGTCCGTGCACTAATTTATAAATCTTAATTATCTATCCTCTCATCATGCGATGTTTTAAAATAATATTGAAATTATGAATGAATTGCACGAAATATTCTATTATATGGCATCTGAAGGGTTACTCCCCCTTCATCTAAATGCCCTGGAATTAATTATCGTGTTTAACATGACATTGTAGAAATCAGGAAAATAAAATAATAAAAGTACTTCTCTAAAATGATTGAAGTTTGTAAGGCTATTTATAACTCTCGAAATATTCTAGAGCAGTATTTATTTAAACTATTTAATTTTGTTTTAGTTTAACTGTGCCTTTACTCAGTTTTTAGTTTGCTGTTTTTGATTTTTAATTGCGGCTAAATTGAATACCTTGTTGAAAAAATTCAGAGTTATGGGGTTAGTTGTTTCTCAGATCTCGTACTCGATAGTTACTTAACGCCGTATTTAGAAGCGATACCGACGGACCTAATAATTTTAAATAACGGTCAAGTGACGAAACTTGAGTTGGAACCCTACTCTCCTAACTTCCTTATCACGTCAACAGAAGGACTTGGAGTTTAGACTGATTAATGTGTATCAGCAAAAGGCCATGAGCTTGCGTCCCTACTTGGCGATCTCGTCAAATCCTATTCATGTTCATCCTGTTGTTCATAAAAATTTGCTTTAACACGAGTTTTCATCTTTGAAAAAAATGAACAATTATACCCGTTTGTGAGAACCACACACACACACATTTTGTTTAATTTCCTTCAAACAATTATAATGTTTAATTTTCTAAATGTAAGTAGATTTAAACTTCGGCCTAAGCATGGCGTGATTTAAAGATATTTCGCTCAGCGAAATATTATAAATTCCCCGTGTCTTAATTAGATAAATATAGCTCACTTCAGAAGGGGCTAATTTTCGTTCTATCCATATATTGAGGTGGTAATTAGCCGAACTAATACTCCGCCACTAATTGGGCCTAAAACAATCTCCTTCGAGGCATGTCTTTTTAGATTTAAGTGGACTTTTAAAATAAGGTAAAAAAATATTCTGTACCAAACACATCTTTAAGTAAAATAAGTAAGAAACAAAAACAAAGCTAAATGCGTCAGCACCAGAGTTAATGTTCTAGCAGTAAACAGGTAATTTTGCAAAGTAAGAAAAAAGGGTTATTAAATAAATCGATTTTTTCTGCATTGGAATGTTTTGTGAAACTTATTATCCTCCATTACTTTGAAAGTTTCCCATAAAATAAAACATGGACCAATTTTTTTTACAAGTTAAGAATGCATTTGTTTATTATCAGTCGACTATCTAAAAAAATGCTTGCGTTACATATCATCAATATTCTCCTTGCTTTTCTTTTACAAAGAAGGATCATATTTCTGCAATAAAAATTCAAATGAGCGTCTCATTTCAATGAACTGTATTTCAAAATGTAAAAGTATCTGACAAGGTTTTTTGTGTTTTAAAAGACGAACCTGTTACAAAGTCCCGTGTCTACACGTTCTAAGAAAGAAAAATCGATCAACTGAATAAGGAGACAGAATGTATAAAAAATATTTATCCATATCTTAAGAAGATTTTTTTTCAACAGTTTGTTCAGACATTTTTTTTCTGGAACTTATTCAATATTTACTTGGGTACATTTACTTTTTAAGGTAAAAAGGTACAATAAGAAAGATTATTTTATTTAAGTACCAAAGTCCATTGAAATCTCTGATGATTTGTTTCAAGGGTTTTTATTTATTTTTTTTTTTTAAAAAAAGGCTTTTAAATGTTGCCATTTCAATTGAACTAAAAAAAGGTTTGGCAAAAAAATATTTCCGTTTTTTAAGTTGAAGTACGGATTAAAACTTTATTTTGAGACGTTATAAATGTACAAAATAAAATTAATAAAAATTGTTTTTAATAAAAGAACAAAAATAAGTTGCTAACATTATTAATTTAATTTATTCTCATTATTCATAACAAATCTGAATTAAGTAACTTATTTTGAGTGAAATTTATTTTGTTAAAAATTAATATTAGCTCCAATTGTTCTTTTAAAAAATTTTTAAGAAAATGCACTATTACTATCCTCTAATTTTGTTTGACTGATTGAGATGTGAAGGATATGGAGAGAGTAACATAGACGATCGTGCTTATAACTTCTAAATTCTAACAGATATCAACAAAAATAAAAGGCCTTGGTCAAGTTATTTTCATGTAAAATTCAATTCAGCTTTTAAGAAAAAGTTTCTAAAATTAGGAAGCTTCCCTGTTGTTTTTAAATAAAAAAAAATTCGTAGTCCGACTCCTTTTTGAATCAGGTAACTTTGTATTTCAATTACGATGTTAGTTTTCTGTAGGTATATATGTTTGCATTATTACCGACTGACATTTAAAATATCTTGCTTGTTTATCGGCTGCTGCCTATTTCTACCCGACACAAGGTACGATAAACATCTTCTCTCTTCGTCATTTAGATCCTCAGGTAGATAACGAGGTCAACGCTTAAGCAGTCATCTACCTTTATTCATACCATGCTAACGTGAAGACTAGAGTTCGACATATTTAACCTAAATGAACCCTATACGACGAACCTTTAGTCGAAATAGAATTCGAAACATGGTGTTCGATCGAAACATTGATCTCGATGCTGAGATCACTTGCCTACCAAGGCCATTAAATTTTTTTTAAAATTTAATTATTATTAATTTTTTATTTTTCAAACTTTTCATTCAACACAAACTTTCAGAATTGCCATAATCTCAATAAGATTTATTTTCAAAGCTTAAAAGGAATGCAAATTAAGTAAAATGAAACGCACAAACTCATCCATTCCTTTTGAATGAATGAAAATTTTTACGCGATGAAGAATCCAAAAATCATTGATAAAATTCTCCACATTCTCTCGAGGAAATGAATAATATATAATTATTTTGTAAAGAGAGATGATTTTTATGGTTTCCTTACCATAGATACATATATCTCATTTCCAGGAATAAACTAGCCACATTACAAATTGCTGCATTGTTCTCGCTTTGATAAAAGAAACTACTTATAAATACGATCCAAGCTTTTGACGATTTTGTTCACTTTATGTAGCAAACAAAATTTCCTTGGGAGATCGGACCATCAGTTATAATTGATCGTTTTCAAGATGTTCTTCAGTAAGAACTACCGATTTGTATGACGTGTGGCTATTAAATAACGAAACTGACGCTGCTACAGAAGAAGTATGCATGTGCCAAATGTCAGTGACCGACAGCTACCCAGCATGAAGTCTTCTCTTTCGTATACAGAGTCTCCAGTTTCTGTAAGCAAATCCGTATACTCGTAGCCTTCGATCGTATAAGATTTTTTTTTGTTTCGCTGGAAAAATAATGAATAAGTGTATGGAAATGAATGTTTATCGCGTGCACGTATGTTTGAGTGGTTTAAGCGTTTTAAAGATGGCCGAGAAGACTTTGAAGATAATTCACACCCGGGTAATCCTCCCACGTCTAAAATGAGTGACAATATCAAACAATCGGTAATATAGTTCGATCTGACCATTGATTAAGTATTCGAGTGATTGCTGAGACTGTAAGAATTGACAAAGAATCCATACGGCTAATTTTTCCGCCAAGACGATACGCCGGCTAATTCCATATTGTCCATCAAGAGGTTTCTGGCTAAGTTCAGCATTGCAGTGTTAGACAATTCGCCTTTCTCGACGGATCTTGAGTCATGCGACTTCTGTCTGTTTCCTTAGGTGAAACCTGCATTAAAAGAAACAAGATTTGAGTGCGTTGAAGCTGTGAAAAATAACCTCGCGTCCTGAAAGAGCTGATAGAACAAAATTTCCAGCACTGCTTCGAACTATGGAGTTTAGTTTTTTTTATTAACGTCGCACTAGAAGCAACACGAGGGCTATTGGCGACGGACCTCGTAATTTTGAACCACGTTCGAACTATGGAAGATTCGTATGGAGTGTTGTAGGGATGGAGGAAGAGTTTGTGATAATTAGTAAAGATGTATGACATTAAAACAAAATGTTTTACAACGTCAGTATCGCTATTTAACAGCCACACCTAGTATTTGTATCATTGAACATTTACTCACATTTAGAGGGTTTTATTCAACGAACAATTCGTGCCATCCAACTTCAAAATTGACGCGAGGTTTACGCGCTTGAATTGTTCGTTTCAACCACCCCTTTTAACTGTATTAGGAGCGAGTGTTTTAATATGGCAATATGCAAATGCCATCGGAGCGTCCTGTCAGCAGACGGCGTCGTGACCTTTTGGTTCACGGTCGAAAGGAGCAATTTGAGCCATCCCGCGTCAAAGTTGCCACCCAAAAACGTTTCTGTGAGAACACTAAAAATTTTAATGAAGGAAACAATAAATTTAAATTATCTCCAATGATTCATTTAATGTACAAAGTCTTTATCTCTCTCTACTTGAGTAGTTTTATTTTGATGGCACTTGACCGTTCCAGACATTTGTTAATTTATGAAAACGTATGTATTTATGATATAGAAATATGAAACTCTGTAAATATTGGGGGGGATGGAAATATATGTATAGAGAGAAGAAAAGTCGAAAATAGAAAAAGGAGCCCAACGATGCGTCACTGGTGTTTATCAAAGACAGCAAACCCCACGGGACAAAAGAAAGATCTAACCTAAGGGTAGGGAATAGGGTATTTGCCTAATGAAGCTAAACATCTTAGGAAATTTTGATTTTGGATAATTTATATTAGAGAGATGTAAAGAATCCATTAACACATTCGTCTTAACAGTAAAAAAAATGGATTTGAACGGTGAACACATACACACACTCTAGAATATTTATAGTGTTAAATTTGTTTACATGATATCGTTGAATTTTCTAATAAATAAAATCCAGAATGCTTCGAGTAGAAAAGTTCCTGCCCTTTACTGCTTTCTTCATAATCGATGTTTGAGAAACACGAAGTAAAGAAACACGAGAGACCTACAGGCATGTACAAAAGCATTGCATTCTCCAAAACTGCACGCAGTTATTGAAATAATGTTTTTGGATAAAAGGGCATAGGAGAGATTTTTTTTTGCGGTGGCTCTCTGGAACAACACCAGGAATTTAAACGCTTAATAAGTAGCCCGAATGGGAAGTCTCTTTAGATCTGGTTGGTAAAAGCATAACAAAAAGTTACGGTTAACTTTTTTCTTCTGACCCAGTGATCAATGTTTTGAAATGCCGCCGGTACCCAAAGGTCGGCTATCCTCCCCCTCCACGGGTTCGAAAAACATTGAAGTGGTGACCTAGAACTTGAACACTAGATGACAACACAGCCTAGAACTACTGGTTGCATATGTCATCTACGCAAAACACTAGCCTCTGTGTGTCTGACTACGAAACCGCATATAAATCACAACTAGTGATTGACCAGTTAAGGCGCACGTGTGAAAGAGACATAGACTAGAAGTTTAAACGCGAGTCGAGAGGAATCTGCCCCAAAACTAAACAGAAATCAACAGGGAGAGGATGTATATCAATTGCAATAATGGCTGTAAAAGCGACCTTCTCCCTTAAGTGCCATACAGAATGTTTCGCTTCGTTTCAACACGATGATAATGGAGGGGGAGTATGCAACCGTTTTCTTCAACAACAGTACTAGAAGTTTAAAAGCTTCAATAACTAGCTTGATCAGGACTTTCCTTTTAGCCCACACGGTGATAGAGCAGCAAAAAGTGATTTGGTCAATTTTTCGTAAGACCCAGTGCTCAAGGGTTCGAACGCATTCAATGTCTACTCTCACCTCCTCCATGGGGTCGAAAATCGTAATAAGACACAAGTTTGAGCAAATGTCGCACTTGATCTATAGGCGATTAATCATAATATTGAATCATGTTCCAATGACTACACCTTAATTATCACTCCGAATCTACAAGGGGGATTAAAAAATACATGATTTCACAAAATATTGTTTCGCTTGCTGATTAAAAAACGGTAAAACACCTTCAGTTAAACAAAACTAAAACAAATATGATTCTGATTCATATGTTAGTTTTCATTTGGCCCATTATTGTTACCCAATCAAAATTGGATTGCTGCTGCGTAGAGCTGTTGTTATTTTGCGTCCAAGATATCATTGTATTTTCAGCTCATTGGCTCATCACTTTTGAAAGCTGCGCCATTCAAGTACTTCCGCTCAAAGAAATTCACATTCATCTCAAAAACAAATTGAATACAGAACCAAGTGTTATTTTCTCGATATTTCGTACAGACAAGTACTCATTAAATCGCATTTAGGCAGTACATCCACTCGCCCTAAAGCCACGAGATCTAAATAGTCTTAGCGATCTTGAGCAACCAATGTAGTTAGTTATGGAATGGGTGATTATTGGTTATCTTGGAAATGTATGGATATATCTCCACGTATTCCTAAAATCTAAGCACGCATTTAGATCAAAGTGATTAAAATGCACCTTTCACTCCTCCCTTAAAGACACCCCAAGCCTAATCCTTGCTATTGAAATTCTACTGTTTCTAGCCAGCTGGTTGTCTCATTGTGGGGTAAAAGAACGCTCATTTTTATTCCTAATGCCTTGTTAGCACAGGGATTATGATAAAGAGGATTTTCAAACCCATTCAAAAGTTCGACACAACCAAATACCGATAATCGAAAGAATCATTTCACTAGCCTTCAGGTTACATGGCTCAAAAATATGGCGAATGAAGTCTTATGTATCATTCATGTGGTTGCAAATGACGAGGTCAATCGCTTTCACCCCCATTGGGTGGTCGCGGTAGCCTAGTGGTCACTGTCGCGGATTTATACCCGGAGGTCTTCGGGCAGACGTGGGTTCGATCCCTGATGCCCCTAAAGCCACTCCGTGTAGCAAGGATGATACACGTTGAATCTCTGTCGAGGTCCCATGTCCTCCCTTGGCGTGGATGTTGGGAGAGGGAAGTGCTAACTCAGGTGTTGTTCTCAGTCCAGTGCTAACTCAAGTGTCACTTGACCGAGGAACAAAATTACGAAGTCCAACGATTGTAAAAGGAACCAAAAATCAGATAAATAATAAAAATGCAAATTCGAAAAATTTATAAAACCAAATCTTTTTCGAACAGAAACATGGAATTTACATGAAAATTATTTGTCTGATTTTTTATTAACGTCGCACTGAGAGAAAGCAACACGAGGTCTGCCGGAGATGGACCACGACCAAGTGATGAGAACGACACCGGAGCATTATACCACCCTCTCCATACTTCCACACCACGCCAACGGGAGGCCTTAGGGCTCCGTCAGAATTGACGTGCATCAGCCCCGGCTACACGGCGGGTCTGTAGTGACACAAGGCTTGAATCCGCGACTGGACCAAAATCGGTGGCCACGAGTCCGCTACCATGACCACTAGACTATCGTCGTCACGCGTTCTTTGTCCCTTTATATATTATACATCACATATAAACTGATTATATGTGTTGGAATATTTACCGTTAGATTTGAATCCCCCCCCTTTCCCTTAAAAGTAAAGGGTATATTTTTCAAAATGCTGTGCTTCGTTTATGTACGTAGTTATAATTTTGCAAACCAATATATTTTCATGTATCCAAATTTTACAAATTTACTTTGTTTTCTGAATTGCAAATGAATTAGTGCATAAATGTCCTACCAGAATTATTTTAGTAAAAATTCAGTTTTTTATTTACTTATCTTTTATTTATTTTATTTAAAAATTCTCACTTTTCAATTTGAACAAAAAAAGAAGAAAGCCTATTTAATTCTGATAAATTATTGTTAGCACACAAATTATGTTTTTAGATATAATCAAATCATATATTTATAATTAAAAAAAAGAGCCAATAAGTAACTAGGAAAATTTTCAAAGATTTTGTCCTTTCTAAGATTTTAAAATTAAGAAAATTTTAAAATCTCTTTCTCTAAATTTATATTCGTTCTGAAGACGGTATTTCAAACCTCAGGCTCAGTGAGTTTAATTGTTTGAACTGTAGGTTTTAGCTTCTAGCATTTAAAAGAAGGAAGAGATTAAATATATATTTTGTAAAGTGGAAGTAGAAAAAAAAATTAATCAACAAGCAGAAATTCCAATCCCTACTTTAACTAGTATGTTTTATCGCATTTATCGAGCTTCATTGTTATAAAATTTTATCGTTTTTGTCGTATCGATATTCAGTTTCTTTGCTAATTCAGTTTATGGAAGTTGCGCCGAATATTAATGTTTGTGTCTTAAATATTCGATTACATTCAAGGAGAATATTTTTTCCATGGAATAGAATGCACGCAAATCACTACGAGGAACACATAGAATAATTTATTCGTTTTTCTAGTCATTAGTATGGTTTTGTATGTTTTCATTGTTTTCTGAGAAAGAAGTAAAACGAGAGATAATAACAATGAAAATAAAAAGACAGTTATTTTGTGCTCGAAATATAAATTTATGTTTTATTTTGTGATAATGAATTGTGTGGGTGACGGGAAAACGATTCTGATCACGAAAATGTTACTCACCTTTACTTTCATTTAGGTAATACTTACGTACTTGATCTATTATTTGTTTATTATTTTATAACTCAGCCATGTTGAATTCGTAATAGAGGCAGGGAGGAAAATATTCAGAATACGGATAGCAATGATCTAA
Organism: Nephila pilipes; assembly: GCA_019974015.1. Taxonomy (NCBI): domain Eukaryota; kingdom Metazoa; phylum Arthropoda; class Arachnida; order Araneae; family Nephilidae; genus Nephila; species Nephila pilipes. The sequence goes on along the minus strand of BMAW01091430.1, from coordinate 613,764 downwards.
AATGAGTTAAGAAATTATACAAAAATACTTCCAAGTTTTTCAAAATTTAATTATAAGCTAAAAATTTGTGAGTGTGTTTGTAAGATCCCATGAGCTTTCCGAAGAATTGTAATAAATTAAAAATTATCACACTTACACATAAATGTGGAGTTAGACAAGAAGAGAATTCAATGTAATTTGAATCCATAAATTTTTTTAGATGGGGTTGTGCAAATTCAAAAAATGGGAACAAATTTCTGAAAATCCAAACGAGTTATCCGTAATGAATTCTAAAATTAAAAAAGATCTAAAAGTAAGAACTTGCATAAAATAAACAAAGAATCATCATGTCTGTATAATCTCATTTCTCCTGTCATTTCTTAAACTTAGTTTCAAAAAATATCACTGTAACTCATTCGAACTTGCTTTGCGTATTATTGTTATATAAAAACTAAAATACTAACTAAAAATGAGAAATAGTAATAAATGCTTTCTTTAAAATATATCTCGATCCCACCACAAAAAGCACAATTCTAAAAACAAAAAAGGATATAAACAATAAGAACAAATCGGAAAACACTGCACACAAAGGATTTGGCAGGAAAGAATAATAAGAACAAAAAAAATTGTTTCCAAGTGGAAGATATGACTAGGGGAGAAAGAAGAAAAACGAGAGGAAGAAAGTAGAAACTTAAAAATGATAAATTTCGAAAAGTTTCCAAAAGCTTTCAAAATTTATCGCCATAAATTCCTCATCCAGTTCGAAGACAAACTCCAGGCTAGATTTGGAGAAAGAGCTGCCCAATCTAAAAATAAATACGCTATGCTCCAATGACAAAAACGCTCTTGTTTTGCTGCAAAGAGATCTTTGGGGTGGATTTTTTTTGTCTTAGACGATTTTTTCGCCTCACGCCAACCCAAAATCTCGTAAGGGCTCAAAAGGTGGTAAGCATCTGCGAAGAGTTTTTATTGCATCTGCGTTAGAGGAAAAAGTAAGCAAAATTATTGCTCTTTTGTGGTAATCTCTCTGCTGATAATCAAGATGAGCCACAAGAAATATTTTTGCTCTACGCAGGTAAACTATTTTCAACTTAATACATTGCATGCGGTAAACGCATTTTTAAATTTTTTGCAGTCTGTCTCTGGAGTGCGGATCACGTTAAATATGTATTTAATAGTTTTGTGCCGCTACAAGCGTTAAATTCACGCCGAAATATACTCCGTACACAAAGTGTTTAAAGCTATTCAAGGACATTTTCTGTTTTAAAAATTAAACTTTTTTTTTATTTTTCATTCGGCGCTTCAGATAGGCATATTGGCACATATCCTGAGACTGAAAATGTTTATTCATGTGACTATCATATATATGTCCTATGTTATAAATGTACTAATTTATTCGAAAGACTCAAATTATTTTATTGTTGAAGATATGAAATCGTTACAGATATATGTATATAAAACAGCACACAAAAATAAAAGCAATCATTAATTTTTTTGGTATTGTACTACAAAAATGCTCAGAAGTAAATCAACAAAATACAATTTTTTTAGACTGTCTAATTTTTTCAATCAAAATTTCTAACTTCATAACTATACAAAATCGCAACTTTTTCGAACGCCTTGCATTTTTAAAAATATAATTCTGAAAAAATAATAAAAAAAGAACTGTACGTTTATTCGTCCAAAGTTCAACAAATACGAACTACATTTCTCTTACTTCTCTTTACTTTATCCTCGGGCTCTTTTACTTGACTCCAACCATACGACAGTAGCATTCGTATAAAAGAAAACTGAGAGAGAGGATTCTAATGCTTTTCGAAAGCTTTTCTAATGTCGCGACTCCCCATCGTTCGGATCACAATCCATGCATCGTAGCCGGCCATATGATTGCCAAACTAAATACCACTCCACAATAATGAGTAATCGTCCTTTATCCAGCCCCTCATGCATCTGATTGCGTGAGTTCGTCGTATAATAGGCTGCTGTAGCCTAGTGGTCAGGGTCGATGGTTCTACTCCTGATGCTACGAAAGTTCCACTGTGTAGCGGGCTGATGCACGTTAAATCTATCGTGGTCCCAAGTTCTCACCTTGGTGTGGTGTGGAAGTTTGGAGAGGGAGATGTCAGCTCAAGTATCATTCCTATCATTTAACCTGGGTTCAAAATTTCGAGGTCTGTCGCCAATAACTCTCGATTTGCTTTTTCTCAGTGCGACATTAATCACCAATCACATAATGGTCGTATCACGATGTGACCAATGTAATTGATTTTATTTTGTAACATATTGTTTCTAAAGTATTTTCTGTAATTTTGTTACATGTATAAAGAGAAAAAAGCACAGTACTGATTTTTTTTATTCGTGTTCATATACCGAATGATTTAATTCACGTCCAATGAAGAATATGTTATTTAATAAAAAATGTATATGAACAGGAAAACAAACGTTCATTAAAAGGTATGGAATAAACTTCCTTTAAATAGACAGTGGCCGCGGTAGCCTAATGGTCACGGTTTCGGATTCGTGGCCGGAGGGTTTCGTTCAGTAGCGGGTTCGATCCTTGGCCTCAAAAGACCCGCCGTGTAATCGGGGCAGATGCACGTTAAATCCGCCGGGACCCAAAGTCTTCCTATTGGCGTGGTGTGGAAGTTCGGAGAGGGGTGCCGTTTTCTTTACTTGTCCAAGGTTCAAAATTTCGAGGTCCGTCTCCAATAACCCTCATATTGCTTCTAGTGCGATGTTAATAAAAACTAAATCTTTTAAATGACATCAGAAAGAGCCTATGCATATAATGTTTGTATATATATATATATATATATATATATACATATTCGGTATTTCTTAAGTCATGACACAAAGGAACTTTTAATAGAGGAGCAATGATTATTTTTCCCTTTTATTTTTAGACTAGAGGAGGGTGAATAATTCGGGAAGGGTGGACGAAAAACGTCCACATACTCTGATAATTATGTGAGATGGGACAGAAAGATTTCCCTTATTGGTTTCTTCAGGGAAGTTAATTTATGGAAAATATAGATCGCATGATACTAGAAATAGAGATGTTTAGATATTCTACGAGTCTGGTAGGGAATACCCATATTAGTTCAGAGGCGCGGAAAATACTCATCTAAATAATGTTGGAAAACACATGATAGTATAAACTAAGGGGAGATGGTAATATTAAAATAAAAATATTTTATTAAATGATTTTTTGAATTTTTTTAACCTTTGAGTACGAAATACGGAAAATAAGATATTCACTTAAAATATCATAAAAAGCAAAGAATTTAAATAAAAAAATTAATTTATAAAGCGTTTTTAAAATGCTACTCTTTCTACAAAAATTGACGTCTTTATATGAAATTTGATTTATAAATTTGTCAAACTATTGGCATGGGTTTTCGGATAACATGATTGATATACACTGTATAACAATAAAACGACACCCCAAGAAGGAATTATCCGATGGAGACAAACATTGGCGGATAGGAAAATTATGTACAGAATAGAAAATGTTTTAAATTTCAGAAAAATTGAAAGATTTATTTCAGAGATACATAATTACAAGGTAACGATCTCAATAAGGTGTTGACCCCCATCTAGCCTGGATGCAAGCAGGCACTCGACGTGGCATAGAGTGATAAAGTTCCCTGATGGTCTTCTGCAGTATTTCTTGCCAAATTTGCTTCAATTGTCGGTATAGGTCATCAACATTCCCTGGTAGGGCAGTCGCCTTCCTAGTCGCTTCCCAGGTATGCTCCATTGGAAAGAGATCTGGTTGCCAAGAAAGTATGATGTAAGACAGTTGACAAGTTGAAGTATGATGTTGACAAGCTGTAAGACAGTTCAGAGCAACACGAGCCGTATGTGGTCTGGTATTATCTTGCTAAAAAATAAGGCCAGGGTACTGAAAACGGAACGGTAGCAAAACAGGTCTCAAAATGTTGTTGACGTACCGCTGTGCTGTAAATGTGCCTCTAAAAACGATCAAAGAGATCCCGCTATCAAGGAAAATGGTACCCCAGACCATAACTCCTGGATGAGGGCCTGGGTGGCGTGAAAGCAGGATCAGCAAGTTACCCTAGGCGTCTCCAGACACATCTGCGATGATCGTCAGGACACAGTTGGAAGCGGAATTCGTAGCTAAACTCAAATATGCCTCCAATCAGCGTCATTCTAACCTGATCGAGTTAAGCACCACTGTAATCTGGCTCGACAGTGTGCAGGCGTGAGTAGCAGGAGGCGTTAAAGTCAGCAGTCTGTGAACAGTCTTGGTGGACACTTGTGTGCGACTGACGGTTGATAACGTTGAATCAGGCGCTGTGACAGCTGATCTGACAATCAGTCCTCCCGATCTTCTGCTGCCCTAGGTCGACCTCTATCATAATGACGCTGAAATCTGCCATAGTCCACTCATTCTTGCCAGCATCTTCTAATCACCGAATCGCTGCAACCCATACAACGAGCGATTCTCCTATTTCCCTGACCTGCCTCTTTTCATCCAATGATAAGACATCTTTCAAACTACGACAGTTGCTCGTAATGTGCTCGAATCCTTCGGCGAGTCATTTCTTCAGATGTTGAAAGGTATCCTAAATCACAATGCAACTGAAAATTTGATCATCAGATTCAGAATTGCTTCTAATATACACCTGCTTAGTGCGCAGTTCCGATGCGCTGTAGCTCGTGCAATTCATTTACTGGACACTAAATTTCAATCTTTTGCATGTTCGATCGAAATGTCTTTGCATACGAAATTTCATTACAATCTGGCTACTTCTTCTTGGTACTTCGTTTTTTTTTATTATAGAGAATATATAAGAAAATTTTCCAAGACTACTTATTAAGAATTCCTCAAAAAATGTGAAAATTCTAAGAATTCAATTTTTTTTAAAAATTAACTCTTGTTTTGATTTAAAAAAGTATTTTATGTTTCCTTATACGTATTAATAGCCACAGCTAGAGAAAAAGTAACATTTAGCACAATAAAAAAAAAACGTAGTACATTTTAAACGGAGTAGAATCTGTAATTTTTTCAGTTCTGAGATAAATCAATTTAAAATTTATATATATGTTATAAAAAATATAAAAAGATTAGTAAATAAAATTACTATATGTGCAGAATACACATCAGATAAAAAGTTCCATAAAGTACGATTATTATTATTTTATACACTTAAAATTTAAAATTTTCAAAATTTAAAAGGAGATGCGAATAATAACATACAAATCCAGTTTTTTTTAAAAAACATTTGAAAGTAAATAAAACTTACCTATTCATATTTCATGTTTACAGAAGCTCAGTTTAGTTTGTAGTGTTTAAAAAATCCAGGGCTATAAGTAATTCTTCCTTTTTAACTTTGAATTTTTTTTCTTTTCGCAGACAGGCCAGCTTTACTTTTCGACGTGCTATATGAAAAGCAACATTATTTTTTATGTCTTCTTTCTTTTTTTGGGACTATATATATAGTCTCGTCTTATAGATGAGAATGTTGTTAACTAGAATTTTTTCCCCCAACGAACGAGAATGAGAAGCTTTTAAAATTCTATATTACAATATTTTCAAATGAAAGCTTGCGAGAACGAGCTACTTTTTGCAAGACATATGATTCAAAATATATAACATTTTGTGGTTAATATCAATAATCAATTTGTTTCGTTTTGCTCCTATGACACTAGCACAATTTTTTGTCGCGGTAAATGATTGGTTATTTGAACATGTCCATGCCCAATTTTATCTAATAATCGATGCCTTTTCTGCATTTTTTCCATTTATTCATGCTGTGGAGCCATAAAAGTTTACCTTCTTTATTCAGGTAGGAGAATTATGACTCCGAGACATCCTTGTGATCTTTATCTTCCCTAAGGGGTTAAGTGTCTTTGGTAAACACGGCGACGCTTCCCCGGGATACCCTAACGATCTTTCTATTTTCGACCTTCTTTCTTGCCAACCAGTTTTTACCTTCCCCCCATTTTTTTTCAAACATCTGGATCATAGTTTCACCTCTTTTGGCGCAGCATAGCCCTATCTGGCTCTTGCACCATTAAACTTCCCCATATCACCCATTCATTCATATTGTGGAAAATGTCAGCATCTTATTGAAATGATTTACATTACGCCTCTATGATCAAACTTAATCAGGATCAAATTAAACGTAATGAGCGAAAAGGATTTTTCAAATGCAAGTTGATTGAATTGCTTTATAATTATTCCATTCATTTGATACAAGTAGGAAACGTAGGTGTCGGATATTTTCAATTTTTAGGATGAGGAAACATATGTTGTATAACATGAAACTAAGTACAATTTTAAAGCAAAAAATTTATCACAAAATTTTATATACAGATCCTAATTCACCCCTAATCCAAGATTTTGAATTTTTTTGATAAGTATTCATTTTTTATTTATTTAATAAGTATTCACAACAGATTCTTGGCTGCGAAAGTCCAGTGGTTATGGTCACGGATTCGTGGCTCTTGTTTTCTTCGAGTCGATGGTTCGAACCCTGATGTCAATGAAAACCCGCTGTGTAGCGGTACTGATGCACGTAAGATCTGATCGAGGTCTTAAGTCCTCCCGATGGAGTGGTGTGAAAGTTAAGAAAGGGAGGTGACAGCTCAAGTGCAATTCTCGTCACTTCACCGAGGTTCCAAACTACGAGGTCTGTCACCAATATTCCTCGAGTTACTTCTCAGTGTGACCTTAATAAACGATAACATCACATAATCGGATTTTGTGCTTTTTTTTGCCTCGATTATTTGAAGATTGGATTCAATCGTTGCATATTAAAAATATAAATTGACACATACTTGTAGTATTTATGAACGAAATGAAATTGCTCTAAAAATTTAATTTTGAATTGAATAACTAATGCTTTGAATTGAATAACTAATGCTAAAATTTACTTTAATGTTTGGATTTTGATAGTTTGATTATTCATTTACATCGCTCTCAGAAACAACACGAAGGCAAACGTCACATTAAACTCATCAAGTCACTAACACGAAGAGTGAGCTGACATCTACCCCAAACTTATACATCACACCAACATGAGAACTTGGAACTTCGATGCAATTAACGTGTATCAAACCCGCTGGTGGTATTAGGACTCGAAACCCATGATTCAGCGAAAATAACATCGGTTGTGAGCTTGCAACCATTCGGTTACAGCGGTCATTATTTCCGATTGGAAATAAATATTCCAGTTAAAATTATAAAAATTCAATATCACGCAACTCTCTTCTCAGAAATGTAATACAATTACAAACGAGTGTAACATGTGAATGTGTGCAGATGATCGCACTCCAAATGGATTAACTTAAGTAATTAAAACTTTTTTGAAGATATATTTTTTTATTCATTCCAGAGCCCTTTTTTTTTGCAAATTTAGACTTTCATACAGAGTTATTCGGGTGGTCGCGGTAGCCTAGTGGTGATGGCTTCGGATTCGTGACCGGCGGTTTTCGTTCAGTAGCGGGTTCGATCTTTGGCCACTGAAGACCCGCCGTGTAGCCAAAGTCTTCCCGTTGGCGTGGTGCGAAAGTTAGGAGAAGGGGGTTGCCAACTCAGGTGTCGTCCTCGTCACTACCGAGACTCAAATTTACGAGATCCGTCTTCAATCGCCCTCGTGTTACTTCCAGTGTGACGTTAATAAAAACTAAACTAAATTAAACAGAATTATTCATTCGAACATTTAATCATTTGAGAACTGACGGTCAGTGTCTGAAATAAAAAAAATAATACTTAAGAGAATGAAGAAATCGAAGTTTACTCAAACTTTTCAACATATTAACACAATTCGAAGCTCATTTCCAGTGTACATGCGTCTCTTGAAATCGTTTAGTTTTGAATACACCTGAACCTTAAGACACTTTAAGTAACATCTCAGGTATAGTGTTTACCTCTCTCTCAAAACGATGAGACTTCTCAAATAAAAGATATCAGTGAGTAAGAAGTTCACACTTTCATGTTAAACAACATCTGATAAGCATTTTTGAAGATAAACAGTGTGATACGGAAAAAAATGAAATAAAATAAGTGAAAAACAGATACCAATTTATATTTCTTGTCTCTTCACGTTTAGTTGGGACTTTGGTAGTCTTTTGATCACGGTCGCGAGTTCGAGGTTGTTTCAGTCAAGCTGTATGTTCAAATTCTGATTTCATTGAAAACCCGTCATGTAGGGAATTGGATCACTCTAGATCCGTTGAAGCTTAAGGTTCTGACGTTGACGTGTTGTGAAATTTAGGAGACAAGATGCGAGCTCTGGTGCCGACTTCGTTGCTTGACCGTTGTTCAAAACGCTTTGGCAAAAGCATTCGTGTTGCTTCTAAGTGCAACGTTAATAGGCGATCAATGAAATTGAAATATAAATATAACTAAACGGAACCACTCGGTGTGTTTTTGTTATTCAAAATAAAAGAAAACTAATAACAATGCCTAAAAGATACAAAATGCATCGGCCCCCTCCATTTGGTGTCAAAACCTCGTGTCTACAATCATCAGATGTAGACATTGCTCTGGTGACATCTCACTTGCTGGGAATAAAGGCAAGAAAGCCTTTCAGAGTTGACCTTTATCTTAAGTTTCCAGCGACAGAAAAATGGAGAAAGTGGGATGATACACGTGAAGGATGTGACAAGCCGTATCTTCCTTCCAATTTATTGTACTCTGCTCAAGAGGCCGTAGGATCAAAATAAAGAAGTCAGACTTCACCGGAGGCCTTCGAAAGAAAGTGAAAGTGATTTTATTTTCAGGCATCTTTTGAGTGGTCACTGTCCCAAGTGCGAAAGTTACTACAGCATAAGAAGTGGCCCACATAAATCGTGAATTTTTTAACTTATTTTTTCTTGCTTCTTTAACGAGACTCCGGTACGAGGCATTTAACTTTTTTTTAGAAGTGCGTCAGTGAAAATGTACGTAGCATTGTCTCGTTCGTCAATATTATATTACATTGCATCATATACGAAATTAAAATCTATTTCACTTATGAAAATTTCAGATTCCTTTTTTTACCCTCTAAACATTTCGGTGTAATATAATGTTAAATATATCACTGATAATTTTTCAAATGAGTTTTCTCCAAAGAATTGTCCTTTCACAACAATCTTTCATTTAAATACCACGATAAGCGTTTTAACACTTTTAAAACTCATAATGCATAACTGCATCACACTGTTAAGCTATACTTATATAAATTGACGACATTCCTTACAACACTCATAGAGAGAAATAATGCATAAGATTCTCTTTTAAGATTGTAAGAGCCATTAGAAATAGATGAATTTACATTGATTGCATTATTGCCATCTTGGAAATGTTAAAATGGCTTCTTGATGGATACTCCGATTGCGAAATATGGAGAACGTGGATTCGAGTCGCCGTTCAGTGGCTCCGAAGTACAGAAGACTCTATTGCATGCAAAATTTAACTGGACGTTAAAGTTTAAAATAGTTAAATCAAATGATTTTTCATTAACCATGTACTTAGAAACAACGTTTGGGCTATTGGCGACGGACTTCGTTATTTTGAAACATGGTGGAGTGACGAGAATTGCACTTGAACTCGCACTCTCCTAACTTCCATTTAATATTAACGTGAGGACTAGGAACGCCGACAAATTTAATGTCCATTGGATTAACTACACGACGGTATTTACTGGCATCATAGCCTCAGCCACCGCGGTTAACCAATAAGAGTAGCAAACAATATTTAAAGTTTGCGCTGACTACACTGATTCGAACGAAGCCAATAAAAAAAATCCTAAAATAAAATAGGGATAGCATTTTTATTCTCATATTTACTGAAAATTGATGTTTCAGTCCCATAATTTATTGAAGAGGCTGAACTCACTTCATCGTATTTCAAAGACTACGGTATGTTAGTAATCCTGATGCCACAAAATTAAAAATTTAATTTGTCATTATTATTAGCTCAAATATTCATATATTTCAAATTACATAGATTTAAATGAAATATCAACAAATTAAGTAAATAAAAATAATCAAGAAATCAGCCGTCCATTATTATAATAAAAATATTATTATACGATTCCTATTTCACTATCCAAACCATCTCCCTAGAATTCTCTGCTTTAATTTTTAGAATTTGGTTTCGAAAAGACCATAGCGTTATGCATTTGAATAAATGAAAAACAATGTAACGAAGATCCAAAATAACTTTAACAAAAAAATTTCAATCAAAATTTTTTATGCTTTTTTTTCACACAGATTGTAAGCTATTTAACAGAAAATTGCAAAAACAGAACACAGCAACAGAAGAAAAAAAAATTAATTTAAAAACGACTCTAATAATAAATTCCACAAGTAATCTTTAACAAACATTATTGCTTAGAGCATGCATACTTGTCAGCTACAGTCGAAAAGGTAAATACTCAGCTAAAACGATTTTTTCATAAGAATATCGAACCCATGTCAAAGTGAAAAGTCAAGTCACCTTATCTGTACAATGTTTATATGTTGAGTGCGCCCTTAGAAATTAAAACATTAATCCGAACCTAGCGTGCTGCCATCTAGTGCTTAAGATCGGAATCATCAGATGGGAAAATTCTATTTTGTGAGCGGTGAATTTGAAATGATTTTCTTTTAAAACGGTAGAAAAAAACCCGTTCAGAGAAAAACAGAAAATACCCGATTTACAAAAAAAAAAAAAATTTGATATTTTTGGAAAAATTTTTAAAAAAACCAAATAAAAAAAAAAAAAAAAAAAACCCGTTTCGGTGAAATGTTCAAAATTTATTAGCAATGAAGGGCATATTTGAATGTGTATTCGAAGCTTTATTTGCACAGACACACCAAAATTAAAAAAAAAAATAAAGGGATGAAAAATTTTCGGTTATCTTATGATTATTTTTTATTAAGAGGTCTTCGAGGACGTTAAACTTCAAATTTTTCGATTTTTTGAAAACTATATATGGTATTTGTCATTTTATGCTGAACATTTTGATACCAACCATTTGACGATACTCAAAAAAACTTCAAAAGTTATTCAAACAATTGTACCATATGTTTCGTAAAAACAGCATTTAAATAGACATGCCACGACCTCGTATTTTCGAATTCGACGTGTGTTTCAGTTTATTTCGACTAATACGCCACATTAAATTTTTTAAGCGTTAAGATTAATTAGTAGGAGGCTTGGCCAGATAAACGTTCAAAATAAATGTCCATATTTGTAAATCTCAAAGTTATGCCCGATTGGTAATTCAGGCTGGTCTTCAATTTTTAGACCCTGCCTGAAATCCGGCTACAAACATTTACAATGATGAACATCAAATACTTAATATCATTTTAGAGCATTTGGGCATAAAAATATTTTGAGATGTAGGCTTATCCTGACAGGAGATGGTAAGCATCGAATCCAAACATTAAATAAAAAGGAATGTGAAATACTCATTGAGGCTCTCAGAAGAGAACAAATCATAAAAAAAATGAAGAAAAAGATATATTCTTAACAGAAAGGAATTTATATCATCCTAAAACATTTTGATGCGCGAGATTCAAAATATAATTTTATAAATGTGTGAATGTTAAAATTTTAAATGCACTTTTCTTTCTTTGAGCTTTTGATCACTTGCGCGCAGGATATTTTAAAAATCTATTATATTTAGACATTTAAAATTTTGTACGTATAATAAATATAACACCTTCTTTTAAACTGAACCTAAATTGATAATCCTATAGATATTCATTATTTTTTTAAAAAAAGTAAGAAAATATTTAATTTTTTTTGAAATTTTTAAAAGTTTGAAATATTTTACTTTTTAAAAATATTTTATAAAGGGTTATTGACTTTTCAAGAGGTTCACATTAAAGAAAATATATTTGACTGAATAAATCAACTTAGTGCAAGTCATTACAACTATTTGTGTACAAAATATCTTGAGCGCAGTGAAACCGTCTCAAATATCCTAAAAGAAAATTCTATTACTTTCATGGGCTCATAATATAAACAATTACGAATATATTTTAATCATTTTATATATTTTAGAAAATTCAATCCTTTATAAAGCATGTGTGAAAATATCAAAGTAATGATTTTTAATTTCATAAAATTACTGCTGGTAGAAAATTGTAAACATTTTTAGTGGTAGATATAAATCTAACATTCCTGAAACGCCTGTTATTTTATTTAATTTTTGAAAGAGTTTTTTTTAAGATTTGATAATGAGAGAATTCGGGAAAAAAACGCTTCCGTAGTACAAGTTTTTTATATTTAAATTCTCATGTAGTAATGATATTTTTAAACACAGGCAAAAATAAACTTTCTATTTTTTGTATTCGCATTAATGACTTTAAAAGTTTTTAAAGTAAAAAAAAGTTTTTTTCAATGAAATCACAATTAATATTAAAAAAGAAAATTTAAAGCATCAAAAGATGAATAAGTTACCTTTCTGCAAAGAAAATCGGATGATTTTGATACTTTGACTATATTAGTAAAGTATTTTCAGTATTAAGGTATCAGTTCTGAGGATATTCGTGAGATTAAGTCTCAAGTCTCAATGATTTCAGCATCTACCAAATGAAATTAATAAACGAAATAAATGGCTTAAACTATAACATTAGAAACAAGCGCTTCGATTTCAATACCATTCCGCTAAACCCACAAAGACCACGAATTACACCAATGTTTGTCATTAGCGAATTATAGCACAAATTTCACATTTTTATCATTTACTTCTGTTTTTAAGTTCATTTGAATACTCGTACTTTTAAAAAAATCTTCTAAATTAAAACTTGAAACTCTGTTTTTATAAACTGGTGAAAAGTGAGGCTTTTCTGCTGAGGGATAATTGGGATTGATACACTTTACACGCCAAAGGTTGTACAGTTCCAATTACAGCATTAATCGCTGGAAAGCCAAAGCTAGAGCTACAAATCTGATTGGCCAGCCGGTTAAAGGTTCCTTTCAGGAGACAGAGATTTCGTGGAACTAAGCCCTCACAGATTTCAATCTATTATATGGGTATGAATTTTAAAACATTACAAATTGAAATTTGTCCAAAAGGAAAAAAAAAAGATAAAAAGAATATTTAAAAATTGTCTAAAAGAAATATGTCATACGTCATTTTGTGCGAGTTTCAGTTAATTGTAATTAAATTTCTTTTTAAATTTTGTACTTGTGAAATAAAGCAAAACTGTAATGTAAGTGCATAAGAAACATTCATATTGAAATACTGCCAAAGATTATATGATTTAGCAATAATTTTAGACAGAATATCCATTTTTTTTTTAAAATTCACCCTACTTGAATCTCATTTTAGACATGTAAATAAATCAAATGTTTATAGATGTTGTAATTCTGCAGAGTTAAATTTAGTGGAATACATTTGAGGTCTCCTTCGATCAATCTAAGGAACAAGTGAACCGAAGAACAGGTTGGAAAACAGGTAATCTAAATGAACAGAAATTAACATCCCAACTTGAGTCACCACACGGAGTTAAGAAACAAGAAAAATATTATCACTTACGAGAAGTAATATCGAAAGTCCTGAAGTTGGGATGATGTGGAATTCAGGAGAATAGACTAAGAGTTAAGATGTCAATCTCGTCATTTGATGGTGGTTAAAAATTACGTGGTTCATCTTCAACGGAGCAATCGGAATTTTGTCAACAAAAACTTCTGCATTTAAAATTAGTAATTTTTTTTAAATTTACACAGTTAAAAAGTTGAAGCCTCGAGGATACCATAAAAAATTAAAATATTTATTTATATGATGTACACTTAAAACATAAAATTGAACGATCGTCTATTACAATAATATTTTGCTGAAAGAATGTGGGTTCCCTCTGAATCACACACAATATTACTTTTGATAGTCATTTCCTTGAATTTTTATGCGCATTAAAATAACAAAAAAAATCACAGTACCGAAATTTATTATAACTAATTATATTTCATTCTGAAATATATTTAGAAAGAAAAGAAATTAAATTTGTTTCTTTTTCAAGCTCAGAGAAAACATTTTATTAATTCATTTAGTGAAACTGTTTGTCTTTGTAGGTGAATAAAAATTGTTGATCAAATGATCAGAATAAAGAACAGTTTTTTAAGCAGAACATGAAAGAAATTTGTTTTTAAAAAGAATACGAACACGAAAAACTATTCTTTTCAAATGAACAAGATCGGAAAAGAAGTTTAACGAATAACAAAAGGAAATAACATTTTATAATGAACAAAGAGAACATAAAAGAAAAAAAATTAACAAACAAGAACAGGAAATAACATATTTTTAAATGAACAGGAAAAGAAAAAACTGCTCTTTTAAGCTAAAGAACAGTTTTTGAGGGCAAACAAGTACAATGAAAATTATATTTTTTAATGAACCGAAATGAAAGAACTAGTCAGCTAAACCGACATAATTTCGCATTTCAAATAGGAACGCAGAATTGCGATATATTTTTGCTCTTAAAAACCATGCTAGCAAAAGATTTCTAATCCTAGAGGCTTTTATCCTTTTTTAAATCAGCACATTAATCATTCAAAATGTTATTTAGCCCATTTATATAATACAAAACAATAAACTTTGAAAAATGTATACATAATTCGGAAAATTATCTCTGAATATGTATTTCCGAGTTATAACTTTATTCATTAAATGCTGTATATAATAAAACAATGTTGATAACCATAACATATGATGTAAAACTTGCATGAATTCCACAATTGTTTCTATTCCTATTAACTCAAGCTTATCGTTTCTAAAATTTAAATTAGTTTATCCAATATTTGTATTATGCAGTATCTTCGATTAAAAACAACTTCGATTTTTGTCGTTTCCTATAAAGACAAAAATCGAATTATATAAAGTTATGCATGATTGTTCTATTTGGTATGAAATTGTGTTAACTCGAAATATTATCTTAATGTAATTGAATTTATTGTTGCAAAGCCCAATATTTCTCTCGTATATATTGAGATAAAAACATAACGAAGAGAGAGAGAGAATTTAAAAATATTTTTATATAAATACCCTGATGATTTTAGAAAAATATATAGATCAAAGAAGAGCGTGTTTTTTTAGTTGAAGATTTTGCATTTAAAATAATTGGTTAAGAAGTTTTATATTTATATGACTGTTGAAGTATAAGTTGTTGATATAATTTAAAATTTTAGATCTTGTTTCGTATATTAGATTAGATTCATTTTAAACGGATACGACTCGAGTGCTATTCAAATATTTGCAAGAATCCTCTACATTGTAGTAACAATCACAAACAACCTCTAATCAATAAACATATAAAACAAAATGCGTTTATAAAAATTGTTGTTAATTATAAGGAAATTATTAATAAATAATGCCTTATATAAATTTTTTTTCTTCAAATTAACACCCTTTATACATCTACATATCATCTTAACTTCAAAATTTCATAAAGAACCAATAAAATTTAGGACTGTTACTAATAGTTACAATATTTACGTTAGAAAAGTTGGTAAATTATTGCAAGCAATATTACAAAAAGTTTTAAATAATTTTAATAAGAGTGCAATTATTAAAATTAGTTTATAGAGATATTAAATATATAAGAAACAAAGAAATCCATAGCTAAGGTTTTGAAGATTTTTTATACCAATATATACAGGATTATATAGGAGGGATAGTTATAAACAAATTTTTGCACATTGTCCTTAATTCCCATTTTCAAACTCGTAATATTAAAAAATAATCCTACCAAAAGGAATGGTTATCATCATCCTTGTATAGAAAGTTGTTTTAAAAAAAATATATTCACTTACTTGTGTTTAATTTCCCATTTCTTACTCGAGTTATATGAGAAAAATATTACAGACAGAAAATACTGACAGTGTAATTAATCATGAGGAATACAGAAATAAAATCATTTTTTTCTGCCCACAGGAAATCCACGTGCTGTTCATGAATAGCCATCGCACTCTACAAAGGTTATTGCCTGTGCTGTTTCACAGCAGCTTTCATCATTCGCTCGTATGTTTTTGAACAAATGATTCCTACAGGATTTAAGACCTGCACCGTCGCTGAGCAACGGTGTCAGGATATGCTGAGAAAAAATTTATGGTCCAAATCTACAGCAACGTAATTGTCTACAGGTAACAATTATTTTGCTGGACGGTGCACCTCCCCATATTCATCATGGTTTACAATAGTTGTAACGGCAAACTTTCAATGTAGAACGCGTAATCAGTCATTTTTTCCTATGACTTTGCCTTCTCCTGATCTCACTCCTTGCGACTTCTTGTTATGGGGAAAAGACCAAGTTTTCGGAGAGCAACCCACAACCTTAATGCATCTAAAAGATTGCATTGTTCACAATTTCATAGAACTCGTACGGCGTTCTGCAATAGTACACACTGTTTTGAGACTGGAAACAGTTGTGTAGAACCACAGCACTCATACAGAGCGTTTTTGTAATTCTGTAGCACCACCTATCGACGGTGTTTTGTACTATTTTTATTTAATAAATCTCGATCGCTTGATCTCAAGGTATGCGCTTCTTATTTCATTGTGGCTCATAAAATGCCCTGTGCAGTCCTCAAGGAATGGGAGGTTTAATTATGACAACTTATTCGTAATTTTTCAGGACAACACACTGGTCCTGACAACAATTTGGAGGTTAACAAATACCCAATTCTTGCACAATTCAGTGATACAGAAACAGGAACAGAACACACATTAAGTGCATTCTCAGTTATTACATAGCAACATTCAGTTCAACAGCTTATTACTCTTCACTGCGGACAGCCTACGCTGTAATATTCTGCATGTCCAGGACAGGCTCCGACGATTCCCATCAGATGCACAGCATAACAAACAAAGGCAGTTTAACATACAAATTATGACTTTCAGTTTAATGGCCACTTGTAATATAATAAATAGAACATCTTTTTCTTTCAGAGATGTTTAGAAATGCAAAAATGGAGGAAGAATGAAAGGGATATTACTTTCATTCAAAACACACGAAACCGTACGGAAAGCATCTGTTGCTGTCATGGTTTACACTGAAATTAGTTCGAAGTATTGAGAACAGAGAGAGGGAAAATGTAAGAGAGAGAGAGAGACAAAAAAGGTAACTTATTTTCTCAATTATTTCGCACAAAACAAATCCAACATTAAAAACGAAAAAAAAAAAAAAAGAAAAAAAAAAGGTAATAGCACTGCATATTTGTCTGAGATAATAAGTATCTAATAAAATGGGAGATTTCGTTTCCTTAATGAATACCGCAAAGCTTTTGAGGTAGTTTGAAGAAAGTATTTCCTACATATATTTTGCAAAAAAGAAGTGTCTATGAAAGGCACTTTAAGAGCCTCGTGCTTTATATTATATATATATATATATATATATATATATATATATATATAACATTAATCAAATAAATCTTTCTCAACTTTTAAAGCAACATATATTCGCTAAAAACAGCATTATAATCTCAATGAACCAAAAACCAAAGTAAATAGCTGTTTGTTTCTCTCTTTACTCCGATTCGCGAGGGAAGTTTCTCAAGAATTCACTTTCTTTACAAAATCTCGGTCTATTCTCGTGTGAAGTTTTGGAAGAGAAGTTCAGTGTCTCTGAGACATACCTGTACGAGGAATTTTTCAAACGAATTCACCATTTAAGAACAAATTCTTTTATAGTTATTCATTTCTATGTCACACTTATTTCGTTCATATTTTTAACTATTTTCATCATAAAATTGAACACATTTAAGATAATTAAAATAACGAAAGATTTTCCAAGTAATATTCTTCTACAGTCATTACAACATTGCATTAAAAATATTTAAAAATTCATAACCGATTTTAACAATGTTTAAATTTTATAAGGTCTTACATTTTTCTCTATTTCTACTGTTTTGTCCCTAAGGACGAAAGCAAAAATATTTTTCAACGTACAATAGACAGTTTTTTAAAACGATATACTTTTTAAGACTTGTCTAGCATAACTTGTTTATTCTTATGTATGTAAAAAAAATTTAAAATTTTCTCTACAACACTACTTAAAATAATTATATCGAAGTACCTTTTAATCTTGGTTTTCCAATAGAGTAAAGTTAATTCAAATATATATAGACATGATGTCTTCGATTTTCATTAAACATTTTTATGTTAAAACAGATATATGTTTAATTTGGGAAAGTCCTTTAAGTTGTATAAGTTAAATTCTTTTAAATTGAAGGCAATCTATTGTCTATAAATGTATATTGACAAAAAAAAAAAAAACCAGAAAAAGATATTTAGCTCTCTCACAGATACATAAGCTACTTTTTCATTTTATGAATTTTTTCCACCAGCAGCTCAAAGAGAATATATATTTAGTTTTATAGTGTCAAAATAGACAGCTCTCCCCTTTGTAGATTAAGACAAAGAAATAAGAATTAAATAAACTCTCAGTTTCACAGATAATTTATTTTTCATTGGAGATGATGCTTTCTTCAACATTTTAAACATCATAAAATTTAAAATCGCAAATTTCTTCTTTGATTCAAATATATCGTTAAATTTAATTGGAAACTGAACTAAGTAGTTGATAACACTAGAAATACGTGATATGATTGTTTACTGAGTTTCAATGAGGAGCAACACGAAGGGTATTGGTGATGGACCTCGTAATTTAGAGTCTCGGTCAAGGGACGACACCTGAGCTGACACCTAACTCTCCTAACTTCCCCACCACACCAACAGAGACCTGGTACCTCGACCAGATTTAACATGCACCAGTTCCGCAACACGGCGGGTCTTTAGTGGCATCAGGACTCAAACCTTTGTCTCTATGAAACCGACGGAATTTGACAACTAGGCTACCACGACAAGAATAGCAGAAATAATAAAAAAAAAAAGATAAAAAGGTGTAAAATTTGCAAAAGGTACCAAAATTTAGAAAAGTAACTTCAAAAGTATAATCGGAGAATAATAAAACATCTAGAATATATTCATGAAAATATTCATGTATGCAGAACAAAAAAAACCTAATAAATTCAGTGTGAGATTTGCATTAATGTAATTCCAGACAGTGAAAGAACAGTGGTTTTTCTTTTGCGTTCTATTTTGAGAGTTCGCATAAAAATATTAACAACCATTATTATTTCCCTTTCTTACAAAAGAACAAAAAAGGTGAAACATATGCGAGAATGAAAAAAGTTCATTTGCTGTTGACACTCGTTCATTGTGAAAAATATGCGATGTTTTACGAGGAAATTTCAAATTACTTATTAATGGTAGTCTAGAAAAGAATAACATCTTTTATCGAGATCTTTTAAACTTCGGTTGTATAATATATATATATCTGTGTGTGTGTGTGTGTTAAAATGAATTCAAGAATGTAAGCGCCAAGAGAATTCAATGGAAGGTAAATAGAATAAGAATTTAATCAATAAGACAGAAACTAACATAAAAACATATTTGCTTTTACAACCATGTTTATTCTTACCGTAAGTGAGTTTACACTATTTCCGTGTGATACGGTGTGATGCAATAATGGATATTCGGCGTCATGTTTTTTTCACGGTGACATAGGCAGTATCGAGCTGCCCATCAAAGTATACGAAGATGACTTGCGCTGTGCTTCTCTTGTTGTGCCTTTAACATGGGAGACAGAAAGGAATTCCTTGTGGGTGAATTATAAGACGCTTTCACTCCATTAAATGTTGATTGCAACTTGCTGGAGAGGACCGCCGTAGACAGTATATAATGTAAACAGAAACGTTTTCTGTTGCTCTCGGTGGCCAATCCTATATCATATTAGTTATCTGGGCAGTGTTTCATGGCCATTTGATTATGGTTTCATGTTTTAGAGTATTTATTATAAGTACAGATGCAAATCGGTGTTCTACCTTTGAGCACAATATGTACCTATATCAGTACTTGTTGAAAACAACCATCAGCTGTACAGATATTTGATGTTTATATTCCAAAGATATCCGATTTAGGTAGTGTACTTAATCACTTTAGTTTGTGAATCAGGAATCATCAGAGTAAATCCCTTTTGCGATAAATTCTCATTACTCTAATGTTATCATTCCCCATGATTGTGCAATCATAGGTGAACGTATTGATAAAAGGCTACGGTGGAGACGCCTTATTATAAAGTTCACATTATTTGCAGAATTATTTTGCGTCGAAGTAAACACACGTGTTTTTGAATTCCCTTTTCATTTACAATAAAATGTGAATAAATCCACTTACAAATCATACATTACAAAACTCCTAGTCCATGATCTCAAGAATATGAAAAGTATTTCAGCCAAATATTATCAAAATAAAGAAAAAAAAACTCTTTTAGTTATTACCTTTCAAATATTGTGTGTTAAAACTTCAGTCCTTTAGAAAAGGGATTTAAAATTAAAAATTATATGAAACACATAGATATACATACCAAATAAACTCAAAATCCTACTTTTATAAGTCACACATTTTTTCCCCTTTTTTTGAAATTTGATTTGTTTGCAACTCTTATTTTTTTTCTGATCACTTTTGCTGATGGTGACGAATGTCGTTTGGAAATAGCAATACGAATAACATCAAAGTTCTTAAAGGCATCAAATGGAATCACATTTAACGCGTGTATTTTTAACACTCCCTTATAAACATTAAAATGTATTACAGATACATAATATGTCTCCACAACAAAGTTATTCTTACAGTTTCATGGTTGACCCATACTTCGTCGCGATTATTTTACTCAAGCAACCACTGAAACTAAAATTGAAATTCTGCATTTTGCTATGGAAATATTTTTTTAAATAAATTTTGACCACATCAATCAAAGTATGTAAATTTAATAGATAACAAATGGTTTTAGAGAGGTTTTTGTATTTTTGATACATATTTACTCTGCAAGCCCCAGCACATTGATATTTACACCAATAAATAGCCTTTTCGATCACTGGCCATGCATCAGAAACTTCTTAAGCAGCTGTAATAAAATGCTGCTATTACTGCGCTTTGCATTTCGGGCAAATCACCAGCATTGCTTCTGATAGCAATACTATATTTCGCATTTTATTAATTAATTTATCGGTAAGTTTTTCTTTTCCAACTAATTATTTCTCACTTGAATTTAGTTTGAGAAGACAGATTCTGACTCTTTTCTGATATGCCAAATGCACTCATATTTGGAGACACTATATTTTCTATGTCTTTCACTGTTGAGTAACCTTGTGAGTCACAGTCACCGTAAGAGAACGAATACTTCAGCTGTCGCAAATGGAAAGACCGCTCGAAGATACGATATGAGCTGAAAGATTCCATGTTAGATGATGATCCAGAATGATTTTGTAAATAAATGGGATCTCAGGATGCATTTATTCTCTTCTTTTGAGCACATCTATACTACGCACTGAAATGAATTCTTACTCATTATCCTCTCCCTTTTTGCTATGAAAATTGAAATTTTTCTACATTATCTTAAAAACAACAAGAATTTCTTCCTCTCAAATTCCAAGCATGAAATTTGAGAGAAAGAGACTCATACCGCATTGGCGAAATCAATATCAATATACACGTCAATGCTGTATGAGTTGTAGAAACTCATACCACATCTACAATTCATACCGCATTGACGTGTATGTAAGATAATAGCTAACATTATCTATTACAATAATAGTAGCTAGAGAAATAAATTGTAAGTAAATCTAAAATTAGGGTACAGCGTAATCACTTAGTGATATTAAATCAGAATATTTTATCAGGTTTAAGGTAAAACAGTGATTATATGCGAAAGAACAAATTGAGAACATTCCATACAAATCATGACTCTCGGTCATTATATTGTTTGTCGACTTAACGGCCGTATTACAATACTATAAAGGGTGTTTCGAAACTCAAGAGCAAAGACTTAAGGGGTGATAGAAAACATCTAAACAAGCAATTTTCACCCTTCAATGCATAGGCAGAGCAAGCAGTGAACCGGTAGAACCATTCCTTTTACATGAAAGAGTGAAACACCAAACGGATAAAGGAGGTACTAAATAATTTTATTGACATCATGAGATCAGGTGAGCATACTGGCCAAAGTGAGGGCCCATCCCGAACAATCCATCTCCCTGGGAATTCAGCACCTAGGTGCTTCGCACAGCAAAGATGAAACGAGGTAGTGCTCCATTGTGCTGGAAAAGCATACAAACGTGCTTGTATGTCAGCTGCAACAGGTTAAAGTAACTCTGTAAATACCTCTTGTATTAATGTAAGGTATGTTCGTAAGTCCAGTCGGAATAGTAGAAGGTATGGACCAATCAAATGGTCATAAACAATTCCAGCCCAAACATTTACACTGATAAGCTTTTGATACTCATGAGGACGTGTGTCGTACAAATTGCCGGATGTCCATACATGAAGGTTACATGTATTCTAAATGCCTTCCCGAATAAAGGGGCATCCGTCAGTGCATAATACATATGCACTAAAATCATTCTGCGCCGATAGCTATTGCAAAGACCAACGTGTAGACTCGACACGTGACACATAATCTGCTGGTATCAAGGTTTGCACTTTCTGTATATAGTAGAGGTGTAATCCTTCGTCACGTAGCACTCGTCAAACAATCGAGTGGGGTACATTTAATGCACGGGAAACCTCTCGCGTGCTAATATCAGGACGATCTTCCGCTCTTTATAGAATGTCCTCTTAAATTTGTGGCTTCCGCACACTTCTGCCACGTCCTGTATCATGCATGTAGATGAAAAAGGATCCCGTTTCACACAGGCACCGATACAATAAGTCTAACATTTTTTGGTCTGGCACGAGTCTTTTCGGGAAACACTGCCTATGCAGTCTTTCGGCACCTAGAGCATTCACATTCGCAAGAGCATGCATGAAACGCATTTTCGCCTTTTCCTGAATACTGTAAATCGCCATACCTCCTGAAATCCGTGGGAAAAATGACGATGTGTAAACAAAACTCGCGCTTTATGCTTTCCATTACAGCTCCGTCCAGAGGTTCACCACTTGCTCTCCGCCTAAATATTGTACGGTGAAAATTGCTTGTCCAGATATTTTCTATCACCCCTTATATTTTTACCCATGAATTTCATAATACCCTATATAGAGAATTAGAATAGTTTGAACGAGATTATTTGTACATTAATGTTATAATGAGTTCAGGGAAATGAAATTGGAGATTTTCTCAATAAAGTTTGATTCAAACATCTTTAGAAGAATGTAGATTTTTAATGGTAAAAAATTTTATTCAATTCAAATATTCGAGATTTCGAAGTTGTTAAAACACCAAACTTCAAAAATAGGTAAGTTGATCCATGGATTTACATCTTTATTCTATCAAATTGCTTTGACTGAAATAATAGATCCAAAGGCACATTAAATATAAATGGTTTCTCTGGAGCAGTTTGGAATTTATGGCTTCACGGATAAAAACTTTTGTTAACTGGTACAAGTTCTAAATTTATTTACTCATCGCCCAAACCCCCATTGCATTCTTCCAGTGCGACATTAATACAAAAGGAAGGAAGTAATAAATAAAAAATATAACAAATGAAAACTTATTCAAATTGCCAGCAAAGAACATGGATTTAAATTCTGTATCTGTTTCGTTCAATGCATCAAAAACTCAAATGATTTTAACGGGATCGTACCCAAAGCGATTTAAAAGGCTTGCGTCTCTTACCTAAGAATTTTCCATTTCCTAGCAAAAATTGCGCTTCAAATGTTTTAAAAAAACTTTTTAAAAACTAAATCAAGTGGAATCATCTCCCAAAGCGACCTCCCTGCTTTGCTCCGATAAAGAGTGAGTTCCTCAACGAAAAGTAACTCCAAAACTTTCAAACCCGATAAAAGTAATCGAGAGAAAGATTAAAATATTTCCGTTCACAGAATAAAAATCTCCAAACTAAGCGAGAATAACTCCTTCCCTTCCGGTGTGTCCCCAAAGACCGACACTTGTTGGCAGAGAAGAAAAAGGAAGGCGGATATCTTCTTTTTAAGACATTTGGCCAAGAAGCAGATGTTGCGCTTTTGTGTCGTTCCTACATACACACACAATAGGAAGCTCTTTAAACAAAATACTGCTCTCCTCACTGCTTATTTAAAGAGGAGAATAGTTTGACTTTTGCCACTTGTCCAGGAGAACGAATATGAGCACTCGAACGAATGTTGGTTTTCGTTCTGTTTGACTTTTAAAGTTTGCTTAGGAATTAAAAATGAAAAATTCAGAGTTTCGTGCCGCGCAAATAATAAATGATTCGAATAATGGCGAGTTAGTCACTCATGAAAAAGGAAATGGAAGGAAAATGATTAAAAATTATTCCACGCAAAATAGAAATACTTTGAGCTCCTTAAATTAAGTTGCGAATCTCAGATTTATCAACCCAAAATGCTAATCTCAA
This sequence comes from Nephila pilipes, assembly GCA_019974015.1. Classification (NCBI taxonomy): domain Eukaryota; kingdom Metazoa; phylum Arthropoda; class Arachnida; order Araneae; family Nephilidae; genus Nephila; species Nephila pilipes. Next base: position 589,451 of record BMAW01091430.1, on the reverse strand, counting down.
AGAAAAATAAGCAAATTTGTAATAAACCACGCATTAATTATGTAACATCCAGAAATGGAGTGGAAAGTTCTTAGAATTCAGTAGCTTTGGTACTTTGAAAACAATACTTAAGCCTGAAATAAAATTTCAAATGTTTATAAATATATTTTAAGAGGAGGATTTTAAATTTATTTCCAAATGGATCGCACAAATTGTGATTGAAAATTCTTTCTAAACCTTGGCAATTAACTTAAAGCATTTCAGAAGTTGAGAAGGAATGTAGAGATTTAGTATTTTATTACATTTTTGTAACTAGGTAGATTTACATATCGTGAAGTTAATTTCACAGAGGAGTTTTGACAAAGAGCATGATTTTATTACGATAAAAGAAGTTACGTTACGGTACGGTACGTTATAAATGCGAAAAAAATGTTTGCTTTAAAACAACAAATTCTCTTAATTCGAATGACACAAAACAAAACTTATTATAAATTGCGTAATTTGGAGGCTTCTTTCTTTCACCTAACAAGAAATACATTTGAACGTCAAAACAAATCGGAAAAACCATCTAATCTATTTTAACCACGAATATCACCATCTTATTTCCTTTTAGGATTCTTCAAAAGCAGCAAAACACAGAAGGAGAACGACAAGTATAACATCTGCAACATTTTCTGAAAAAAAGAATTTCTTTCTACAAAACTTCGGACTTGTTTCATTTCGTAGACAAGGTGTTAAAAACAGGACAAACATATTTGACGGTACTCTTACAAACGCAAGCAATTTTTTTCAAAAATCATAAACGCTGGTGGTAAGCTAATTAATGAACGAGATGGTGGATATATTTAAATAGTCAATTACATTCGATCACATTCAATATATTGCCTGATAGCTTAAAACTGTCAAGTGGCAAATTACATCGTGTTTCACACCAATTAGATTGACGTCCCATGAGTTATGTATTGTAAAAGGATAAGTATTCATTAATAATGGATAAGTATTCCTTAATAATGGATA